>OY998158.1:8172466-8763338 GCA_963921925.1 Sphagnum tenellum | reverse complement strand
ACAATTAATAATGCCCATTTGTAGGGTTTTCTTATTAAATTAGAATGATTTCTTTTCTACAATTCCAAATTGATGTTACCTCACAAAACTGAAACCAAAAAAAAACCTAAAACCAATGGGGTTTTTTTTTTTTTTTTTTTTCAAATTTTGATTTTGCAAAAGTAGCAAACTCTTGCTAAAGAACCGCATTTATCCAAGCTTGGCTCAATTTGATTTTGCAAAATAGGATAATTAATCACTCATGTGAACAGTGGATTCTCAAATCGACAAGTAATTAATCTGCATTCTCTTGACTAAATTGGGAAGATTTTTGCACAGTTATAGAAAGAGGGTTCCTCAAGAGTTACAATTTACAACAAAAACATTTTAGTTACACAACTCCAACTATACCAATGCTCCTCAATTCCACCATCTCACACAATATCTTCCTTGCAACAAAAAGAGGGGAAATTCAAGTGGTCGATTGATTATCATTAAATGACAATTGATCATACAGAACTTTTGCTTTTGTACCACAAATGGACATTTGCTAAATATCATAATGGAAGCAATATAATCATCCCAATGTCCCCGAGCCGTGACGTTTTTTTCAATGTTTGGATGTTGTGTCACGGGCTAGCATCCCAAGAGGGATTTAGCATTAAATGGCAACAAAATTTTAGAAACTATCTAAATAGATTTTTTAATAGTTTTAAAATGTTACCAAACTAAAATCAGAGTCCAAATGTGGCAAAAGAAATTTGAAAAAAAGTTATTGAAATTTAGGTGATTTTGTATAGAAAAAAAGGGTAATAATGCAACAGAGTAATCCATTTTTATTTTTCACATTTTGGCACAATGTTGCACCCCCCAAAAAAAAAATCTGCCCCCAAGGTTTGACTCGAAGGTAGCCACATGGTTTTATGTGACTAATTGACACAACGATCCAATTTAAATTTCATTAGGTAAGATCTGGCATGGCCTAGAGGTGAATTGAACCTACAACCATTTGCAAAATGGATATGAGTCCCAACCACATTTTAACCTTGATGTCCCATAAAAATAATCTCAATATCAAACTTTGTACTCTCAACTTCAAATGAAAATGATTCAAATTGTTGAATACATGTATCTTGACAAGCTACTGAAGAAACATCATTGTGAGTGATTATGAAGCCCTTTCAAAGTAGAGAAATTGTAAGAGTATTCCTTCAAGATAATCGATTGTACAAATGGTCATGACTTCACATGAATGTAATGCCTTACTTAGACTCATATATATGTTCCATGGATTTCTCTAGCCTTTCCAAAGGTGCAAACTTAATATTCATGGATGAAGTTTACATGCGACAAAAGATACAATGTCCAAGAAATAATGCAAATATGAAACTTAGGTTTAAGTATATGGTTTGTTTATACATCCAATTTTCAAATTTCCTGATCAATTCCTTTTTCTTCCTTTTGAATTGAAATGTCAGGCTAGGTGTTAATGTGATGGCTACTCATCATGGCCACCTTGCAAGGGCTTAGGAGTTCACCTCGCCATTACTTTGTTCTAGATATCAACTACATTTAGTTAAGCCCAAAACACACTCGGGTGATAGATTGAGTAAAATCAGCAGTAAAACAATAATGTGGGTGGATAGTGTATAGACGGTTAAACTTCATTTATGTAGGTTTGCCAAGGTTTTTTCATTTAAGGTAGAGGCATTCCAAAAATAAGGGGCATTGGATGAGATAATTTCTCACTCCGGCCTTGCGTTTTGGGAATGTCCATTAAACCATGGACTTTACCCACGGTAAAGTACAAGGCATTCCAAAAATAATGGGCATAGGATGAGATAATTTCCCATTCTGGCCTTGCGTTTTGGGAATGTCCATTAAACTATGGGCTTTACCCACGGTAAAGTACAAGGCAAACAATATAAGGGGGGGGTAAGATCATTCCTATTATCGGGTTGACGTCTAGGATGTGCCTTTTAAAATTAGGCTTGCAAAATTCTTCTAATGGTGTTAACACCCGTTTGTTGTTGAAACAGTTAAACAATGTATGAATAGTTAATGTCATTAACACTGTTTTTAACTGCCGTATGTGACCTTGAATGTCCTTACATATCTTATTATGTGTTGGGATTCCAGTTTTGATTTGATGGTATTCAATGTTAAGGTCATGTTTTCAAATCTTGTCATCATTTATTAGACATGAAAATAATTGTTGTTGTTGTTGTTGTTTTTTTTTTTTTTGGGTTAAGAGTTGTGAAAAACTAGTAGGCCAAATGTTGTCAAGACTTCAATTCAATTCAAGTCGGGCCTCAATAGTGTCATCAGTTCTGTTGCATGGCACGGTGCGTCTTCAATACACAAAAATCAAGAGGGGGATCAAGACTACCATTGTTATTTGGTCATGGACATTATAATAAAAGATTGCAAGCTTGCAACACCAATATACGTGGCCAATGGGATGTATCAGATTCAAGCTTTGCGCTCGACTCCACCTCAAGTGAGCCCTTTTTGCGATAAAAGCCCATTGCCCAGACGGTGGTAGGGTTCTTACACCTACTCTTTGGGAATGAGAGGGATCTTACACCTATAAGTAGATATAAGATCATTTCCCACTAGTAAAGCAGAGGTGTAAGATCCTCCTCTTTTGTATGAAGGATATTCACAGATATTATTAGGTGCCCTCCAATTATACCTAAGGAAATTCTCTGAGTTCTTTAGAATATAGAAAATGCTTGACTAAGGTTGAAGGGTTTAAAGATTTGGGTGTACCCAGTGTTTTTTTCCTTGTTAAATTTAGCCAGTTTGGCTTCTCTTTTTTTTCCAAAATGGCTATAAATATGTGTTCTTTTTCTTTTTCTTTTGAAAAAACGCCAGATTTCTCCATTGGGTTGTAGCATGTAGCAAAAAATGTGAATAATACTTTAAGAGTTTTCGCCCTGATACCTGTTCTATAGCCAAATTTGACTGCATCTTCTTGTGGATGATTGCCAGTTTGGCTACATCACAAATTGAAATTTAAAAATTTATTATAAAAAAATCCCATGTGTGTACCTAAGGATTGTGGAATAACGCCCTAGAGAGTCTCTAG
Source organism: Sphagnum tenellum (assembly GCA_963921925.1). Taxonomy (NCBI): domain Eukaryota; kingdom Viridiplantae; phylum Streptophyta; class Sphagnopsida; order Sphagnales; family Sphagnaceae; genus Sphagnum; species Sphagnum tenellum. Next base: position 8,760,268 of record OY998158.1, on the reverse strand, counting down.
TCTTTTGTTTGGTGGATTTGAAGAGCCCTGTGCAGAGACTGGTTCCTCCGGTCACTGCCGCGCACTGTTGCGGAATAAAACAGTCCCTTCGACTGGCTGCGCCGGTGAGTAAAACCGCCCGCCCGGCCGGGCGACCCGGCGGCCCTCCCTCCCTCCCTCCGCCGTCGTCGTCTCGTCTGGTCTGTCTGTTCCCATCACTCCCGCTCTCGGCCATCGCCGCCAGTCTCTCTCGAGACGGATCTGTCTGCCAGCCACTACGCTCAGGCAGCCAGCAAGACACCCGCGAGGCCCCTGAAGAAACTGGTATCCATTTTGCTGCTGTTGTGCCTCTTTTCTCTCATCAATCAAATCGTGAACTACGGTTGGTTCTTGGGCCGGAGTGTAAGTAAGATCTGCGGGATTGGTGACGGAACAAAGTCTAGTGTGAAGTGTAGGAGAAAGGTAGGTGGTGGTGGTGGTGGTGGAGAGGATCAATGGAAAGGGGTGTCGTGTCTGGAGCTGCAGGAGCTGGTCGAGCATCATCGGTGCGAAGGAAACTGAAGAAGGATGAGGTAGCAGTGCTGCTGTCGGTGGTGGCTACAGTTGTAGTGCTGGTGCAACGATTCTTGGCGGAGAATGACTCCTTGTTGCAGGCCAGCCATAGGATTGCTCTCGAGTCTTCCATGCAAGCCACCACTATTGCCCTCTCCAGACTCCAGATGATGTTCTCTGTAGCTGCTCAGGTTTGTTTGTCTTCTGGTATCAGCAAGAGTAACGCATCAATTGCAGGAGGGTCTTGCACTTGTCTTGATCCCAAGTGCGCGACTTGATCTCATGAGCTAGTTGGTGCAATGTTGGTGTACAGGTGAGTTTTCCTGTATCGACAAAAACTGCAGCATGGGAAAGATGCAGCTCAGGAGGAGGTTGGTTCCTGGATTTTCTAGCAACAGCTTCTGATGACCAAACATGGTTGGACACATTTCGGATGGCGAAAAGCTCATTCTACGAGCTTTTGAGAGACCTTCAACCTCTCCTACAGTCTAAAGAAGAGAATCGCATCTCATCTCCTAGTGCAGATTGCAAATTGGGTGCAGGTCTTTATCGATTGGCACATGGGACTCCATTCAAAGCAATTGGACGTAAGTTTGGGATGAGCAAGACTGCAGCATGTGAAGCATTTTACGAAGTCTGTAAAGCCTTGGAAGAGAAGCTTGGCTATCTGTTTGATTTCCCAACCACCACCGAAGGATTGCAGCCTATTATTGATGCCTTTGCAATGCAAGGTATGCCTAATTGCTGTGGAGTTATTGGTAGCACACGCTTCCTCGTTGAGAAGCCATCCGATCATGTCATTGCAGCTGACTACTATGATTTCTCAGCAAATTACAGCATTGGCATGCAAGTGGTAGTTGATGGTCGAGGCCGGTTTCTTGACATCTCTGTTGGCTGGCCTGGTTCCATTCCCCCGGCTTCTGTTCTTGAGAAAACCCGATTCTTCACCAGAGTTGAATCCAGTGAACTTCTCCATAGTCTTCCTGTGGAGATCAGCAGTTTCCAGCTTGTTCCACAGTATTTGCTTGGTGATGAGGTCAGTCAGTCATTCCTTCCAGCTCCTGAAAAAAATACTTATTTTGCCATCTTCATTGCCGTGCAGATAAGTATTATACACTGCAATCTTCAGCTGAAGTTCTGATATACATATACCAGAATTCCAGATAAACCCTAAACCCTGTAACAAATATATACAAGTAGTTTCTGTGTTCATCATAGTGTAGCACATTGATTTAAAATCACACAACTGCAGGAAAATTAAAATACAAATCAATGTGTAATGGTGTATCTTGATGGTTCATTGATCTTGTACATGCACCTTAACTCTGTTCACAGTTGAGAGAGTGAATGTGATGTGAGGGTGGGGGCAGGTGTACCCACTGTTGCCATGGCTCATCACGCCATATTCAGGGATTGAATTAAGTGAAACTCAAGCAATTTTCAACAGTGTGCATGCAGTAGTGAGGGCAACAGTTGGGCAGTCCTTTGGCTTGCTCAAAACTCAGTGGCAGCTGCTTCACATGAAGCAGGAAAATGATCACTTTGAAAAGTTACCATACATTGTTGCTGCTGCATGTGTCTTGCATAACTTTTTAATCAACCGGGGAGAGCAGTCGATAGACAGAGTCCAGCCAGATGTAGATGTAAGGGCTCCACATATGTCCCCTCCTCGGAATGAGCTTGCAATAAGTGTTAGGGATACAATTGCAACCCACATCAGTTCCATTGCACACAGGCATGTGCAATTACAATGATCCAATTTTCACCCAGCCCTAGTTGTATTTTGATCACAAAGCATTTTGATTCAGCTTCCCAAACCCCCAAGACTGGGCTATTTTTCTCAATAAAATCTCTTCCATTGTATCTGTGCAATTGTTCTAAAGTTCTCATTTTGACTCTTGAAATTTTTACTTTGTACAAGGAAAAATAGTGTCAGAGCTTTCTTTAGACTTAACTGCCCGTTAAGATTGGTAGAATGGTAGTCTATGATGTATCACCTCTAATATAGAACTGTCAACAGATCTTGCTGGAGTGCACATTTAGCATCCTTGATAAAGCACACAATGCCACACTTGGAAACATGATAGTGAAGTTTGATCTGTGGCTTCAGAGTAACTTGTATATAGACAGAAATTCTTGAGGTTTTCAGTTCTCAAGCACAATTTCTCTCTTAAAACCCTAAACCCTAAGTTTCCTGTCAACTGTAGAAAATCTGATTCATTCGTTCACTTTGTAGGTGTCACATTGTATCTGAAAAAGCTTGCATATGTATAAACAATCAGGGGAAATTTCATCTATGTCATGGGGATTGAACCTGGGCTTCTGAAACCAAGGTCATGAAGTTTTAGTGTATAAATGTTGAGACAATCTTTCAGTATTTTCACCTGAAAATAGGGTGGAAATTTGATCAAGGTTCCAATAAATTTGTCCAATAATGTGTAATGCGTCAGACCATTGTCATTCACCAATGTAATGTCATTTTCTGATGTGGAAGAAAAGGGAGCTGGAGTTCCACTTGTAATTAGCCCCAGTATAGGAACACCTGTTCAAAGAACATGATGGAAATGCCCTTGAGAACTCTTCAACAAATTTGCAGTCAGGCATTATCATGCACTCTCAATGTCATTTTTCAGCTGGTGAGGGTTTCCAATTGTCCCAAAGATAGAGAGGTAAAACCTGCATTGCAATGCTACAATGTTTAGAAGGATCTCAAGTACAAGCACCAAAAAATTAGGGCTGGCTTGCTATCACCAGGTTGGGTGATCATACAGAAAGAAAATCAGAGTCTTCCATCCACGGGTGGTTAATATATCTCGCAGCCTTTTTCACACTACTTTTTGTTAAAATAAACTAATTAATTTTTATCTTTAACTTAATCATTGACATAACTAGTGATGATTTGGAACCGAAGCTACTTAGGATTTTATTTTCTTGAAGACCCAAAAACCAATCAAGTCAAGTCAACAGCTTGACAAGTTGGGTCTATTGTTGTGCTTCAAAAGAAAGAAAAAAGAAAAAAGGTCAGAATGCACTCATTTGACAAAGCCTGCAACCACCACCACTAGAGCTTAGTGACGATGGGTGCTAGTAGCTATGCACATGGAGATTTCCAAGTGCATTATGGCTATGCAAGTTTGAATCATTATCACCATCATACATGAAGGTAAAGCTTGGTGATGGGGGAGGTGGAAGTGCAATCCTCTGAATCATTTTGTTAAAAACAATATCCACTTTATGAGTTGAAGTTCAACCTATGAGATTGTAATTGCTTCATGCGCAACAAAGGGGACTCAATGTATTATTGTTCGTTAGTGTGCATTGAAAATGAAATCATTGGAACTCAAACTAGAGGTTGTTGTGATTTGAAGTGAATTCAAAGTAGAAGAGTGATGGTGCTTCACTATCACCGTTAACTTCCAAAGTTGTTTCTAAGCCTCAAAGGTTAGTAGCTTTGCATGGCTTGGGAAACCAAGCTTGTTTGGTTAATATTTTTTATAAAAAATTCATCCAAGAATCCAAAGGAAATCATCCATAACTTGGACAAGGTATAATCCATCCATACTAGTAGAGGAACATTGGTGGGGGATTGGACAAGACTTGACCAAGATGGATTCGTCCTCATGAATGAACATGGCAATTGGTGAACAAACAATGAATACTTTTAGTAACTAAAATACATGATTTGGAATGGATGAATTTGTTTTGTAACCAAACACATATCAAATTAAACTCGCATTCATGGTTTTTTTAAATCCATGATTTCCAAATTAATTAAGTTTTTTAATTCAAAATTTAATTACAAATTTCAAATTAATTTGAATTTGAAATTTGACCATGGTCTTATACAAGGTCAAATTTGGGAGATGTCTACATCATTGGATTCTTGGAGAGGAGGCCAACATGTAAGAGAACTTAGTTGCTTCTAAATCAAGAATTTCTTGAGGTCATTCTTGGGTGCAAGGTGTGAATGGAATTAGTAGGTGTGCAACACGTTATCAACAACCAAGTTTTTGTAAGTGTAAGCACTACTTATTAGATTCATAGTGTCATATTATCAAACAAATGAAAAGAGTCTCACTATCAACTTTTTTCTTTTGTTGCAATAGTTTGTTGTAGTAGTCAAATATTGTTGGCCTACAAAGTGGGGAGTAATAATGCATGTCAATAGATCCCTCCGCTTTTGAAAAAAAAATTATGCACCTATGTAACATATCATTATGTTAGTTGTAGTTGTCATTTATTTTTAGGGTGATAGAGGAGTTTATTGAATTGTGTGGGCCATTGGCCTATAATCTAAACCAAACACATGGTCTTGGGTTGATATATTGATGACCTGTGGTCAAAGTACATAATGGGAAGTTTCCAACATGAAAGGTTATAAGCCTTCACATGCAGGAATGAGTTTTGGGGGTTTACAATCGGTGAAATTAATGATCAAGCCATATCACTACATCATGAACATAAGCAACAAGCATGTGAGCTTGAAAATTTATATTACCCACATGGAAAACCTATTCATAATATATTTTGTGCTATGTGGACAAAATATTCAATGACATGAATAGATGTGTTGTTACATGGACATATTCTAGAATGGATGAAATTTATAAATGAACATGTCCAGTTAAAGGTATTTTTTGGTCAATTTCTTTGCCTTCAACTATTGTTAATTATTAAAGTGAACACTTTAATTATAAACACACTTGGGATGACACAAGAAATTTTGTTTCCCTTTGGATGGATGTAAAAGGGATAGGTGCACCATTTTAATACCATCTCCTCATCCATCTAACCATGTTATTTTTTAAAATCCCATCTTATTGACTCATGATTAAGTTTGACTCAACCCATTTATATTCAACAACTTGGGTTATGCAATACCAAGGACAATTTTCCTTCTTATTATGTTCCCATATGATTATCAATAATCCATCATTATTTACGTCAATGTCCAATTTAATTTCAATTAATATATATATATCATGGACGTGAAATGGCACATGTTAATTTGTCTTTTCATATCCATGTTGGTGAGGTAAGGAAATGGGTGAAATAATTATAAAGATAAGAGTGATTATTAAGAAAGGAATGAGATAATTATAAAGATAAAAACACTGTGAGAAAAAAGGATGTTTTGCAAATGGGCTTGCAACTCAGTTTTTGAGTTGCAATGACTTTTTGCAACTCACTATATTTCTACACCCATGAGTGCTATCAGACAACTTGCATGAATTGCAAGAAATGCAACTTCTTATATATATAAGCATACACTAATGCAACTCATTGTAATTTAGTTGTAACTTTATTACAACAATTCCTTTTCAACTACTATGCAACTCCCTTATGACTATAACCATAATGTCATGTTAACATCATTTTTCATCCATTCATCAAAATCTAATGCATGGCATTATGAAGATTTTTGAGTGAATTTATTTTTGAAATATTGATATCCATCGTCCATTATGATTGTTCATTTTGGATGGTTTTTAATTATGACATGTGGCACAATCAAAAGTTGCCACATGGAATATTAATTGAAATTTGGAAATATTTAAATAGGTTAGTACATAATCATAGGTAGGTAAGTTGGAAGGTCTTACATACGAACCTACCTATTTACTTACTTAGGTAGGCAAGTAGGTAGGAAGGTAAAAAGCTAGGTGAATTAAATAGTAGCTACATGAATTTTTAAAAAATTGTTTGGTGTTTTACCTTCAGGTTTAAGCTTTTATGAACTCATTTCAAAATGGCACATGTATTTTAATGTGAGTATATAAGAAAAGACACATCATTTATGTAATTTGTGAGATAATTTCTTAAAAACAAAACATATGGGTTAAATTTTTTAATTGCACATTAGTTGTAAATTGAATTGCAACTACAAAACAAAAATTCCCACATGCTTTGTGTTTGATTTTAATTTTGCAAATTATGTAACTAAAGAGATAATTATTTCATAATTTATATATGTGAATTAATTAACTGAAACAATAATTTGAATTAATTTTTAAAATTAATTTCTTAAGTTAATTTTTTAATCAAAAGTTTAATCTGGATTTTATAATTAATCATCTGAAATAATTATTTGGAATTACATTATCTGAATTAAGTTTCTGATAATTAATTATCTAGATTGATTATTCGGATTAAATAAAACAATTAAAATAATTAATTACCAAAATGAGCATTATATAGTTAATTCTCAAAACAAGTATTAGATAATTAACTATTAAAAATTCAGATAATTAACTATCAAAATAACTATCAAATAATTAACTATCAAAATAAGTATCGGATAATTAATATCCCAAATAACTACTAGATGACTAATTATCAAATTCAATAATTATTCACCTAGATTAACAAATTTACTTGAATTAATTAATCGATTCTAAATAACTAGTTAATTACTAATTTAAATACTTATTTATCCAATTGTTTAAATTATTAATTAATTATCTGAATTAAATAAATTATTAATATTTTATTTAAATTAATGAATTGATATGAATAGTTTCTTAATCAATTAGTTTGTAGTAATTAATTATATTACACATTAATTACTAGTTATTATATTATAAAAATAATGATGAAATATTAAATAATATACAAGAATTTGAGTAGAAGACATCAAGGTATATAGAAACATATCCATATGTACATCCTTATTGAATGTTTAATGGAATATGTACATTGCCTTTAGTTTCAATTCAGTGTAGATTTTCACCTTCCATGAAATTCTATGTTTTGATATGTATGTATGTGAACATGATATTGTGAGTTGCAATGTAATGGAATATCATTAATACAACCATTGAGTACCAATCACAAAAAAAGGATTGTAGTATATACATAGTGGCAACCTAGTAACCTAATTAGTTGTATGAATGGGAATCATATTTGAAACTAGTTGCAAGCAAGTTGAAACTTCATATATAATGGGATGTGAAAATGCACACATGTGGCATGATCATATGTGCCAAGGTCATACACTAGTTACAACACTAATTGCAAAGTAGTTGTTGATTAGAAGTTACATTTACACTAGTTGTAATGTAATTGTTACACATAACTAAAATGCAATTGCCAAAAAGTTAAACATAGTTGACTACAACCATATGTATAGTGCATACATTCCACCGTATAAATGTCTCTCTTGCAACTAACTTGCAATTACAATACAATTCCTTGATTTTTTAAGGCGACATTTTTATTATTTTTTTGTATTTCCATGGGATAATTGTAATGTAGTTGGATACTAATTATTTTGGAGCTCTATTTGCAAGGCAATGTGGTTGTGATGGACATAATTTCTCATAGTGGAATTAGTTATTAAAAAGGAAGTGAAGTGGTTAAGTTTGGAAATGAAATAATTAGGCTTGGAAATGTCTTTGGAATTTTCTAGGGATGACCCTATGAAGGGTTATGCATAATCAATAAGAAAGATTATAGATACCACCCATATACCAATGAAAAGAATCTTGAGGAAAAAATATGGTACAAACATTTTGTTGCACCATATTTGTATTAGGATAAGCCCTATTGTAAACAACAAAAGAAAACCCTTGTTATGGATTTGCAATAGAAAAAAGTCTAGAACTTGGTTTGTTTATGCAAAATTTTCAAAGATTCTACAAGTAGACTTTCATGAATGGTTGAAGTCTTAGTGTCTATGTTAACACATGTGGAGGAAGAAGCTTGGGTGCTTCCAAATGTGGGAAGATTTGGAATTTTTTTTTTTTTTAAGATTTTCATTTGGCAAATCCAAATAAATATTGTTCAAAGTTGTTGGGTCTATGGCATCCAAGTGCAAATTCTCACCCCCACTTGCCATATTATGAACCTATTCATAAAGCAAAAACAAGAAATTGTTAATGTACAAAATACATAATTATTTTTCAGCACATGTCCTCTTTCATATAAAACTAAATGAAGATAGCCTTTCAAAATGTGACAAAAGGGGTTTTTTTAAAATTAAAATAGAACTTACTTAAAGTTGTTGGAAAAAATAATTCATGTCATTGCAAGCTTGGAAGTGGGTTGGTCAATAGTGTAACAAAAAGTTGAGAAAGGTGATTGTTGAAAATCACCAAGGGGGGTGGCATTTTTCACATTTTCATTGTTCTTCCATTTGTAGCACCGTAACAAAATGGGGAACACCAACATGATCATAACAATCACAATGAAAAACTAATGCATGCAAAAAAGTGCAAAGGATAAGAACAATCAAACATGGCATTCACCTACTTGGTAGAAGATGATAGTTAGGAAAAACTAGGGGGTGCAATGCTCCTGATGTCCTTATTACTTTTCCTTGCACAACAAGGAGAACCAACACAACATATGACCATGATTGCCAGGATGAATTAAAAAGTAAAACACGAAGGCTTAATTAAAAAACACAAAGGGGAAGGGTAACTCAACCTAAAGTAGAAAACAAGGGTTGAAAAAAAAACTAGGGTTCAACATTCCTCATGTCCATGTTGTTCATCGCATAATACAAAGTAATGCAATTGAGAACATTACACATGACCCCAATGACAAATTGAAGAGCAAAAGATGAATGTGAAACATAAGAACATAAAGGGGAAGGGTAGGAAGGTGTTGTGTTCATTTGAAACAAAATACACATGGCAAAAAAAACTTGAAAAGCTACAAGGGTCAACATTCCTTATTGCATCCTTGCTATTCCTCCATGTGCAGCATGAAATAACAAAATGGGGAGCACCAACACAACCATGATGGCCACAATAAACAACTCACATAAGCACAAAAGGAAAAAAGAGTTGAGTGTGGTGCTGACATGAAGTGAAAAATGAAGGTTGGGAAAAAAATTATGGGGGTGGCACTCTTCATGTCCTTGCTTCTCCTCCATATGCAACACAAAACAACACAAAGGAAAGCACAATGCACAACCATGACCACCATGATGAACTAATAAAACAAAAAAGGTTGAACATAAAAACATGAAGGGGAAAAGGAGTTCAACATGGTGTTCACATGGAACAAAAAAGAAAGGTGAAGAAGAGTTATGAATCATGATGTTCCTTATGTCCTTGCTACTTCTCCCTATGCAACATGAAACACATGATGGAGAGCATCGACACAACCATGATAACCACAACAAAATTTTAAATGACAAAAGAGAATGGGAGCTAGGCATGGCATTCATTTGAACAAGCAAACAAGAAGGCAAAAAGGCATATGAGGAGTGTTGGCAATGGTAGCAAATGAAATCCAAACCAAAAAAACAAATACCCCTAACCCTAGTCATTTTACACAAGATTTACATGCTTTGAAAACTTACATGGGGACATGTAAATGTAAAAAAATTGTCATGTTAATGTAAATGATTTACTTTTTTACAATTATACACAACATATAGATGGTTATTTATACTTGCACACACAACATGGGTGTAAACTTGTAAAGTTAGCCTTTGTGTAGGTGAAAATGTGACCCAAATCAACATGGCAAGAAAAATTTTGGTAATGTGAAAAGAAAGTTTTTAAGGTGATATGAACTAAGGATGGAAAAATGTGAATAAAGTTTGGTTTAGTGTTTTGGGACATTGCTATTAGCTTTTTGTTAAAAGAGAAAAATTTGCACACATCAAATATCTTCTTATTATAAATGACTATGGCTACAATGGAAATTTACATGGAAACAACATGGGTGTTGTGCATATTCTATGTTTGTGTGTATGTTGTTTGTGTTGTAGGTGTTATTGTTTTTATGGGAATGTTGTTAATGTTAAGTGAAGAGAGTGCATGGAAGAATTGTTGGCTAATGATGTAGGTGAAGGAACATACTTCAATGTTGGTTGATGGAGATATAATGGGGGCAATAGGATGTAAGAAGGCACTTTGAATTGAGGAGATTGCATGAGAAGTTAAATCTTTAGACCATAAAATGGAAATAAACATAGAAATTAGAAGGGCAAAAGATTTGATAGTTGTCAAGTGTTGAAATTTCTTAAAAGATAAATGTTTGTTGTTTCTAAGATGTTATGTTTTGAATTAAAATGATAATGTTCAGATTTTCTTTTGATGTGCCTAATAGTTGAATTTAGATCAAGGTATATAGAATCAACCATAATTATGGGAGATTGATGTTAAAATGTGATGACATCATGGGGAGGTTTAAGTTTTAGTGTTTGGGGCATGTAGGAAAGACGATTGGGGATGCATTCTAGTGCTAAGATCTTTGTTGGATTAAAAGGGGCAAAAAGGACATAAGCACACTAAAGCCCTCAAAAATTGTTGTCACAAATATAATATTTTTGCATTTAACTTTTTTGGTAACATATAGAAGTCACATATTGCATTATTGTTGCTTGTTTTAAATATATTTGATTAACTTTAGATTTAAATTAATCCGTTTTTTAAAAATATTTGAAATAACAAATCTTGAAGAACTTGAACATATGGAATATATATGTGATGAAATAATACATGTCACAAAGTATGAACAATTACATATATTTCAAAACTAAGGTTGTGGGTGAAAATTTTCTATTGTATTTTTTTTGGTGAATGACATTGATACACGTTAATTAAATCTAAAACCAATTAGAATTTTAGAATTTTTGGTTGAAAATCCATTCAAAATTTAAGTTTTTTATTCTCTTCTTTGCAATAAACGCATAACATTTTTTTAAAAAATAACCCACTACATATGAAAAAATAGGAAATTTTATAGGTGGACATTGCATTTTTTTTTTAGTTTTCTTTTATTTGGTAATGTTTCATGAACTACAAATATGAAGCTCTACTTCCATTGAGAAAATATATGTTATATAATATATGTTCATTGATTTTATCCAATCTTCTTCGTCTAATTGTTGAATTAAGATTAATTTGGACTCAAAATGAACTTTTGAGTTTCAAAATATTGTCAAGCAAATTCTATAAGCCTTTGTTTGTGTTTAAAATAATCAAAGAATGTCATCAAGATTTCAACTTACTATGTATCACGATACTTATTACACATCATTTTTTTGGGTGAATAGTGATTCACTCTAGAATAATAGTGTTATAACAAATAAAACATGAGGCAAAAAGAGAAAGTAACGTGGGATTTTGTTATCATTCATGTCCATATGAAAAGCTCAAGCTGCATAAGAAGATTGTCAGCATTGAGTAGTTTTAGGGTTTAGAAAAAATGAACAATTTGCAGAGAACTCAAGGTTTAGCTTTGTGAACAATCTGATTTTTTTGATTCAATTTTTCCTTCAATCTTTTCATCTCAGACTTACAGTGCCGGAATTTCATGACATGGGAAAGTCATCTGCTTGATGCAGAGGAAAGCTGCTTGCAACGACTACCCGCTGGTGTTGCTGTTTCCAGAAGCAACTACCACAAATGGAAGAGCCTTGATCCACTTCAAATTGGGAGCATTTACTCCTGGACTCCCGATCCAGCCAGTAGTCATCCGCTATCCCTTTGGGCACTTCGACAATTCATGGTAAGGCCAAAAATGCACAATTGTTTCTAACCCAGATTTTCATAATGATGTCACTTCCTAAACCCTAGATCCGAAACCCTAAACCCTATGGTGGTACCTAATATTATGACCCTGTTTTGTTTGCAACCAGATTGTTTGTTTGGAGGGCCACAGAAGCTTCACATTCATGATTACCAATGTACTATTGTAGTAAAATGTTTGCAGGGGTGACATCTCTGTGTTGAATCTGCTCTTGCCGGATGCTGACACAATTCCACAATTTCATGGAGGAATGCACTATGACCTAGTACACTGACTGTGTGTGTGTGACTAGATCTTTATCAGCTGCCTGAGTTTCTTTTCCTCTACGAAACTTCAGAAGCTGAACCTGTTTAGTGACAGCAGAACTTGTCTCTGCAAAACCTCATGTATGATACAGTTAAGGTAAATTACCGTTTATTTCAGTTTATTTGCCTTGTCGTGTTTTGACTACTTACTGGGGTCATGGGTTTTGTTCTGTACAGGTGGAATATCTACCAGTTGTTTATCCTTCTCTGAGTGAGCAAAGCAATCCGACAAGATTCTGTGAGCTGGTGGGTGGTTTCTGTTTCATTTAACCTTGAACTTTTGAACAAGACAGGTACTGTTAGCAGCTTTACAGATACAATTGCATTTTATTGCAGGTCTGGAGGGAAATGGCAAAGCCGTTGAATGTCCCTGAAACAGAGCACAATCATGGTGATCTAATGCTAACTGTGAAGGCTCAAGAATTGGAATTGGTGGGCGCTGTTTTTTCCCCTTCTCTTGCATGGATTTTTTTATTATTTGTCAATTTCACAAAGTTTTTTTGCTATTATCCCTTTGTCACAATCCATGCTTATATGGATATCTGAATTTTTTGGGTGTTTTAAAAATGCAGCCATCAACAGCAAACTGGATGCTGGAAATGGGTAGAATAGAACAAGTAAGCTCGATGATTTCCTCCAGACAAAATCTGCAAATTAGTCTGAAATGTAATTTGGTCACAGCACTTTTGTTGCATTTTAGTTTGTACATTTCCCATCTGCTCCTGATTTATTGCCACTTCCGGACCATTTAGGAAACTGAACTAAACCCAAAACTCTCACATTCATGAGTCCGAGGAAAATTTCTAAGCCATGAAAGTTGATCTTTGAAAGTGCAATTATTCAAATTGTCAACAAAACAAGTGAAGGGTTTGTTGGAGAAATTTGCTTCCATGAAGCCAACAAGCAGGTAGATAATTCCTTTGCCCTTTCAAACTTATGGAAGGCAACAGTTATAGATCAGCTTGTAAGGTTGAACCTCTTGTCTTTTGGCATGCTGGGTCGGCATTTGACACACTTTCTTTCATTGCAGTGGTAAAGTAAGTTTGGATTGATTTTTGGAGGGTGCTTGATTTGCCAAGATGCTACTTCTCTGAGCAGGTGCTGATGCTCTTGGCTTGTCCTCCAACATGTCCCTTTTGTTATCTGAAAAACAGCAGTGGATAGGCTTCCCTCTGGACAGACTCTTCAGCCCCCATCTGACACTTCTTGATTCACTGGACTACTGGATGGCATTGGCATATTGATCAACACTATAGACTCCCTTGTGAGTTTGGCTCTTTACACCCAAAGTCTGTATCACAAAATCATTGCCAGTATTCTGAGTTTGCTTGATAGTGCTTTTGGGACAAGCGATTGATTTGTAGAACATGCTGCAGCTTTTAAAAGCAAACATTAAAAAAAGTCCGCTTTTGATTGAATCTACCCTTTTCTTTCCTGCTATGAACCTGCTCTCTTCACCACCTGGCTTGAAGGATCTTGAGGATGGGTTAGGTCACCTCGTGTTGCTGATGAATGAGAGGGGCTGTTTGCCTGCACTTGGTGGTCTTCAGATTTTCCACTTATTTGATCCATCAGGGACAGGCTTCATGACCTTCCAAGAGATAGACTTTTGCAATTCAATTTGCTCCAAAGTTACACAATTTCTGCTTTTGAATTTTCTTTGTTGTCACATTGGAGAACCTGACCTTATGATACTGCCAGGATAATCAAAATTAAGGTTTAAGACCTAGTTATATGCAAAGCTCAGTCTAGTACAATTACTAATGCAAACTTCAAACTAGGCCCTGTTGTCTGAACTCTGAACCAGTGTTTGAGCAGGCCCAGAGCCAGTGTTGAACCCGGGGGTTCTGGGCCCGTTCCTAAGGAGTCTAGTTCTTGACAAGCACAATGTTCAGCTGAATATGTTATTCAAAAAGAAGTACCAATTTGCTGGTTCTCTTTTTCTCCAGGAAGCATTCTGGGCCTGGAAATTCTTTCCTGGGTTTTCCAGTTTCTTTGAGTATCATCGGCAAGTGGCCACCAACAACGACTGACAGAGCTAAAACCACAAGTTGCTCCTCTCCTCCACCCCCTTGGGCCGTAAGAAGCCCCACCACCCTGCTTGGGTTCTGATCAAAGTAGAGGTACAAAGTCTTGTGTAGCTTCTACCCCAAAGGCAACAGTTACAAACGTTACTAGTCAGTTCAGTGTGTGTAAGTGTCTTCTTCATCACATCCCAGATGCTGCTGGGCCCATCATTGTACCTGAAAGGATGTAAAATAACTTATTAGCAACCTATACAAACAGAGGTTGTGAACTATTGAAGATAAGAATTAGCCTGGGGATGTGATGAAATCATGCACTCTCTCTGTTTTTCTAAAATGACAAGATTGACAGAAATTGTTGGGATTTGTGAGATGGTTTGGACTCCGTTCCAACTTTGGAGTAGTTTCAGATGTTCCAGATAAGAGCAAAACCAAATTGAGATGATGTTCAGCAGCTATGTGAACTGATCCCCTCTCAAGATGTCTTTTGTGCTTCCTGACAACATTGACATGCACTCTACATGTGTGTAGCATGTCGACACATCTGGGTCGTCCAGAAACGTACATAAGTTGAAAATGTAGTACTAGTGACAAGCACGCAGCCTTCCCTAGGGAAATTGGTCAAAAAGGAAAAAGCAAAAAAAAAGTGGTGTTGCTTTGGTGGTGAATTTTTGCTATTTTGCACCCGCCCCCCCCCAAAAGAAAACAATTTCAGAACTTTTTTTAATTTCAGAAAACAAGTTTCTTTTCAGTGCAAAACAAAACTTTCTCAAAAAAATAAAATAAAATTTGTGATATTATTATTATTATTATTATTAGTTTGGGAGGTAAGAACTGAGAACTAAGAACACACAAACTTCTCTACTTTGCACACAATTGAAAAAGTTGGTGGGTTTAATGTCATGGATTTCAGATCCTCAATAGCCTAATTTTCTTGGGTACATTTTGAAGGTGCACTCATCCAATTTGGACTCATGATTTTACTAGGAAAACAGGCACCAAACTTCAGCTTTTTGGGGGCATTGCCCCAAAAACATCTTCAGGCGAGAAGTTAGGTGTAGGTTAAAGCCCCAAGGTTGTCAGCTCTATTAGAATTAGGGCCAATGCAAGGTGGACCCATGCATGGGCCTGATCTTCGTAAAACCCATGGACAAGGGGTTTACCATGCATAGTAAAGACCTGCCCTGATTTTTCTTTTGGTTTTTCCCATGACACCCAGATAGAAAAAAAAAGGAATGTTGTGAAAAACAGAATGTCTTCCTTTCACAAACCCAGCATCAAGCTTTATCTGGCCCTGTAAGGAATGTGGTTTCTTTTAACATTTGAGTTTTCTCCCAGCATATTCAACTTGTATGTTGCACCCATGATCTTTAACAAACCAATAAACCATTGTGAAATCTGGGACCAAATACGTTTTTTTTCCCCTTCCAAATCCGAATTAAATGGTTGTCACAGGCATGAAATATTATAACCTGACAAGCCTGAACATTCTTCATATATGGAACACGAACAACCACAACAAAACATGAGATTGTGATGAGCTAAACAATACGCAGTCAAGCTAGATTGCAATACAGCATGAAGTTCACCAGATCATGGTAGATCAAGTAAGGACACACTACAAGATCACAAGATTGTGTATCGTGTACAATGATCAGCAACTGTTGTTTTTGTTTGTTATGTTGGTGAATGCATTGTTTCATTGGCAAATAACAAAGTTAAAATCAAGATTTTCAACATCAAGCACTAAATTGATGTAATAAGTTCAACCCAATGCTGGATTCAATGTCATTAAACAGGAGGTTCTTGATTGGAAATTGGTTTTTCTTTTTAAAATTTGAATGTGCATGCTTTTACAACTCCTTAATTGTGCTTTAAAATCATTTTGCAATGAAGTACATAATCTAGTACATTGGTTTAGGGCTGATATTTGAGTGGAAGGAGAGAGGTTTAAATCTAACAGAAACAACTTTACCATTTATTCATCACCCACAACATTCAACATTTTCATATGCCTAAGACTTGTTACAATGGATGAAAGTCTACCGTTAATTGATAATTTTGGACAATCATTGGAATAGTGAGTTGGAAATTGGATTAACCAAGGGATTTGGAAATCAAATGGGATTCTATCTTTCGCAACTAGCTCCATTGTCATCCATTGTCTAACTTTATTAGATTCTATATTATTGTGTCGAGTCATTGTCCTACAATCTACTCTCTTGGGTCCATCCATTGTCCAACTTCCTTCACTGAATTGAACCAAATTCAATTGTCCCCTAGTTCACCCATTGTCCCACTTCCTTTTTCACTTTTCCAAGTTTGCCATGTTGTCCAAATTCTCAAAAGCAATTAAAACCAATTATGTGCAATCACGATCAACATGGCATAAAAGGACATCAAATGTAGTGAAAACTACAAAAACATTCATGTACAAGGTACACATTTGCTCATATTCATGCACATTTTATGTTGTCTCTCATGCTTTTAAGATGATGTGTCCATATATGATTAATTTGAAATAAATGACCATTTTAAAGTTATAAATTGTTTTGTATCATAGGACCACTTTGGTAGACCTTTTTTCTTTTTTTTAAACATAAACCTCAAACAATGTTTGGTAAAATGTTGTGCGATATATTTAAGGTGTAAGGTTTAATTTGAAGTTCCCAAACCCATTTTACCATGATGATTTGGGCACTAGTTGGGAAAAAATAGTAATTACCTAAATCATATGGCTAGTTTTAGAACATGGTTTTTTTATGAAAATGAACTTTAATGCTTCCAATTTATGAAACAAAAATGTTTTAAAATGTATACTATGGCATTACAATTTTTAAATTACATATTAAAGGGTACATTCAAGGTTGGGTTACTTTAAAAGAACACTCACAAACGCAAAAATATAGACATATATAATTTTCAAGTATTATAAAGGTTCCAAAAAATTCCTTTTTGCACCAAATTTCACATTTTTTTGAAGATTACATTCCAATGAAATAAATGGCATAAGACAATCAAATATTTGATTAGAAAATGATGTCCATTTTTGTTTGAAATATAAAATTCCAGGAATGTCACATGACAAAAAAAAAATGTAAGATATGAAACAATTAATATATAAAAAATGCATTCTTTCAATTTTGAACTCATATAATATAGGGCCATATCTACTTATTTAATCTACTAAAGTAATTTGTTAATTGATATTTACAATAACGAATTCCAAAAAGTCAAAACTTTTTTAAGAACATGGGCCACAAGGTTAAGGACTACTAAACTTTGTCATTTTATGATTTTGAAGGGCACAAATATCTTACTGTCATTAAAGTTGAAGTCCATAATGAAAATCAAGGCAAAATATCCAACATTTTAAATTAAGAATGGAAAAATTAATGTTTTAAAAGTGGTTCCTAATAGGGTAACCTGATCTTCAATGTACTTTAAGATATAATTAACCTACATCCATAAGTTTAAGGATGTCATTCAACAATGTTCTAAAGGTGTATAAAAGTTTTAAACATGAAATAAGGTTGGAGTATGAAGAAAAGAAAAAAAGGGAATTGGGAAGGTGTTCTTGTAACTATAAAAGGAGGAGCCTAGATAAACTCATAATTAACATATCACACCATTACAAGTTCAATTACAAATGCATAACATTGTGTTACAAATATGCATATGCATCTTGAAATTTCTTAACATCAAATTAGACCAAACAGATAAACAAATATGCTACAATACTTTGTGGCAAACCCAACACCGTGTCTCAAAACTACATTAATTTATTGATCAGCTTCAATGTTTGAGGGTGAAAGCATGGTAAAGTAAATAGAAAAAATAGTTATCTCCGAAGCGATCAAAAAATGGTCCATTTTTTACATAAGTAGAAAAAATTAGATTGAAAATAATTGAAAATAAGATAATAAAAGCATGGTTCTTTTCTTTGATTTTACAATGAGGTGATTACAAATTATGAAAAACTTTGGAACAATAGAAATAAATAACAATTATGTTTGAAAATGACTAGTCAAATTGAATTAAAACCTACTTTTTCATTAGAAATTTAATGTATTTTATTATAATATTTAAAATGTTGATAACTTACAAGTACATTTTAGAACTACATCATGTTGAAAATGGAGAATATTCAATAATCCATATATTTTCACCTACTTGTACAAGTTTGGAGAACCAAAAAATGTAGAAAAAATATAATTATTTTTAAAAATCTACTTGAATGCATATGAAATATGTGATTAATGAACATCATTGTGATAAAATTAAAGATTATATTCCTGATATTGATCATTAAATAGAAAAAAACTCTACTTTTAATACATTAAAAAAATGATGATTATTTGTTTTTTGTAATAACAAGGATAAAAAATTGTCTACTTTACCTTTGAATATGGCCATGGGATCAATATTTTCAATGTTCCTTGGGTCTTTTGAACTTTTAAACCATCCCCAAACCATTTACAAAAACGTTGTTTACTTTGGCCACCCAATCACTATGGGGCTTTAAAAGCAAATTAGGTCACCACAAGTCACCATTTCTCCCTTATGCCATTTCATTTTTGGTGGCATTTGAATCTTCACTATTTCATACATTTGAACAATAATGATATCTTGAAGATTTGTTTATATATATATATTGTAAAGCAACATGGTTTTTTTGGTATATATAATATTTTCCCACCTTTTAAAAAATAACAAATCAATAAAAATCGTATGGATGTGTGTTATATTTATTTATAATTATAAAAATTATTTAAAAATAAAATGTGTTATCTATGAAACATATAATATTATTTTCAACATTTGAAATTTTTATACAAAGTATTTAAACTATTTAAATGTCATAATTACTAATTTATACACATATTTTTTTAATTTCATAATTTTGATCAATTTTATTATGAGTAGTAAATTTTAATCTTTGTTTAAAAAATCAATTCATTAAATGTGACTTAATATATATAATATATTAAAAAATTCTAAGTTGTATGACCAAATATTTTGATAAATTATTAAATATCATTTTTTATATTCTTTACTACCCATCATATGGAAACATGAAAAAAAATGCCATTTTGGGGCATGTGAATTTCTTTTGAAATTCATTAGATATCATTGATAAGAATATATTTCATTATTTAATGTCAAAAAATCAAATATATATATTCAACTCTAAGCAAGAGTTTCAACTTAAATGTTTTAATTATATTATAACCATCAATTTTTTATTTAATTTTATGGTTTCAAGAATTTTGGCAATTTGTTTTCATTTTTTGGGAATTTTTTTAAATGAAAAAAATCCTCAAATTTTGTTTTAGCCATTATCCAACAATTCACATTATATAATTAGTGACTTTAAGGCAAAAGTTCTAAAAATTATAAGGTATTAGTTATTTACTTGTCCATTATTTATGTGTTTGATCATCTACAAGCTTATAATATGCTTACTAGGTACGTATGTTTACCTTCTAGTTTTTTGCCCTTTTAATTTTTTTATGTTTATAAATGTTTATAATTTTTTAAAATGTTGTTCATGAAAAAGATTTTTAGTCACGTATTCCTATCCATGAAAACTTTTCGTCATGTAATCATATCCATGGTTACAAAAATACGACTAAACATAAAAACATGGCATATATGATTATATGATTAAAAATGGTCATTAGTCATATTTGTCATAATCATAAATGTCAAGTTTTGGCATGGTGATTCAAATGAATGAATTTCATAGCATTGGCATCCATGACAACACTATTATATGGTGATAAAATTTGTCAATTTATTTATTTCACATCTTGTTACATACATTAATTATGTGAGTAAGAAATTAGGTGATATGGAGGTAGCTTGTAAATAGGTAGGTAGGTATGTAGATGGCATGCCTACCTACTTACAAGTTACCTATATATTACTTAAGTACATGCCTACCTACCTACTCACCTAGCTACCTACTTACCCAACTAAATGGCCTACTTAACCTCTAGGTAGATGGTTTAATTACTTACCTACCTACCTAGGTAGATGGATCACCTACCAACAAACTACTTACATATTAAGCCAACCTAGCTAACCTATTAGGCTTACTTTATCTAGTTAGATCAATAGCTTTACCTAGCTTAACCAAGATTAACCTACCTTATGAGGTCTACTTAATCTAACCTACTTAGCTTACATGGTCTAGCTTAGCCTAATAACCTACCTACTTGGTAATAATAACCTTTATTAGCCTAGCTTAATAATAAATGAACTTTACACTTAAATTACAATAACATTTAAAATTTGGCCAAATGTCATGTAGTCGTCTATGATGTATAGTTGCAAATATAATCACAAAAGCAATTTGGTTGTTGACCATCAATGGATGACATATGTTCACTTTTCATAATCTTTTTATTTAAACTTGTGGTAGTCACAAATTGTAGTCACATACATGACTAATATGTCATAATGTAGTGACATATGCAATTATGAACATTTGCAACCATGGTGACTACTACAAATGTAATCATAAAATGAGTTGATTTGGATACTAGTCATAATGGACAAGATGTTTTATAATAATTGTTGTTTCACCACAAACAATGCTACTTGATCATCCATTTCCATAAAGTCATAGAACTATGAGTCATCTAGGGTGAGAACACAATTAAGAAGAGTATTTCAATTGTGATAGTTGCAAAAAAAAATTGGATTGCAAATGAACTTAAAATATAAAATCATATTCCACATTAACATTGTTAGTTTTTTATATTTGGATGTTGTAATAACTTTATTGGGGATTACATTAAAAATTATGAACAAATTTTAAGGAAAGAATGAATTCATAATGAACTTTTGAATCAATGACATTCTATTGATCACAAAGTTAAAATTTGACATTTGAATTTTCAAAAATGTGATAATAGTGTCAAGTTTTTTGAAAAACATGACAACTTCAAATGAGGTGTCTAAAAATAGAATGCATTGAGTTTTTTCTTATAGATTAAAATGTAATGTTGCATTATAAGGTTTTATTAATTTATTTTTCATTCAAACCTTCTTTTTTTCCATGGAATTTTTTAACAAGTATATGTTTAGCCATGTACACATTTGGGGTTGCCCATTTTTTTAATGGAAACATAAGGAAATGTACATTGAATGCATAAGTTGTTAATGATCAAAACTAATGTTGAAATTGAACTTTCAAAATGTCAAAAGTAAGCCATGTAACCATGCTTTCACCCTCTTATGTATTCTCAATACTTTGTAATGTACGCATGAGAATTATTTCACTTGTAACATTTGGATTACAAAACTTATGTTATCGCAACCCTAACCTTGGGCTCACAACCAAGGCAAGGGCTTGTGAAAACGCATGCCAAGTATGAAGCCCATGAGTCACATTTCATGCTCCTAGGAATTCAAAAAAATGTGAGGGAATGACCTCTCACATTCCCAAGTGAGCTCCCATTTTGGGAGTTGAAGTCTGATGAACTCTTAAAATTTCAAAGAACAATTGCAGGGGTCAAAACTCATTGGATTAAAGAATTCCTTATATAATTGAAAATCTTTTGGAACCTAATGTTTAAAATGGGCTCGCATGACCCATTTGGACACTTAACACACAAGTTATAGCCAAAAGAAGGGCCGAAAGTCAAATTGGCAAATTGATTCCCGACCACTAAAAGTCAAGAATCACTTCGATTTTCTTATGTGTAGGTGGTGTGAAGACATACCATTGTAAAGCTCTCAACAAAGGCTACAACTTTGCTTTAGACCTTATTTTAATCAGAGGTTTGCATGCAAAATTATGGGCCCCAAAAGTTGCAGGGAATCCTAGTTGTGGGAATTTCGAGACTCCCACTTGGAAATCCAGGGACAAAATGACATTTGGGTGTTAGTTTCGTGGCCAGGCACATAGTATATTATAAGGGGGGAAGGTGGTGGCTTCCCCCAAGTCTAAGTCATGATGACTCTTGTGAATTTGTGTTTACTTGTGCCTTGTCCGTGCACCAAGGTGTTGCAACTACGAAACTAACCAACTTATTGTTTGGTGTGTGCAAGTTTGTGTGAGTAAATGAAGTGCTTGTCAATCTTCCTAGTCCCATCCTGGAGCTCCAGCACGCCCTTTTACCCCCAAAGTGTTATGAACTAAGGAGTGTGCCCCAATTCCTGCTCCTTCCAATGTCTTCACCTTCGAACTCACAGTTGAATCCATCAAGGAGCTTGGGGGTGTGTCATATGCACAAGAAAATAACGAAAACAACATTTGTTGATCATACTTATTTACAACAAGTAAAACTTTTTCCTTCCCAACATGAAAAAAAATAAAGGATCCAATATTTATACCTACTAATGACAAATGTCTCTTTTAACAAAATCAAATTGGAAACAATCCAATTCCATGGAAGTTTACATGGGCATATGTTGATATATTCCAAAAAAGGTTTTTGCCACTTTTGTTGTCCCTTCCTTTTTGGTCCATGTTATGGTCTTTTACAACATGGATTATGTTTTGTTATTGAAATTTCAATTAACAACACCAACCCTTGCATCATCTATTGCATGTTGGTAACACTTAAAAATGCCATGCCCTCAACAACTACCTACAAATGGTGCTAATACTCAAACGCCTCACATGAAACAACTAAAGTTGAAATAATGATCATAGTTGAAAAATTCCTTCCCTTGTCTTTGACATATGCAAGAACTTGAGCATTTAACCCATGTTTTGCAAGCACATAATTGACTTGCAAAACCATAGTGATCCTAGAAGTTCATGTTGTTTCAAAAAATCAAATGTTACATGATAAATTCCCATAAGTGATCACGAAGAAGAAAATGCATAATGAAAAATGTATCCACTTTCCTCTTGACATCCATAAATCAAAGTTAAATATTTAGGTATAATGAGATTCAAGGTTTTGAATATGAACCTTTCTAAGTTGGTTTTTCAACTAATCTTGGTAGAATTTCATTCATTAATTGATGTATTGATGGAAAGACTAGTCAAGGACTTTGTTTCAAAATCAATCATCTAAGGAATGGTGCTTCAACAAATGACAAATGAACCAACTTTTTGGTAATTAAAAACACCAAATCTCTTTCAAATTGCTTCTAATGAAAATCATCCTTTGGGTAAGGAACAAAATTACCAAAGAAAGAAGAAATACTAAATGGGGATGTGGGGCTAGACCTCTTTTTTGTTATTCTTCTTCCTTCATCTCCATTTTTTTTTTCATTCAATCCACTTCTTCCAAAAAAATTTGTGATATGTTTTCCATAATGTTGACAATCCCATTAACTAACTTCTAGCTTATGCTTTACTAACTCATGCAAGTGAAGTAGTAGGATTAAAAAATCACAAATTTCAAGCATTCATTATGGGTTGGCTAAACCTATAAACATTTTGAAGTACATGGAATGCCAATGCAATGACAATGAAACTTTTTGGCTTCCAAAAATCTCTTTGTGTAGGTTGGTATCATTTTGAACTTACATTGTCAGTTCATCTTAGTTTCGTCAAGGGACTTTTATTCTCCCTTCTTTCTTTTCGGAACTAGAGATTGTGCCCTAGGTTTGCATTTCATTGCAAAACTAAGAATTGACTCACTTTTTATAGGTGAGGACATGATTAAGTGGCTCACTCTTGAGATTTTTAAAACTCACATCATACATTAAATAATTTTTTTACAAATATGGTATCAAACTATAAATTCCATTAGTCTCCCCTATCTTTTTGGTCAAAAATATTGGTAGGTTGCCCTATAAATATCAATAGTGTGGCCTATGCTGTTTGCCCAATTGTTACCACATCCTCAACTGATTTTTCCTTCCAAAACCTGGTTTTTTGGAATTTATTTGAATTTTCAGCAGCAGAAATCACTTTAAAATCAAAATCTCCCACATTTTGAATCCAAATATTACCAAATAAATTCCATTAACTCCTCCTCGTCAAGATCTTTTCAAGAACACCAAATGCACATTCCAATTCCTTCGAAATTTTCAGCTAATAATTAATTTAATTCAGTGAAAAAATCATTCATTATTCAAAAACTTTTGCACCACAAGTCCAAACACCATGAAACCAAGCCGATGCATCTGTTTTCCTTGAGAGCTTTCCAAAGAGACCAAGAATGCAATCTGAAGCATCCCGGTTTGGTGGATCTCATAAGTACAAATGAATTACCTTCCTTCATAGATAGATTCTACATGCAATTGGTCAAAAAATTCATGTGAAAGTTTGGCAATTTAAATGTGAAATGGGAAGAAAAGGAAAAAAATCATTTAAAAAATCAACGCAATTTATTTTTCAATTTCTTATTTGATGGTGGGCTATTTTTATTTTTACATTACTATGACATAAGTCCATTTTTTAGAAAAAAACCCATCCATATTTTTCAATACGATTCCCATTAAAATCTATTACAACATGAAAAATTCAAAATTAGACCCTTCATACCACTTTGACACACCTAGGGAAGCATTGGGGATAGGTGTGAAGCATTGGAGAGCAAAACATTGTCTAGTATGATACTTTATGGTAAGGTACATATAAGCCCTAAATGGCTAGCTTGGTGTTAAGGGATTTATCACTTTACTTGTTTCCGAAATCCACTTTGTCAAATCACAAAGTCCACACTAATATTTTGATATTTGGCTAGTTTGCCAAGTTGGTTTTAGTAGTCTGTCATGTCCACATTCCCAAGTTGCCAAGTTCAGATCACCAAGGCAACATTGCCAAGTACATTTCACCTTGTGGACTTCACGAATGAGCTTGAAGTTGCCCACAATTTTATAAAATTTTGGGTTGTTAGATGCCTTCTTTTTTTTTTGGTTTGTGCAAACTTTTTCCCCCTTCCCTTCTTCCTTCTTTCCCTCCCTCTCTCTTAATTTTTTTCTTCTTTTTACCATATGTCTTTTTGAAGGTTGAGAAGAGCCCTTTCAAAATTTAAAGTACCTTCTAAAACATCTTTGAAACATATGGAAAGCAAATTGAAAGGTTTTGAGTTCAAATTTCATGTTTCCTTTGTATCTACTTTTTTGAACGTTGTGGAATCAAACCCTTTTTGATGGAATAGAAGTCCATACATGAAAATTCACGAAATTTTAGAATGAAATAAAGTTCCAAGAAATATCATATATATTTTGTTTCGTCCACAGAATGTAGTTCATTCACAATTTTTTTTTCGGGCGTTAATTCATCCAAATTCCACATATGAACATCTGTGCAATCTCATTTATGAATTTTTCAATGGATGATTTTCATTCACAAATATGCACAAATGTTCATGGTTGAAAAGCTGAATTTTCGTGGAATAAAGTTCATTCATGAAATCATGGTTGGTAGAAGGGATATCCATGAGCATCATGGCCTCCAATAATGAGTGCAATGTCCATTAACATACTACTTGAACAAGATTATAAAGGTTTTCCTATGGAGGCTTAGCTCATGCCAATCAAGTTCAAAAAATTTAGACTGTAGTTTGAATTTTGAAAGGGCTCCTTTCAAGCTTCAAAGAGACATGAAGTCAAAAACAAATAAAAATAAGAAAAGAATGAGAGAGAGAGAGAGAGAGAGAGGGGGGCCGGAGTAGACAGCCCGTGAAAGAAAAATTCAGGGGCGGTCTGACATTTCGGGGCAGAAGTTTGGGTAGACTACAAAAATTCAAGACAGTGCAGAATTTTATTTAATTCTCACCATGGAAGCGGTTTTTATATTGGCGAAATTTCGCCAGAAATTTTTAAAATACAAAATAAAAAAGAAATGATTTTGAAGGTTTTCAGTCCCTTGCTAAAAGCGACCAAGAAAAAAAAGAGACTAAAATTCGCCACATTCATATATATATATATAGATATACTTGGTTTTAATTGTGTAGCCAAACATATAGAAGGATGATCGAAGATTCGTATTTTATTTCTAATTTATAGCCAGATTTAGCTAAATTTTATTATGGAAGGTGACCCAGTTTTCTTACATCTTCCTGTTAGTGTTTTTATTTCTCTATTTTTGGACAAAGACATTGTGAAACTTTTGTGGAATTTTTTGTTCTAATGTAACTTGGACTAATTTCGCTAATTTTCTGTAAAAATTCACCAATTTTTTCGATATTAATTTTAAATTTTTGATTAATTGTAAAGAAAAAACACCCCTTCTTCCTATGGATGATTACCACTTTTGCTACAAACAAAAGTTGCTAAAAAGAAACTCAGCCATGGCCACCATTTGGCAGCCTTGGAATGGGCAACTATTCTCCTTTGGCTTGAAGAGTCACAGTGGCAACAAAGCAAGAGCAGACTTACAAGTGGTAAGAGACGGACCCGTTGCTTGTGCACCAAGTCCCCATAGAAAATGTCTGACATTAGGGACGAATTTCCGAAGTTCATTCTAGGCAGCTATTTGGAACTTTGTTAAAACTAGCTGTGGACTGACACTTGGAAGATGAGCAGCTGGCCTAAATAATTATAGTCGTAGCAACATTACTCTAAGTTTAGCAGGACGGCGGAAAATAGCGCAAATCCCCCTTTTATTTTAACTAACACCTTGGCAGGTGGCATGCTCTTGAATTAGAGCCTGACGACTGTTTCTAAAACACACCAATTCCGCTTGGATAGTTGCGTCAAGCGTCGTGGGCGCATCAAGAGTTGCTCTGTCAGAGCAGCTCTTTTTTTATCAGACGACTCGCGACGCGGGAGGCGCCCCTCCCGCGGTTAGTTGTTGTTTAAGGAATACAAATCTTGGATGAGCTGCGGCGCCACTTGGATTTGTACTATGCACTGGTTTAATGTAGTATTTGGCGTAGCGGCAGTGACGCAAAAGATGCCGCAGCAGCAGCTGCTGCCCCGCAATCCCAAGTCAAGTCCACAACTGCCGACGCAGCCACCGCCCTGCTTTTTATATGTTGACGCTGGGTCGGTACGTGTCTACCGACTGCGTAAGCAGTAAGCACCATTCTTCGATTCTTACTACACATCAGTCCAGCCTTCTGGTTTAATTGGGGGCTGGGCTGGCTATCTATAGCCAAAAAGCTATACTAAGAAATAAATGTGCTAAAATCAAGTGGTTTTTTAGGTTTTTCAATAGCCAGAATTAGACCAAAATTTAAGGAAAATCCTCAGATTTCTAAACATGGTTCAAGTAGGTTAGCCATGAATATAAGTAAAAGGTTTTCACTTTTTGTTTTCATATTTAGCTTGTTAACAAATTTGACTAGATCTTCCTTATGGATCGTTGCCACTATGATTACATCACAAAATTGACCAGTCATGATGTAAATTGCCCAATTTTATTATGAAAAACTAAAGAAAACAAGAGAAGTAGAATGGACAAAAACAAAAGGCAAGACCCAAGAATAAACATTAAAGCAAAATAAGTACTCCCAGTTTATAATTGGGGTATTAATGAACAGTTTTGGAAATGGGAGAGGTGGGGGGGGGGGGGAAACAGAATTTCTTCATTTTTCCTTTGTTCCCATGGGCTTCCCATCAGGTCCCTGATATGTTCCCAATGTGTTCCCCAAGGGTGTTCCCAATATCACCTCACTTTAATCCCATATGTTTTGCCCAAAGTCCCCCCCTTCTCACTTATATAGGTGGGCCAAAGGGGGAGGCACTCCATTGATCCATAGAATCTTCTATTTTGGGGAGCCTCCATTTTTTTTTGAAATGGGCCAATCAAATTGGATCGTTGCGGGAAAAAAAAAAGTTACACTTGTGAGGCACCCCAATTTGCCCAAGCACACATTGAGGACATAATTACTCGTATACCTAAGGTGACCAGGAAGTGGGATGTGGGGATGGGCAAGGGCTCAAAGAATGGTGAGAGCTAGGATCTTCGAGCTGGCATGTGGCCAACCCCACCGCACCGCAATGGCACAACTTAAGATGGAAGTCTGATTGTCTAATTGTTTTGGCAGTCTGCCAATAAAGTATGTAGAATTTAGGCCCCTAAATTTCTTTAAGTAAAGCTACAATAATCCAACATGGGTTAAGTAATCCTAGTGTTAAGTTCCCTAATACCAAGGTACTTTCTCTCTAGATTGCCATGTAAACGCATCCACACGTTCCACCTACATGTGATGGTATGTAAGATGTGGCTCTTGCATTCACACATATGGTGATGTTCAAATACCTTCATAACAAATCCTTGTAAAATTTTGACATTTTCAAAATTGATTTAATTATGGCCAAACCAAAAAATGTACTATGATATATTGTCTTCCGAGTGAAATAATAGAAAATGAATTAGTATAAGGCACACACCCAAAAAAGGCCATACTCAAAATGGTTTTGTTGAGGGATGATTTTCTTGTGTGAGGGGAGATGGCAGGCAACAAATGTAACCATCAAGGGTTTGAGTGAATGATGAAGTGGCAACCTTTTCGCATGCTAAACGAAATGTAGAAAATTTTGTGTTTTTTTTTATAAAACTTATGTAGGCACAAGTTAGAACCCAACATATTGATTATATGAAGCACTTAAAGCTTCACAAAAAAGGGTACCCAACCCCCCCCCCCCCTTAGGGAATAGCGTCCGTGTGGATGGGGCCTCCGTCACGTGCTTTAGGCCATAAGAACCTATGAGAAGGGCAATTTAATTTGATTTGACCCTAAGGCTCCAAGCTAGGACTCTAAATACACACACTTACGCAAGGTGACATTGGATGTGAGCTTGAAATGTTACAAGGCCAAGATCTGCCTCATTTGACATCTGCCTCATGTGGGCCCTTATTCAGGCAATGCCCGCGGCCTGGCATGCTTACCCTACACATAAGGTTTCTGTGCTATGGCAACTTGAAGTAACAGCACAGTTTGTGGCGCCTATTAGCACTGGGAAAAATGGGAATGGAGAGTGGCCTGCTTTGCACTAACATAGAAGCTTTCTCTTGGCATTTTCACTTACTACTAGTGTCTTTGGAGAGGAGGAGGGGGGGGGGGGGTAATTTCACCGGAATTTTGACCTGAAAAATATGAAACCGCCTTAGATTTTCTTTCACAATGTTGAAGTCTTATTGCAAAGAAAACAAACCCATACTGGGAGTACAATGGGCAGCAGTTCCCATGAACAAAAATCACTTCCAAAATTTTCCTTGTGGTTTGTGGAGCCACTTAAGAACATCTCCATCAGTAAAAGAATGTTTTTCACATTACCCTAATTGTGTAAGGGCTTTTCAAGGGCATGTGCTGCCTTCATTCCATTTGCCCTACAACCAACCCCACTCATGTTCATTACTTTCATTCATTATGTTATCTCTTCTCTTTCTCCAACATCACATTTCTCATCTCTCCAATAATGCAATCCTCTCTTGTGAACTGAACCATGGAGCCGTGGAGAAACCAACTATTTTCCTTGATTAAGTGCAAAATTGGTAAACAATGAGAATGAAGATTTGTGGTTGGGTGGAGTATTGAGTTAGCTTGAGCATTGATTCATCCCAATGTCCTAAGGTATCAATGGTAACTCCCCACAATGACATCAATCAAATGAAAGAACAACCTAAGGCATGTTCTCTAGTTTCATGCACCAAGATTAGAAGGTTGTGCAAGAGCTCCAAGATAGGAGTAAAACGAAGCAACAATCATGGATGTCTTCGTCAATTCAAGTGGACAAGCAAGACAATGCATGTGGGTAGTGTGAATGGAGTCAACATTGGGTCACGAGCTTGCTTTGGACTCACCTTGAACTCACACAACTTGGATTGAAGAGGATGGACCAACCCCTCCCCCCCCTTAGTATATGCTTTGGAGTTTTTGGCAAGGACTATGTCAATGTAACTAAAATTCATGAAGAGAGTTCCAAAATTGGGACACTGTGTGTTCCAAAAATTTGGAACATAGTAATTCCTTCAAAATTTTAGATTTAAAGCATTCAACCCCAATATCATGTAGCTTTCATTGCAATATTTCCAACAAGTTAAAGATCTTTAGAGGTGACTTTGTTCAACATATCACCTTTTGAACCTTTTAGATTCACACAAAATCCCAACAACCAAAGTTGGAGTTTATCCCAAGAGTCTTGGGGATGCTTCCCTTTGATTCCAAAAGGCTTAATGCATAATGTGGGAAAATGTTTTTGTCACTAGGTGTCTTGGAATCATTCTTCGGCCCACTGTGGCATGGCCCTAACCTAAGCCATGAACCCAAAGATAAGGTCATAACAAAACATGACGTACTTCAATGGAGAGATGGAAGGTTGGTGCTTGGGCATGGAAAATTTACGTAGATAGATAGAGCAATCAGTCGACACTAAACAATTTGGTGATATTACATTGCACCAACTCCTATCTATGATGACAAGCTTTGTAAGATCATGCAAGATGTGCGTGCACACAATTATTATTCAATGAAAAAATAAATGCTTGTGGTTTCCTAAGCTCTCGTCCATTCATTAATGTATGAGGGCATACAAAATGTTAACCTATGGCTTGGTTGTCAATGCATGTGATGAACATTATAAAATCAAAGAAAAAACAACCAATGAATGTTTGAAACATTTTGTGAGAACTATGCAATAGATCTTTGAGCATGAATACATAATACAACCATCACAAATTGGTATAGACAAACAAATGATGATAAATGTAGAGGGTGGTTTCTTTGAAATTTTTATTTTTTTGGATTGTGTACATTATCATCGAAAAGATTACCTTGTTATTTCACAAGGCCAATTTATTGATAAAAACAACCATAAATTGATTATCTTCAAGGAAACTGTGGTTCAAATTTGATTTCAATATAACATGCAATGTTTTGAATTGATAAGAAGCAACAATGAACTTAATATTTTAAATAGATTGCCATTACTTTTAATTTGTTGCAATTGCGCATTCATTTGGTTTGTGAGGTTAATGGCAACAGGTACACTCAATATTATTTTTTCAACAATATTTATCCTTAATGGTCAATACTTGTGTAAACCATCCATGAACCCCAAGGTGAAAATGATGGCATTTTGTTAAGGCACAAAAGGTTATTCACAAGAATGTGGAATAATGTTTGGAAAATTTGGAAGGTGAAAGCACATTAAGGTTTAAAAGTTTTAAGCACATATGAAAGTCCATAATTGTCTAAATTAACACTATGGAAGTAATGTGAAAACAAGATATACTCTGAATCACACAAGTCACTTTACAAGTTATCATTATAAATTCATTATTAACAAAAATTACAACCCTATCTAAATCATTGTTTTCACTAAAAAAAAAGACTTAATTGTGGAAAACCATAACTCAAGATACATACAAAGATTTGGTCATCAAAATCCTCTCAAAAAGTCCTCATTAATATAAATGTTATTGCACTATATTATCATTAAATATTTTATTCAATAAAAAACGTTATAGGAAGGTGTATGAAGTTCATATTCATTGATTATGCATTGTTACAAGTTTTTGGGTACTTTTTTAAAAGTCCATTATGTTATGAAAATTGAAAAACTATTCAAAAAGTTCATATAATGTGATTATAATATATATAACATTATTAGTTTAATCATTTGTAATATTTAATCACATGGCCAATTACAAATTTCAAAATCTTACAAAAATTGCCTTCTAACAACATTATATGGATAGTTTAATGTGCTTCCACCCTAGAAGTGGGATTTGGGATTATAACAAAGCCTAATATATATAGTGTATGCAAATGAAATGCAATGAGCCAACATTATTACTTTAGCCAAAATTGACTCCTTTAGATGCAATAGGTGTTCATTTTCAAAGGTCCCAAACCAAAATTTAAAATTAAAATTTGATCAAATGAATTTTTGATTTGAATCCTTTAACATTCATATGAATGAAAAAACAATAACTTGCCATGGTTTTAAATGATAAAAAATAAATATCTCTCTAATTATGGTTATTTTTCTTTGTGGTCCAACGCCCTTTTTGGTTTGTTGGATTGTGACTACACCTGTGTCACACCAACCTTTGTTTTAAAACCACAACAAAAATATGAAGGAATATGAAGTTGAAAGGTGAACTTTCAATTACATGAAAATAACCATGGAACTTCAAACAAAATCCAATAACATCAATAAGGACATTGACCTTTTTTGAAGTGCAAAAGATCATCATAACCCAAATTTAGATGCATGTCACAACTTTTAGGATGGTGTCATGAATAATAAGTATCAAAGGAAGGTTTTAGAAAAGATATAAAGATTATGCTTGAATTTTTAAAAACATTGTTATATATTTTTAAAAGATTATTTAGGTGAAAGCATATTAAATAATCCATAAAATGATGTAACATTATCAAATCTAAAATTTAAAAAATAATATAAGTAGTCAATACATAAAAATGATAAAGATGGAAAATGATTCAACAAAATAATTTTTTATATGATATAATCACATTACATGAATTTCATGAACAAGTTTTGAATTAGCAGAATGTATTGGAGTTTCAAAACATTATATCACATAACATGTGATAAGAATTTGTAATTACCTAGTACATGGACTCAATGCACCTTCATATATGCCCATTAACAAATAAAGGATTCAATGTTAATATGGTATGGTGACATTGATACTAAGGAGGACAATTTGTAAAATTGTTGATGACCAAATATTGATATGTACATTAAAATATGATTTTTTTATAAGTCCTACATTCATTGAATTTAGTAGTTTAAATGTCATATTGCAAATATAGAATATTCATAGGTTAAACTATGGTCACCAAAGTTTTAATGATGGATGTCTAATGACAATTTGCCACATGGCTAGTGGGATTCAAGGTATCTTGTGTTTGCATTACCTTCACATTGTTAATTTGGATAACTATGTATGTTTTCACATGTGCTTAAAATTTTTCCACCATAGTGTGCTTTCACCTAGTTAGCAAATTATTCTAAAAAATTAATTTACAAAAACTCATGAAATAATTAATAGTGAAGACTTCTAACATACCTAGTTTTTAAAAGTCTAAATGGCACCAATTTTTAAAAGGCTAATGAACATCTAAAATGTTCTTTGGGATAGTATAAGTAAAGGTTTAGAAAGCACCATCCTTCAATCTTGCCAACTCAAGTTGTGGTCTATGAACACTTATATATCAATCCTAATTTGTATTAGATATGGTTCAACCAATAAAGTTTTATAATTTTTGTTCATTGTGGAATCCTTCACGTTTTCAAGTCCATATCTAGTTTTCTCCTTGTATATATGGGCAACAAATTGTCCTTTGCAAAAAGAAAAAATAATTGAAGGCTTCCAAGTTAGGATCGGATTGAATAAGGGGTGAAATTCAAATGTGTGAAAAAAAGTGAAAAAATAGTCCCATATAAAATGGAATTGCATGAAAATTCAAAAGAAACATTCCTAGACTCCCAAGTTGAAATTTCACTCAAAGAGTTAAAAATGTTAGGGTGTTTTGAATCTTGAATGGAGGTTTAAACTTTTTCCAAATTTGGTCTTTTCAAACCATTGAAAATTTCATGAAGAATATATTTTAATGGGGTTGCATTGAAAAAAAAAGTGTTGGAGGAATTAAATGGTTTTTTAATGGGTTAAAATCAAATTGTTGAATAGGTTGTTGGTGACGTATCCAACCATTTGGAGGTTTGAATCAAATCCAATTATGGAAAATGATATGTGAGCCTAGTACCTTTGGGTTACATCCTAAATTCAAATTTTGTTAGAATTATTTCTTCAATTAAGGCTAAATTTTTAATATTGAATGCTTTTGATTTGAAGTTCATATATAGAAGTTATGAATCTACAAAATAATGAAATTCATAACTTGGGGACTCCCATTTGGGAATTCCAAAAATTTGTATTATTTCAATGTAGCCCTTATTGCCATCTATAGAGTATATTGTAAGGAAAAGAATGGTGAATTTCCCCCACTTTGGTTCCCAATGTCTCTTGTGGATGTGAATTGTTCAAGTGTCATTTGTGCACCAATTTGTTCCAATTTGCATTAATCGCCATCTTTTTCAGATGTTTGTGTATATTCAATTCACCTTGAATTCACACATATTAGGTTTATTTTAGTATCATTATAGAGTTTCCACATGCCCCTTTTGTTTTAATGCATGGAATTCATAGGAGGCACAAAAATAACTTAAGGTGAAATAACCTATAAAAACCTATAATTTCCAATAATAACATAAGGTGAATAACCTTCAATAGCCAAAAGTAATTTATAATAGCTACAAGTAGCTTAAACTGAAATAATTTACAATAGCCAAAAAAACATAGAATAGCCAAAAAACTTACAATAGTAAAAAATAGCCTAAGGTGAAATAAGGTAAAATAGTCAAAAGTAATTTAAAATTACCAAAAATAACCCAATTTTTTTTGAAAATAACCATAAATAGCTATAAATAATGTAGGGTGAAATAATTTAAATCAATGAAAAATAGTTAAATAATAATTGACAGTAGATTAACATAGGTAGTATTATTATATCAACAAAAATCTTATCCATTTTATTTCAAAATAATGGTCATTGAACTATTATTGAATAATGATATTAAAAAAAAATCGTTCAAATGATTTTAAACTTTCAAAAAGAAATAAATATAATTATGTACATTATTGAATTTTTAAAAAAGCAAACTCGAATCATTCCATTTGAACAAAATCTCAATACAATATGAATTTTCAAAGTTTGTGTTTTTGTAATGTTTAAAATGAAGTATTTGATAAATAGAATGTAATGTAACATATTACTACAACAAGTGGGGTGGCTTGATGGTTAAAATGGTTAATTACGTGGTCTACTTACATAGGTTAGGTTTTAACCTAGTTGGAGTAGTGACACGTGTCAATAAATCATAGGTTAAAAAAATCATTAAATTATCAATAATATTATATATTAAATTATTAAATTATAATTGATTTCCACATTGATTAGTTAATTAATTAGCAAGTCAATGGTTTGGTAAATTTGTATTTCATTTGAGATTAACCTTGTTTCACTAGGTACTAATGAAACAACTTATTGTCCGTAACAACTAGTCCCTATTCATTAAAGGGTTAAACAATTTCATTAGGTAAAAATGTTCAAATTCACTCAAAATCTAATGAAACCCATAATGAACTAAGACGCATTTTGTAATAATGACTCATTGCTTGCCTTTTAACATTACACATCTCGTTGTTTTATTTTCCCAAGCGCAATGAAAATATTTGCTAACAAACTAAGGTGGAAAAAAATCATAGCCAAAGTTTGAAATAGTAATCGTATTGTTTGAGATGTTTGTCAATGTATAGCATTTGCAATATGAAATTGATAAAAGGAAGGAAACACTTATGCTAAGTCAACCTCTTATTTAAGAACCTTACAATAACAAGTTTTTCAAGTATGGAAGGTTCCCATGAGTTTAAAATTCCTGATCTGAGGCCAATACCCTAAGGGTATATATATATGCAAATGTTTTTAAAAGCTCAAGGATTAAAAATTGAGGAGAAATAAAAAGCTTACTAGTGTTTGCAGCATCTGGAAAAGCTTGACAATTGTGGGGGCAGAGTTTTGGTCAGGTCTGAGTACTACTTCCTGTTGGGGGCATTGCACTTGTAAGGCCCTGGTTTGGTTTAGGTGGCAATTAGTTTCAACAGGTTCTTAGGGTTTAAAAAAAATTAACAGGTTTTTAGGGTTTTAATTTAGATTTTTACAAAGGGTAATGCTTCTCATTGAGGGGGCAGTATGGTTGTGAGCTCCTTAACAAACCTGGGGAAGGCTTCCTTGTGGAGATCCTTGTATTAGGTGGGACCACACACACCCATTCTAATAGTACTTAAACTACTTGTGAGGGGATCCACACCTCTGAAACGGTCCTAAGAGGAAACAGTCCATTTTGAACAAGATTCCAAAGCGCATGAAATTCAACCTTACTTTAGGTGAGACTATAATATGGACAATTGTTCCTTTGTAAGCTCGGGAACTTTATTGGCACACCAACTTGACCCAAATACTAGGCCCAATCTGAAACCACAAATCTTTGTCCTAAACTATACACCGATTATATCAACTCTGCAATTATTTTTTTAATTAAAAAAGAAGAAGAGTGTGTGTGTGAAATCTTTTCACATGGAATCTTCAAAAAAAGATTAGTTATTGAACAGACATGTGTGGAAGCTGCCCCTCTACTAAAATATAATGAGCCAGACATGTCAAAGGAAGAGGCAGGCCCAACAACACAAGCAAAGCACCTTGTTAAATGGAATCAATTTGGGAAGTAAGTGTATTGAGTGTTGGGTGCAAAGAGTCCCCACAAAATCTTAATGGGATTCCGTCCCATGGCAACCAACGGTGGAGCAATAGGCCTTTTGAAATTTGAAACACAGAAAATTCAGGTGGGCATTGGGGATAGTAAAAAGGAATTTTGTGGATGACTTACTCTAGGGTTTAGGGTTTAAGGTTTAATAACTTGAAAACCTTGATGGGCTTTGAAATTGTCAATTATAAACCCCCCTCCACCTCGATGTCACAACATGTGATATACATGGATGCACCTGAAGAATTGTCAATCATATTTTACAAAAGTTGAATTGTATTGAGTGCGATTGAGTGCAAGTTTTCTTGATTTATGGGGGAAGTGGGAGTGAGTAGCCCCCTTTCTTCTTTTGGATGTCTCACCAAGTTTTTTGAAGTTTGAAAATCAAAAAATAAATTAATTTTTTTTACAATTAAGTATAGGACCACGTTCACCCATAATCACTTTTGGCTCTTTTCAAAAATTTAAATTAATGTAGCAAATGGAAGAATTTTTTTTTTCCAAAAAGCCTTTTGTGTCGTGTGGAGTGTGGCCATAAGCTTCAAATGGCAAGTCAACTTGGGAAGTCCACATGGATTTAAAGCAAGGCTCCAATGAAAACAAGGTGTTTAAGAACCTCTCGTGGAGGTAGGGTGGGGGGGGTGTGTGTATGGGGGACCCAAGACAATAGGGAACCAATTAGGTGAAGGACAGTATTAGGAATTGTAGATATATTTGAAGGAGGGCATGTGGGGGCAACCATGACTAATCCGTCTACAATTCGGTTCCTTTGCCTATTTCATAGGTTAGTGAATACATTTAAGAATTATTCTTAGTTTAATCTATAGAATTGTCAAAGTGATTCCAAAAGCGGTAAAGAATTTGTTGTTTTTCTCCAAATTTTTAAAGTATTCTTAAAAACTCATTCATATGTGATTGGTGTTGATGCACCTTGGGTTTGTCATTTGATATTTGAGGTAAAGAATCTACTGACTTTTTATTTTGTATCAAGATGTAAATTCAAAGTGTGTTTTTAAACTCCCAAGAAAAAGGCAAAAAGGAGAGGGGGGGGGGGGGGTATATATAGGCATGGGATTACAATGAAATCACAAATGTGAGTTCAAATTGAAGACAATTTGCACAAACCAAAAGAAAATGTTCGTGGTGCAAATTGCAATAAAAGTGATGCACAAACTAAATCATACAAGACACACTCACATGATTTATCATCACTCATACTTGGGAGGAGCTCACCATTCTCCTCCTATAATATAATATGTACATAGTAGTGGGAATTGCATTGAAATGACAAAAAAATTCAAATTCATTAAATTATGATTTCTAATACTTTGCAAGTTCATAGCTTGTGCATATAAACTCCAAATTAGGGGCTTTCAAGGCTAAAGTTATAGCCCTTCATAAGAGCTTTTTAACCTTGTAGCATATGCTCCAATCAAAGTTGTTTTGAACCCTCTACAAGACTTTAAAAGGGTTTATGAAAGTTTTTTAAAAGGCAGTTTGATTCTTGATCATTCTTTTGGCAACAACTTATGTTTCAAATTTTCAAATTCACCATGCATTTGAGACAAGTACTTTTTTATCTTTTGATTTTGATGAAAACCTCTTCATCTCAACATGCTTATCTACCCATAATGAGTGAACACATTGTTAACGAGTTGGTGAATCAACAAATTCAATATCTTTTTTTCCAACCTACAATTCATGCTTTTAAGTGTGTCCTTCAAGTTTTCAGATAAGCCTCTATATTGGTATTTGTATGTTTCAAGCATATGTGGACCATATGGTGACTTTTGACACCTAATATGGATTAACATAGTCAAAGAAAACTTTAATTGAAATGTATTTGGTCCAAAGTTGAAAGTGTTGATTTAAAGTTTTTTTTTAGCTAGTCATTATGTTAGATGTATTTCTAGATATGTTACAACACCTTTTAGATACACAACATCCCCCAAATAGATTTGGTAACATGGGCATGAACCACAAAGTTAACAATTTTCTAAAAAGAATGTTTGAGCCATGTTCAACAACATGCCAAAGGCAAAGCCAATGACATCGAGTATGGAAAACACCTACACTACACATGAAACAAGATTTGTAAAAACAAATAATCTAAAAGCCATTTAAAGGAGATAGAACCAAAGCAAATCCAAGAAATTGGGCCAAGGTTTCCTTAGACACAATTTGACAAGGAATTCCCCTACGTGATTCCTTCAAGTTTTACTTTGCTAAGCTTTGAACTTCTTGAACACATACATTTGTCCTCTTCATCATGTTTCCTTAGGATTTATTGAAGGACACAACCTCTAGGAAATAACAAATTTGAGCCTAACATGTTTGCCTAATATTATTCTAGGGGCATATTGGTGTGCCTTCAAAAGACTTGGCACAAGGTACGGGAGTAACCTTTATAATACAATGAGTTGCAAAAGATTCGAAAGCCTTGGGGCATTCCCTAGTTAATGTTAGAAAGGTGTGTGAAAGCTTTAGGATGGGACTAGAATGAGCTCTTCAAGTTGAGCTCAAAAACATGTGAAAATGTGTAGACCAATAAAAGAAGGTGGTTTCTGCATTTGGAGCCAAGTTTGATCATGAACTCAACTAAAACTCACATGGTTGGGATTTTTAAAAAGTCACCATTTCTCCCTCATAATATACTTTGTGATTGGTTGTGGGAACTACATCGCAACTGCAACCAATCACAAAATGGGAATCCCAAAATGGATTCTTAGAATCAAGACATGTAATGTCTCAAAAGTTTAAAATCTCTTAACTTTATCAAAACAAGTATGTTTTCAACATATGATTCCACTATCTTGTAGTTCTTACTAAAACATTTTCAACATTATGTTAACAACATTTATTGCACATGTGACTTGCATTTGGGGCGACAAATTCTTAGTCTAATTAACACAAACAATCAATCAAATGGCCAAAAAAAATGTCCTTTTCCTTATAACCCTTTTTGAATGAATTGTATAACCTTCAAAATTTTCATATTGTTTATGATCTAATCAAATGCATTTAATGTACATTGCCAAACATAGATGTAATCAATATTTATCCATGAAACAAAATTGAAATCAACTACACCATTTAATGCATTCATTTTGATTCCTTTAAGAAAAAATTTATAATTAAAAAAGGATTAAAATTTTTTTAAAAGACTTTAAAAAGACATTTAAATTTTATCCAATCTCTTCATAGGTTTTTTTAATAGTTTAATATAGTTATAGGCATACAACAATCCACTATAATTATAAGGTGATAAATATTATAAAAATCCAAAATAGTCTTTTATGCTTTCGGGTACACTAACCATGAATATGTTCATTGAGAATGTAAGCTCACTTTGGATTTTAATGTTTCAAGACTTTTTAATGACATATTGGGGGTTTGATTTGGACCACATTTATTATCTACACTTCTATCCCAAATATTTGAAACATTTCCCACTTTGGGAGCGCTTGAATCTTAAGACATTTTTTTAACTCATTCTCCTTGTCATGAGTTTATGCCCTAGTTGAATCTTGTTTCCACTTAGAAGCATCCAACTTCCATTGAAGCATATATCACTATAATTTATCTTTTAGCATTGTCAACTATGTGCTTCTTGTTCAAAGTTAAAATGATCCAAGCCATGGGAACACCATTTTGCCACTCATCAAGTACCATTGATGTATACAACAAAAACTAGGGCAAAGAAAGTGTAAAATATGTACAAATTCCAAAGAGATCAATAATGATTGAAGGGGAATAGTATTTAAAGGAGCTATCACAATACATTGTTGTCATGTTTCATAGATGTTGCATCACAAGCAATTGCCTTGCAATGGCTTAGACCCATCATGAGTTTTTTTGTTGTATGTATGGGGTATAAACATTGATATTACATTTGAAATTGGTAGGTATCAATGAAAAGTAAAATACCATATAATTAGCATTTGTGTATGTTTAAAACACGATGTTGGTTGAAATGTACCAAGGTCATTTGTACTCCAAATTAATGTACATATCCATGACATTGTGAATATCATGTAAAAGTATATATGATTGCATGTCCATGATTTTCTTGTGGCATCTTATTTGAAACATTATTTTTCATATTTTTCCATGAATATGGGTAGTAAATAAAAATACTTTAACATTGTCCATAATCCAATTTCTAATGACTTGACCGAAATTCAATGTATATTGCAAGTGTGTACCCATATATTTTCATGGTTTGGTGCATGTGACAAAGAATACCCGGTTGTCCCATGTGTAATAATAATGGAATAATTTAAAATCAAGTGTGACATAAATTTTCCCAACTTTAAAGTCACAAATGGACATCTCATTTTGAAAGAATTCTTATGTGCTCATTTTGTTTTCCTAGGACCTTATTTTAAACACAATCCAATGGGTTGTGCCTAATTATCATATATGATTTTCCACCCTTTTGTCTTTAGCTTGTCAAAACACACAATGATAGGGTGACATCATGAGACAACGATTCATTCTAGGTGTTTCAAGCGAGTTGCTGGGAATTGACATGAATATTGAAAGATTAAATTGAGTTTTTTGACTAGGTTGCTTGGACCCACCATCTAAACATTTAGGTATTCTTATCCATGGAATGTTTAAATAAACACAAGGTTTATGGAAG
Organism: Sphagnum tenellum; assembly: GCA_963921925.1. Lineage (NCBI taxonomy): Eukaryota > Viridiplantae > Streptophyta > Sphagnopsida > Sphagnales > Sphagnaceae > Sphagnum > Sphagnum tenellum. Next base: position 8,719,049 of record OY998158.1, on the reverse strand, counting down.
TCATGACCGATTGTCTTTTTTTCAACTCATCAAAGTTAATGAATTGATGACAACTAAATCTACTTTGAAGAAGATGTTGCAATTCATTATGTAAGGGCACAAAATTATCTTTTGGCACATCAATTGTACCACCATACTTCACACCTATAGCGTCAATTTTGTTATTAGTCATGGACGTTGCAATTGCAAAATGTGCAAACCATGAATGTAAACCTACACATCAATGGGATCAAAGTGCAATGTGAACAAGTAAAAGTGCGACAATTTGCTAGTAGGGAGAAAATTATTTGATGTTTTTGTCAATATTTGGAACAAACAATATGCCAAAACAATAGTGATGAAAAGTCATTTATCATCATTATAACTCAATCGATTATTCCCAAATGAATGGATGGATGCCAAATTTTCCGCAAGGGAGTTGTACGAACCAAACAAAACATCTAAAATCTAATGTTGAAGCAATGACATACGGGGAAGACAAATTTGGTAATGAAAAAACCTATGGGGGTGCAATAATCATATTGTGGGCGAAATTATTTACCTAAAAAACCATGTTGAATGACAAATCATACAAGGAAAATTATATGTCCTAGACATAACAAGTCCAACAAAGGAGGTAGTTTTCAAAGTGGGGAAGTAGCTAGTGCCTTGAGAAGGTGAAAATGACCAATGGGATGAATTTCAAGGATGACATGGTGCCTTGGGAAGATATGGTGTCTTCAAGAAGATAAAATTTCCGAGGCACACCAACACGAGGGATTTATGGAGGAGAAATTGTCCTTGGGACCAATGTGAAGGATTCTTGGAGATGAAATTGTCCTTGGGGAAGCTAAGTAACCATTTGGAAGAAAAACTGTCCATGGGCAAGAAGGATGACAATGCTCCTTGCAAAAGGGTAAACATTAGTTCAAAAGTGGGGTGCAATTCACTAGCATGATTCATTATGAAACCTTAAAAACAAAATAGTTTCACCCTATTTTAGTCATTTCATTTTGCCTAAAATTATGTCATTATAAAATCATTATCTAATCATCACCTTTCACTATTAGTTGACATAATACACTACCACCATGAAAAATCTTATCCACGAAAACTTCACTACCCTACAAATAAAATTCTAAAACAACTAAATGCAAATGGAAATATAAGGAATTCAAAAATAAAACGTCATATAAAGAATTCATGAAGTTCTATGTGGATGAATGTATGTATTGTATATATGATTGTGGTGAACCATGTTTGATTTTGTCAGCAAGTTGCATGAAAATTGCATATGACAACTACAATCCAATTGAAATGTATATGAAACATTCATCAACAATTACTTTGCAACTAACATATGGCCTTGACATGTACAATCATGTCATGTGTATGCATTACCATTGTCCATGAAATTTGGCAATTTCAACTTTTTTGTAAATAATTATTAACTATGATTCCCAATGATACAACTGATTGCGACATTATGTTTTCATTATATAAATAGTCCTAAGCTATGTAATATAAACCTATTTTATTTAGCTAATACATTTATAATTAGCTAATAGGCTACATTAACCAACCTACCCTACTCAACTATTAACCACAATAATTATAGTATAATACAATAATTATTAATATAAATATTAATTTTAAATATTACTGATTATTATTATTTTTTTTTAGGCTAAGCTACCCTAATTTAACTTACCATAAGAAGAAGATATATGTAATTAGCTTAAGGTATTATTAAATAATAATAGTAATAATAATGTTTTAAAAATTAATTGGTCTTACAATTAGATATAGTTACAATAATTATAATTACCATAATTATTAAAATAATAATAATTTAAAACAATACTTAATGTTAATAATAATATGAATTATTATTTATGTTCAAAATAATGATTAATATTATTACTTAATAACTTTTTATGAGTTATAATATAAAATTTATAAACTATGTTAATATAATATTTAACTACCATGTAGTAATTGCAAGTAAGTTGCAACTAGGATGTAAATAATTTTTATCCCATATTTTTTGTCCTATATATATATGTGCACTATAAGTTTAAAAAGACAAGTGGCATTGGTATGAACCAGTAAAAGTTGTTTGGCCTTAAAATTTAAACCCAAAAATAGGATAATCCCAAATTACCTACCAATTGACCTATTTACTTAAATTTAGTTACTTAACTATCTACCTCTCAACCTAAATGTCATGTGTCAACATCCTATGAACCCTAAATTGGACTATCTAAATTACATTAATAAAAATATCAAATATCAATATGAACTTGCCATGTGTCACTTGATGATTTGTTGTTAAAATGTTGTTTGACAATTTCATCTTTGATGGATAAATGAAAACTATGTTAACACATTGTTGCATGTGTAGTTGCAACATAATTGTATCATAGTTACACAATAGTTATAATGGTCTAGTTGTAATGTAGTTGCAATAGTTGCAAATGTGTATGGTTCCATGTACAATGAATTGCATTTGTTGCAATTCTTGCAACTTGTTCAATAACACTCATGTTGTAAAAATACACTTAGTTGCAAGTGGTTGTTGCAATTCAAAAACCTAGTTGTAAGCCTAATTGCAAAACACCTTATTTTTTCATAATGTAATAATTGAAATAATTCATTATAATAAATAGGTTTCCTTTAATGTTGTTTTTTTTATATACTTTAGGTTATTTTATTGTAGACTATTTTAGGTTATTCCACTTAAGGCTATTATAGGGATTCCACCATAACCTATATAAAGCTATCGTAACCTAGGCTACTTTTGGTTATTCTAAATTATTTCACCGTACATTATTCTAAGTTATTCTACCTTGGGCTACTTTAAATTATTTTACCCTAGGTTATTATTTGGTTATTATATGTTATTCCACATTAAGTTGTTATAACCTATTCTACCCAAACTTATGATAAACTATTTTATGTTATTCCACCTTAGTTTATGATAGGCTCACCCTTAGGACATTTAAAGTTATTATACCCTAAGTTATTTTAGATTATTCGAAGTTATTATACCATAAATTATACCATAGATTATTATACCTTAAACTTTCATAGGTTATATCATAGAGTAACTTAGGGTGCCATGACTTAGAATAATTGAAAATAACCTAAATAAATGGAATAGTTTATAATAACCTATAGTATAATAAGCTAAAATATCCTATGGCATAATAACCTAAAAAAACTTAAAACAATCTTAATTAAAATAACATATAATGACATATGGTGGAATAACTTATAATAACCTACATCAACCTAGGAGTAACCTAGGAATAATGTAAAACCTAATTTATGGCAACCTACACACATGTTAAGAAATACACACACACACATATATATATGTGTGTGTGTGTGTGTGTGTGGTAACAAATAAGTTCATTTATTTAAATAATGACATAATAATTAAATATTTGGTCCATAAGCATATAGGTGAAGGGTTTAAACTTTCACACTTGCATCCTAATTTATGGGCTAGGTGACCTAGGTTAACTTAGGTTCATAAATGTTAACCTAGGTTAAGTTTTTAGGTGCATAATTCAACTATGAACTATAAGGTTAACCTAATGAATTAATTATTAATAAATTCACTTTTCATAACAACTAGTCCCATTTCATTAGGGATTGACCAATTTCACCATGATACATTTGTTAAAATTCTTTCAAAACCTAATGAAATATAGAGCAAACTAGGACACATATGAATGTAGAGGGGTTTGAAGAGTTGGGGCCATGGAAGTTGAAGGTTGATTCTATAGATCTAAGTAAGTATATATATATATGAACATGGTCACCGTATCTCTTGTACTTTGAGCCCTAGACCTAGAGTTTTGAGGCAAGAATTTCAATTTTCAACATGCATTGTTCATGTGCAATAATATTTTCATATGGTGGAGGCTTCCAAGGTACTTTGTGGTTATCCTTATTGGCATTAGGTTGAAGGAAGGTATTGTCATTTGATTGGGTTATTGCAAGTTATTATTCCGCATACAAGTACAAACATCATGTGATTAGGGCTTTGATTGTCAAAAACCTTGAAAAGTGGCCCAATTGTTGACTGTGCATATCATTAGTTGGTCTTGATTAAACATTGTTAATTGGGATATACCCTCCTTCAAATGGGAAATCGTGAAAGAAATGAAATTGTGAGTTCCCTAGAAAAACAAACCCATTATGACTTTTAGAAGTTTCTTGGACATGGTGTAATCTATATTCCCACTTGTCCAACTATCATATTGGCTGTTAATGTTCATAAACATGTCTAAAGATTGATGAAAAGTGTAGTCGCTTTCAAACTATTCAATATGTACGTAGTTGTTTGTAAGTCAAAATTAATTGACAAATGATTGTTTGACCCAGCTTAAGACACAAGCATGGACCATTCCCAGAATATTGTCCCAGACTCAATAGGAGAGACTAGGAAACTTGGAACCATTTTCCAGTGTACTCAAATGATGCACACCTACAGAGGATTTGCATATCTGATATACTTTAATGATATAACTTAAATGCCAATTCTTAATCTTCGAATTTTGTCTACAAAATTCCTTCCTTTCAGGTAGGTGAGTGGTGAAGTTAAGTAATTTTCAAAGAAAGAACAAATTGCGTGTAAGGGTTGGGCATATGGATCCTTGACTACCTAATGAATTATATATCTAAAAGAGTCCATTCTTTACCAGTTCTTCAAGGAAACGAGAGCTGGATGTCTGCAGAGAGCATTGCTTTTTGAAATATTTTGGTTTGAATGGTCCATTCTTTGGGCCACAGTGAACCAGCACCCACCAGTTCACCATCCACTGGATGCCTGTTGTTACTCAGTTGTGGATGAACCTCAACTGAGTTAACACTTGGTTTCACCTCGGCAACCAATTTTGTAGGAAATAGGTCTCATATAGAGGAAATAGGTAACTACTAGGTGAGTAGATGGTTTATGCATAGGTAAAGGGCTGTTTTTATTACTTACCTCCTTGTGGGTTGTTAGTGAATGGGTAGCGTCAAGAAAGCAACTGAGCTAACCACCATGGTTAACTAGGGAACTGAAACCCAACAGAAAACTGTTTCCTGACCACTTATCATCCATCCTGCACGGTGCACTGGTGGGTGCTGGTTCACTATGGCCCATTCTTTGCGAGATCTTTGAGAATTTTCAAAAACCTGAAAACCATTATGTTTTTACAAAATTGAAGAACCACCCAACAACACTGGTAAAGTTGTAGCAGTAAGTAGCAAGTTTGGAAATTTGGCGTTTAATTTTGTTGGGTAAATGGACGTCACTGAATAGATCTAGAACAAGTGTGCTAAATATAAACAAGTGCAGATTAGCCGACTCTTATTTTAGAACCCAGTTGGTTCCCTGAATCTTCTGATTCTTCAAGGCTGAAACTAAATAGATCTCGAACAAGTGTGCTAAATATAAACAAGTGCAGATTAGCCAACTCTTATTTTAAAACCCAGTTGGTCCCTGAATCTACTGATTCTTCAAGGCCCTTTCAGCGACGGTGTTTTAAGTTTGAATAGAGCCACGATAGGATCGATCGTGTTCACTTTCTGGGCTGCAAATTTGCAAAAGTCAGTGATGCTCCTGGGTAGATGCCAACACAACTTGTCGGTCTTACCTCCCATTTCCTGGGTTTCAGGTTCACTTTAACCACATCATCTGCAGGGCAGCAATTGGTAGGTAAGATGTGTTCATGGATCTACAAATGTCCTCATGATTTGAGACTACAGTGTTGCCACAATCTAAGGTGGAGAATGTTCCCTCTGCACTTGTCTGCGAATTTTTTCCTTCAGAATGAACTTGGGTGAAAGTTGTCTCATTTTGCCACTAACACTTCACGAATGGGTCATGCCTGCTAGGCTAATGAGAGCTGGATGTCTCTGCAGAGAGCTTTGCTGGACACACGTGTCAGCTTTTAGCAACTTTCAAGAGGTTCAGATCCAAAGAGCAGGACGGTCCATCAGCGAGATGCTAAATACCCCCCCCATTGAGCTTTGTACGGCACATTTCTGAGCTTGTCTTTTTGCAGCCTATGTGGTTCTACTTCAAACTGCATGCTTGCGTGTTTTTTCATGTTCTCCAACAAGAACACTATTTAATTTGTTCTACATGTTTTGTTAGTGGAGGTAAGCCTGAGGGCTCAAAAACACAATCTGAAATTTCAGAGCGCCATGTGACCACAAGCACCCACTTTGCATTGTTTATTATATTTATTGAACATCAATTTAAAAAGATTTTGAAATAAAATTTTGTTTTGTTCTTTCCTAACTATGACCATGCATTGCACATCCAACAATTGAAAAGGGAAAAATATGAATACCCTTCATCAAATCGAGCATTTGGCCTACCTCCACTCCACGTCCCAGCAGGGGCCAACTAGTTGTCCTACACTGAATTCAAACCTAACACATCTCTCTTTAGAAAGAAATAACAAAGAAAAAATGTAAATTCTAGTATTGAAAAGGAAAAATCTAATTTTTTATTTAACATATGTGCATCATCAAACTAGTCAAATCCTATGATAGAATCAAGCGGCTTTTGGTAGGGCTTTGTGTAGGGCTAAGCATAGCCGGTCACTTTTGAAACCAAACGACATTCACTATGGTATGTTTAAGGTCTTCTAATCCATCCACACACACTCTTTGGGCCTCTACAAATGTTGATTGCTTATCAGGCCCCACCAATAAACATGAAAATTGGACAATTTAAGTTGAAAAACTATGTAAAATTCTACCACTTGGGCCAATCATTATGGTTAACCAATCATTTGTTTTTATGGGGCTTTATGGGTACTATCATATCATGTGCAAATTAATTTACAAATTCAAATTCATTTTCATGTTATTTGAAAATAGTTGCAAAGTAATTCATCCAAAATACAATGTTCAAGCCATTTTATTGTTGTGGGTCAATGTGTTTTAAAGACATCTTTCCACCAAGTCATTGCCATCATATATTTTGCATTAACAATAGTTTCCATTGTGTTTTTTTCCAGTTAGTTGCATTCACAATCACCTCATAGTTTTACCAATTGTGCATTTACCCAATGTGAAGTTATGAATCAAACCATGAATCACCATACGGTGACATTTATCCCTTTTCACAAGGGAACATGTATTTTTAAAAATCATCTAAAAAGTTCCTTACATATGAAATGTTCACAAAGTTGCTAACATTGATTCACTAGAGATTTTCAACCCAATTGTAATTCTCCAAAGGAAAACAATGTTCATGCAACGAAAAACAAGGCCCCATTTTGGTGGCTTTCCATTAAGTTGTTTTGATCACAACACCTAATGGAAAGAAACCTTAAATATTGTGGATTGAAAAGGCATATGGTTATTTTAATCAAGATCTTATTGCATTACTGATTAGGTGATTTAATTAGTTAATGATTGAAGTGAAATTTAATGTTCATTTGTACGGTTGACTAATTTGTGCCATAGTTACTTCTTAAACAAGTTGTGTAATGGGAGCTTGGACAAAGTCTTTTTGTGTTAGTGTGAAGTAGATGTGCCATTGTGCATATTTCTTTTGGTACAATTAGTATTTGACATATTATGCTAGTCCTTGTGGTGAAAAGGGTTGCATTGAACTAGCACCCAATGATGCACCATTTGAAATGGATGTTCACTAGAAACAAAAGTCCTTCTCATTAGGTTTTTTCTCCCACATCTAACTAAAATGGTTAAGATCGTTCTTCACTTTCTAAAATATGTATTTATTTTCATTTTTCAAAAACCTTTAAAAAATTTGTACCTATTGATTAATTTTTTTCTTTCTCTTACCTATCTAATAATAGCCCAGTTTTTTTGACATACATGCATACATACATATTTATTTATCGTAAATGACCCATTCCCACCTATTGGTGTGCTTACTTACTCACCACTCATGTAATGCTAGATTCAATAGATGAAAATATTACAAGAAAAGCAAGTACATTCTATTATTCTCACCTACCTCCATGTATTATGCAAGACATGATGTAATTCTAAACAAATGAATGATTGCAAAATTTTGTCGTATTTGATTTCAGCTACATTTTGGATTTCAATATTGATATGGAGTTGTTTTGAATGCAAATATTACAATAAATGCCCATATTTTGACTTATATACAAACAATAAACTTCAACAATTGGAAGAATGTAATACCTCCATTTGTTTGTAAACCAAAATCTTTGTTGGGAAAGGTGGTTTGCAAAAAATGGAGTTATTGCAATTGTTTGCAAACCATAATTTGCAATAACAACATGAGTGCAATACTTTCAATTTTTATAAACTATAATTGTTAATGACATAGGTGTGCAATAACCTCACTTTCTACAAATAATGATATGAATTGGCAATGTCCTTATTTGAAAAAGAATACAATAGCTTCATTTTTATGAAAGAGTTCATTTTAATGCTGGTGAAATCTTTAATCAAACCATAATTTTAATTCCAGTGATGATGATTCATCAAAACTAGTTTATGTAGGACAACTTTAGGTTCCATAAATTGTAACTCATAATAATTGTTGTTTGGGCAATTCCAATTTGGAATTTGTTTAACATAATCCCAAATAAAGATGCATATACATGTGTCTTTTTGGATATATGTCAAAAAAAATCCAACACCATATTCTCACAAGAAAAATTTCGATACATCTTCCATCAATTTGCATCCCATTTCTCTTCAATTAAATTTCAACTAAATTGAATCTTAATTGAATCATTGCATTGAATTTTGTTGATTTGAATTATGTTGAATTGGAATTCAATTCAAATTCCACTCAATGTATTTTAATTAGTTTAGGAATTAAATTAAATTAAATTAAATTAAAATCGATTCGGGTTGCATGCAATGCCATTTAATATTTCATTTGAATGGAACTTAATTTTCAAACATTAATTCACTTTTCACATCAATTGATCAAGAGATCATCATTACTCATGAGTAAAATGTAAACCCCAAGTTGGTAATGGGATTTTAATCCTTTCATCACTAATAGAAATCTTGTATTTTACAACCATCAATTTTGTAACTACATGCAATTATGTGTCGTTTGTGACTAGTCTTGCAACTATTAATTATTTTTGAGATTTTTGTGACTATCTTATGATTACATTACAACTATTGGAAGTTTCAACCTCCCATGCAAATGATTTTTATGCGTATTTTCATTGAAAAACAAGGTAATCAATCCCATTAGTTGCATTACAAATTAAGAGTTAATTATAAGTAATTTGACATAGATGTATTAGGATGTATTAGGAGAATACTGAAAGTATATAAAGGGTACATCTTTAGGGGTGTATTAAAGTTATGTTTTATATATATTAATGGTATATTATGAATAGGGTTTAGGCCATTTGTAAGGTTTAATATTAAAGTTCTATTAAGATTATAAAATATATCAAAGTTGTGTAAATGTATTAAGAGTACATTAATGTTACTATTATTGTACTAAGGGTGGTTCATCTCTATTAATATGTTATTAAAGTTATAATCATGGCTAAATTAAAGGTGAATTAAATATTAGCTAAAATTTAACCAAACTTTAACCAAGATTTAACCAATGTTTAACCCATTAATTTTAGTTTAAACCAAGTTTTAGCTAAGTTTTTGCAAACTATATTTAACCAAGTTTTTCTTGTTTAAGCGAGGTTTAGCCAAGGCTTAACCAAGCTTTAATTTAACCAAGGTATAGCCAAGTTGTAGTCTTGCAAAAGTTTAGACAAGATTTAATTCAATAAATATTTACCCAAGTTTCAATTTTACCAAATTTTAACTTTTTTTCCAAAATTTAACCAAGGTTTGGACCAATTTATAATTTAACCAAAGTTTTGTCGAGGTTTAACCAAGTTGTAATTTAACCAAGGTTTGACCAAATTTTTATTTACCCAAAGTTTAATGAATGTTGAATGAAGTTGTAGTTTTACCAAGTTTTAATCAAATTATAATTTAACTAGGTTTAACTTGTCCGATGTTGCATATTTGGTTTAAGCATAAATGCCAAGTGGTATATCTAGCTTAGGTGCAATGTAGGCTACTTTAGTTAGTAAGCTAGGTTAATCAATGGGTATAAATTTAAGTTAATAGGTAATAGGTTAGGCTAGGTGGTACCTAGGTTTTAATAGATAGTAGGTTGGACTAAAAATTAGAAATGACAAATATTATTTTGAATTAATTAGGTTGGTATGTTAAGAAGGTAGGTCAATAGGTTAGGTGGGTAAATTAACTGGGTAAATAAGTAGACATCTCGGTAGATATGTAGGTAGGTAGGTAAGTAGGCAAAAAGGCTAGGCCCATATAGTTATATAGTCATTTTAATCATAATTGGCTTCATTTTTTTCCCACAAAAGCTCATTTAAATGGTAGTGAAGTTTCAAATGTCTTCATTTGTCCAAGTTTTACACTATAACATCCACATTTGTCCTTTCATACCATCATCTACAATATTTCAAGAATGTTATTTTCCCCATCATTTCCCCTACCTATTTTAAATTCACATATCACTTAGATAGATTGACTTTACACCCAAAAGAAAAGCAAAATGTATGTAAACATAAACATGTTACAAAAATAAATGTATGAAAATCCTAAAACCCTTAAATTAATCCACCAAGTTATGTAAAATGAAATAAGATACATGTGATTTTTATTCCAAATGGGAACCCTCTTTAAAGATAACTTTCTTGTTATTTTTCATGTTATGAATGCAACAATAAGTTAATGTAGGTTTAAGCACCTTTCTAGCATGGTGATGTGTAAAAATATGTTAGTTCAATAATTGTCACACAACTTTTGGTTTGTCAAATGGTATTGGAAGTAAAAAACCTATCAATTTTTTATTTTGTAATGGAATGCAAACCCATGGTGGGCTCTTAAGCTTTCACAAAGGAAAAAGGCATAAAAGCTCCATGATGGGAATAGGACAATCTCATAAAGTTGAATTTAAGGTGAAGTTAATTTGCACAAACTAAGAAAAAAAAGTGATTAATCCAAATAGGAACCAGAATGTGCATATGAATTCACAATAGACACATTCACATGACTTGTCATGGCCTAAACTTAAGAGGATTCACCACTCTCCTCCCTATAACATATTATATAACATTCCCAACTTTGAAAAAAAAATTTGATTTTGAAATTCTTAAGTTATGAATCCCATTATTTTATGGGTTCATGCCTCCTTCAAATGGTTTTTAATCAAAAGTGCCTTTTGAAGGGAAAATTGTAACTCTTAAAAATAACCTTGCAATGACATATCACACATTCCAATTGGAGTTGATTTTACCTTAACATTAAACACTTTCATTGTTATGGGATTCAAATTGCTTGTTTGATTCTTGATTAGTTGATTAACCATTTAACTAGTTTTTTTTAATTTCCAATTTAGGGATGTAACCCAATTGCAAAAAAAATTCAAGATTTTTTTCAATGATTTCAAGAGGGCCCAATTTGAAAAGGTTTAATCCTTCAATCCTTGCTCCAAAGTTATTGGACACCTTGGAATGCCAAATTCCCAAAAGTGAATGGATTTGGGAGTATTACCCTCTTGCACTCAGACATATTTCCCTATTATAAGGGGAGTGTGATTGAATGCCAACCTTGCCTTGGTTTATTCTCAATTCACTTCACCTTTGTCTTGTATTAACATTAATTGTAATCCCAAAATTAAACTTCCAACAAATTGGATGTGGATGTGGACCATGTTTTTCACAATTGGTCCTTCATCATGTCAAGAATGAGGAAAAGATAAGAATGGTATAAAAGCACTCAAAAATAAAATTAATAAGTTCAACAAGCACATGGATACAATTGCAACAATGACCACGCAATAATAACAACAACAACAATAAACATGAAGATGACCATGTCAAACAAAAAAGTTATGAGGGTTGAAGTTCCACACAATCAAAATATTGAAAAAAATCATCAAGATTATATTAAAAAATGAGAGGAAATGATTGGATTCATCCTCATTTATGATGAACATAATATTCAATAGTGTTATAGTTGTTGTCAATGTTTTTCACACAAGAAAAAATAGAGATATTAGGGGGAAAAGCAAAGAACTTCGCAACATCGTTGAAAAAATTATTGGCATCTCTCACACAAGAGAAGGAGAGACATGAAAAAAGAAATAAGGAAGGAGAGGAAATAAAGGGGCACAATAATGGAAGGCATGATAATGAGTTGTGGTCATTGCCAATGCTTCTCATAGGAGAAAAATGAAAAAAAAAAAAAACATAGACAAGAAGGAAAATAATATAATAGAAAACAAAGAGGGAAGAAGAGGAAAGGGAAAACAAAAACTTATTTTGAGAGAAGGCATTGGAGTAACTACTTGAGCTCTTGAAGATTGTTTTAAAATTCCTTCAACCAACCAGAAGGAAAGAGAGTAAAAAAAGCTCAATGTGTTACTATTAGTAAAAAAGGTGACCAAAGAACTTAATGCAACTAACAATAGCAAGGATGCACAAAGGCTTTCTACCTAAGGAAGCTTGGAAGTAATGAATATAGTGGCAATGGCAATGTTGCAACCCCACTCACTATTATGGAACAACTCCACAAAACTAAAAGACAAGATGACAACAAAACTAGTCATGGAGGAGAGCTTGAAAAAATTAAAAAGGGAAGGCGAAGGGGGTAGGTAGGTAGGAGTGGTAGCGTTGAGGTCTTGTGTAGGTAGGAGGTTAAAATGTGGGAGTACATAGGAGATGAATAGGGGGCAAGTAGATGAAACACAACATGGAACCCATTTTGATAAAAATGGAGATTCATCCCAAACTTACCCATAACAAGTATCTTTGGATGATGCACTAGTGGGTGTTGCGTCATAGGGGTTGGTGAAAAGGGCAATATACATGAAATGACCGAAAATGTTATCACATAGTTGTTAAGCATGTATGATCTTAGCAACATCCCACATTTGCTTTAACCACCCACGCCAAAACTACCTATTGGTCAAAACTACCTAAGGGTGATGGTGTGGATGCAATGCATATGTTGTTTGATTACATAGTGCCTTAACAAAGCCTAATTTGTTTTTAGAAGAATAAATTTATCCATCCAAATCCCTAGTGTAATTGTATAACATTAGACCTGGGATTTGATATTTCTTCTACCCAAGTTTAAAAGGTGGGTTAGAGATTGTTTCATATAAGCAATACCTACAGAGTATGTAAAGTTGAGAGGACTGAATATTTGAGTAAAGAAACGAGCATGGTAAGATGAAAATACATTATTGAAAGCAAGCAAGTGTCTCAGTTTCTTTGTGTGGCTAGCCAGCCATTATAAACTATCCACTAGAGTTTGGTGCAACACAATAATATATCCAAATGAAATGTCAATTGTGGGCAGGAAAATAAGGAATCACATTCTTATTGGCATTCTTGACCCTAGCTAAACATACCGTGATTAGAGCCTTTTCACTATCCTTTGGTAATTACTCCTTAAAATGGAACTCTATGTGTCTCTGCAATTTTCATCCCAAAATGGTTCAAAACTTAAAGTATTAAATCTTGAAAGTCGAATGGAAATTCAACTTGTCCACCTAATGGTGACACATCAAAGAATGATATGTATATAATACATGTTGGAGCATTGGCCTCTTGAATCTAACATCTGGGGTTCTTCCAAATTTTGCAGACCTTCTACCACTAAACATCTAAACCCACTAAAACGCCACTAACTACACTAAGTGGTGACCGAGGTTGTCACCACTAGAGGATGAAAAAAATAGTTAACTTAGAGGTTGTCACAACCCGAGGATGAAAAAAAATAGTTAACTTACAGGTTGTCACAACCTGAGGATGAAAAAAAAAAGTTAACTTAGAGGTTGTCACAACCCGAGGATGAAAAAAAATAGTTAACTTAGTGGTAGAAGGTCTGAAAACCTTTTATCACTGCATGGATTAGGATGGATTAGGAGCTCAGCTTTGATTAAAGCATGATTGCTGAGTTATGCATGCTAACAAAGCCCTTTTTCTGGGTGAAGTATGGAAAAAGTTCAACATCTTGATAAGACTGCAATTGCACAAAACAAATGGTGACAACCCGAGGATGAAAAAAAATAGTTAACTTAGAGGTTGTCAGAACCCGAGGATGAAAAAAAAAAGTTAACTTAGAGGTTGTCACAACCCGAGGATGAAAAAAAATAGTGAACTTAGAGGTTGTCACAACCCGAATATGAAAAAAAATAGTTAAAGTAGTTAACTTTGTATTGGTAGAAGGTTTGGAATTTTGGCTGTGATGGACTAATTATGATGGGTTGTCAGAATAGATTTGGGGGACTTGGGGAGGCATCTGTTAATTAGTTGATAAAACATTCAATATGTCCTTGAATTTGACACTCAAATAAGAAGTCAAATGTTGAAGATGTGGAAAGTTGTGACCAACTTGCTCCTTTTGCTAGGTAAGTAAGGATGGGAAATTGTCACGAGTGAGTGCAAACACAACACAACTAGACATGTTAAAAGGGCACCTCCTCAAGACTAGCACAAAGACCTCACTAAAATATTATAACTACAGCCTACACTTCTCATGGTAGAATAGTTTTGCTTTGCAAATGGTACCTTGTGTCTAAGATTTTCATTTGGGGAATTGGAACGTACCTGGTCTTATTTTCCGTCTTTTTCTGCTAAATTTTTTCAAATCTTTGAATACAGAAGGGGCAAATTGTTCTGGACATAAGCAGCCCAGCCACTTAGCACCATTTGCGAAGCCATCCCCTACTCTCAAGCCTCGCCCTACACAAAATACTTTATACTGGGAACAATGAAGGGACTTGACAAGTTCATGGGTGTGGGTACAACAAACTTTGAGCATGAGAAATTGTGTATTATGTTGGAGGGGCCACAACTTTTAGTGCAAATATTGTGCTTTGTGGAATGGAATCCACACGCCAATCCATGCATGAATGTGGAATACACTTTGCACATAGCTGACGAACAGGCCAATTTCACTTAAGTTTCTATCAATCCTCAGCAATAGAACGGCACTACCCTTTTGCAGCACAATCTGATTGATTATCACAAAAACTGAAAACTTATGAAATGTTTTGCAGTGGCTTAATTTGAAACCATATTTGGCCAAATTTGCTGTCTAGGTAATCTTTGCAGTAGAATTATTCAGTTTTTAGCCCTAGAAATTTCCACTAGTCACAAATTGCCCTCAAAATTTTCCAATCAGCTGCAACAGAGTGAGAGTGAACCAGCACCCACTAGCACACCATCCACTGGATGTTCGTTATGATTTAGTTTTGGATGAACCTCTCAACTGAGTTAATATCTGGTTTCACCTTGGTAACCCATTCTGTGAGAAGTAGGTCCTATGCATAGGTATATAGGTAGGAAAACTAGAATACATAAGTAGATCACTTATACATAGGAAAATCTACTAACAACCCGCTTGGTAGGTACATAGCAGTGTTGGGTGGTTCTCTTGTGAGAACCGCCAGTTCTGGTTCGTAGGACTGTTTTAAAGAACCAGGTGTCAAGTTCTATAAAAAGAATAACATCAAGCTTGGAGAACCGTATAGGGTTTCAGAACTTTGAAAAAATAAAGTCCAGCTTGTTTTCAGTTGAGCCGGTTCTCACAAATTTTTGAACTGGTAAATTGTCAAAGACGGTCCTCATAACCCGATTATCATATATATATATAAAGGAGAAAACGCATACTATGCCTAAACCCCCATATCCTAAACCTAAAGTCTAACTGAAAACTGACACTGGTTATTTTTTAATACCCTTTCAGGTTCTCATTGAGCTGGTTGTCACCCCAGTGAGAACCAACGATCCAGTTTTCATAGTGAGTATCACTATTGATGATACCTGTAGGTTTTCATTTTGAGAACCGGCCTGAAAACCCATTAAGGTTCTCCTTTTAAGATATATGTGAGAAAAAACAACCGCCCAACACTGGTATAGAGCAAGAAAGTAACTGAGCTACCCACCATGGGAACTGGAACTTACCAGAAAACTGTTTCCTGACCCACTTACTGTCCATCCTTCATGGTGCACTGGTTGGTACTGGTTTACTTACACCCTCAGCACCCATATTCTATGAGAAAAAGCAAGCAAGAAAACGTCACACTTTGTGCAATCTATCTTTCCTAGGGGGATCATATGTTGGACCCTCCTTCCTTGATTTTACTTGGCCTGCACTTGGTACAAAGGGTTGTTTTTATCCCCTCTCTTCATGGGGTTCATTGTCCTGGTGGGCTCATGGGTGAGGGTCCACTCACATTGTTGGGTTGATGTCAGTGGGCTGATAAGTCTGGGCTGACAGACCCCCCCCAAAACAAAAAAAGTTGGACCCAGGTTCCATTGAGCTGGGGGAACATTCCAGTGTTGTGTAATTCTTTGTAAAGAGCCGTCAGTTCCAGTTTTTAAAACAGATTTCAGAATCAGAGAATCCCCAGTTTCAATTCTTTGAAAAAAAATCAGAATCATAGAACCATCAGTTATTTCAAAAGCTTTTAAGAACCAGCAGTTTTCACCAAAGAAACTGGTGGTTTGTGGGCTATTATTTGCTTTTTCCTAAAATTTTGAGAACCATGATATATATCAGAATCAGGTCTTTGATTATTTTTGAGAACCATAACCTGCCTGAGAACCTCCCTGATAACTTTTGGGGTCTATTGTCTCTTCCAGTGTTCTGCTTGTAAATGGTTTAGCACTTACATGATGTGTAAGTTTAAATCTCGTAATGACATTTATTCACACTTCATGTAAGTGTTTAATATCCATATGCATTTATGTAAGTGTAAACATAGAACCTAAGTTATGTAAATGTAAAATCACGTAAATTTACTTTATGCCATGTAAATAGTGTAAGTGTAAAAATAAATACACATATGTGGTTTTATGTGGCTGGGCAAAACAATGTAAGTTTAAAACAATGTGAAAATATGATTTCTACTTGGGGGAGGGGGCGGCGGAATTTTATAATGTTTTTGATGGTAGACCAACCAAATGGCCCGTTACAACAACAACAACAAAAAAGTGCTTTGGGATGCACCACAACTAATTAAATTAATTAATATGAATCACAATTAGTACCTAAGCTCGTGTAAAAGCTTAAGTCAAAATGATGATGGACAACATTAGGAATAAAAGTTCTACTCAAGCAATGAAATGTGGCAAAATGTGCATTCAAGATATTCCTCGGAGAACCACCACTATAATCTCATATTGGTAGAAAATGTTAATGTTTGGGTAGTATCAAAGTATCATGATTTTTTTGTGAAAGGTCAATCAAATTAGCCATTACAAAACAAAAAAATTGGCTCTGGGATGCATCCACAACTAATTAATATGGATTTGCAAAAAGGTATGGTTATTAAAGGTTGTTGTGCATTCCTATGTCAGCACCTACAACCATTGTTGTCAACACACATGAATAAGATAGTATAATGCCTATCATCCAAACCCAAAACAAACTCACCTACAATTGCATTAGAATCCAAGCACAAAGCATAAGATGGAGATCAAAAACACGAAACTATGTGCAAATCGAAACTACATAACATAAAAAAAAGAAATGCAAACAACACACCTTGTGTTTTGGAATTTCAAATCACTAAAAGTGATTTGAAATCATGAAATATCTAGAACTATGTTCACATTAAAACTAGTTCCAAAGTAACTTACCCTAGTTTGTTTACAATAATTAAAATGTAAACACATAATTAAAGTAAAATTCCTAACAATTATCATGTGCCCCTATTTAGACACCTACAACCATTGTTGTCAACAAACATAAAGCACACAACAGAATACCATCCTATCATAATGTTTACCATCCAAATTGCCCCCATATTTCAAGCTAAAGTCCTTTGAAATAAAATAGCAATTTATAGAGGCCCCCAAAAATGATCACCTTGGTTCTAAGGTGCAAGGACCAATAGGTTGAGTGCAAATGTGAACCCCAACATTAATCACCTAACTACAATCCTCCAAATCCTCAGCCAAATGCGAATTACCTTGGAAAAAAACTAAATGTACCTCCAACTATCCAAGGATAGAAATAGGATCCTATGTTTGTTTGGTGCATAGAGGAAAAAGCCATTTTTCGACTAGTACCTTGTTGAAAGGCAGTGTAAAGCATCTCATATGCCAACCCTTTGGACATTGATCATGCACCAACATGAACAATATAGCCCACCCACACAACATACAAAGAAATTCAACATGAACAACTCCCAAAGATGGGTCAATTTGGCCATCTACGTTGGGAAGGTGACACAATGCACAATTACACACATGATCCTTCCATGTTTGACCATCTCGGCCTTCCAACAACAACACAGCAAAAGGTAGACCCTTCTACAAATGTGGAATAATGCATCTCGTAATAAAATGCAAAGTAATTGATATTGTTTGCTACATGTATACATAATTTCTTTACTCAAATCTATGAACTTGAGACTGATAACCACCTCCGTGAATGGTGGCATACCAAAATGTATTCCAATGTTGGGCAATTGCGAAACTTTGCATAACCATGGGCATAACATGTCAAAATAAAGCTATTGGTTGTTCACATGCATGAAGCTATACATTTAGATCATCCAATTTGATGATAACCATCACATCTTGTCAAATTGAGGCTAGGAATTCGAATCCATGGCCAAACAATAAAAAACATGGTGAAAGGATGTAAATGAAACTTATTGATTGAACTTATGTAACCCATAATTAACCATTATTACAACCTTAGCTTTGGGTTCGCAACCAAGGCAAAGGCTTGCAAGGCTGTGGGCCAAGAGGAAGCCCGGGAGTGAAAGAAAGTGTGAGGGAATGAACCTTCACACTCCAAAAGAGCTTTCATTTTGGGAGTTTGGAATTGATGGATTCCAAAAGTTTTAGAAAACAATTGCAGGGGTAAAAACCCAATGGATTAAAGATTTTTTTATATCATTAAAAAACTATTGAAATGTGTATGTTTAATATGGGCTGGCATGACCCATTTGGACATTTAAAAGACAAGTTATAGACAAAAGAAAGGTCGAGAGTCAAATTGGCAGTTTGATTTTCGATCATTAAAAGTCAGGAATCGACCCAATTTCCTTGCGTGAAAGTGACGTGCAACATATAGTTGAAAAGATCTTGATGAGGGTTATAACTTTGCTTCAGACCTCATCTCAATCGGAGGGTTGCACACAAAGTTATATAACTCCAAAGTTGTGAGAGTCCCAACTTTGGGAATTTCAGGATTCCCATTTGTGAGTCCCGGGACAAAATGTCATTTGGATGTGGGCCTCGTAGAGAGGCACAAATTATACTATATGGGGGAAAGTGGTGGCTTCTCTCAAGTCCGGGCCGTGGTGAGTTGTGTGAATTTGAGTTTGCCTATGGCTCGTCCTAGCACCAAAAGTGCTCCAACTATACATTAACCAACTTGTGTTTGGTTTTGTGCAAGTTTGTGTACGTGATTAAGTGCTTGTCATTCTCCCTAGTCCCATTTCGGAGCTCTAACACGCTCCTCTACCCCCAAAGTGTTGTGAACCAAGGAACATGTCCCCAACCCCTTGGTCTTTCGTTGTTTTCACTTCAGACTCACATTTGAGTCTATCAAGGAGCTTGGGAGCACGTCAACCATGGTAATTATAGATCCCAATTTTGAATATGGCCATTTTGGAGCCCAAAATGTTACAAACCATGTTGTCTTGTTTACACCATTCATTTAGTTAACCTATTTGCTTTATGATGGTTTTGATAAATATTGCAATGATCAATTAGTGCCTTTGAGCATATAACTCTTGGAATTCCCCACAAAATTTTGTACCTTGGCTAGTGAGTACTTTGGATGGAGCCCCCAATCTACTTAGCACCCTATCCAAAAATGCATAAATAACACCTTCACTACTATAATTTGGCAATGGCACCAATTCCAACCACTTGGAATTTTTTTTGATCATAACCAAGACATATCAACTATGTCAAGGTGTTAACTCAATGGAATGACAAAATTTAGACTCAATTATAACCTAGTTTCATAATTGGTAAGGATTGTAGGTGAGGTGTAGGTGCATTGAATGATGCCCGAACTTGGTCACAAACCATGCACCGCAAAACAAATTGTTAAACATGCACTTGCATACCTTGTCATAATATTGCATTTGGAACAAGCTATATGTTTGTCGAACCCCATAATGGCCCAATTCTTCATGAACATGTCAAACAAAGCCCTCACATTCCTTTAGATGAAACACCACCCATACTTGTCCATCTGTCCACACGAATAGTGGGCAATTATCTTCCCATCTAAACTAATTGGCCTTACGCACAACACGGTCACGTTCTTTGGGTGTTAATCCAATTAAGATTTCACCTCCTTGTAAATATATAATAACAAGTGCATCTTCATGTATGTCTAGAGCACCCTCATTCTCCAACTCCATGTCCACCTCATGAGAATCCCCATTACCCATGTTAATTTGGGGTACATATGTTCCTAGAATACCCCAATAAAGAACATAGGTATGTAAAGGCATGCCATCATGGTATTGCTTTTGAATTTATATCTCCTTGCCATTGAGCCCTTGTGGTATCCTCTTTAATGGAAGTTGGGTTTTTATTCAACCCATACACCTCCATTAACCTTACCAACCCTATGAACTATATCAAAATCATATTCCTATAAAATAAGTGCCCATTTGGCCAACTTTTCCAAAAGCTAATGTGATTCCATCAAAAACTAAAATGGTTAGTGAATGGTAACCAAAATGAATGGGTTACCATAAAGATAACATTGAAATGATGCAACAATCTACCAACAATGAGGCACTCCCCGTCATCTATACGAGCTATACTTGGCTTTTGTCTTATTATTAGACTAGATGGCATATGCAACCACAAACTCTTGACCATCATCGTCAAGTTGGATGAACATGGCTCCCAACTGCAAAATGTTCCAATCAATATGTAATTGAAAGGGTTGTCCTCATATCATTTGCTTCAGAATAGGAGTAGATGCAAGTTTAGCTTTCAATTCTTAAATGGCATGTTCTTATGTTGCATTCCATATATACTTTTGATTGATCCTCATCAATTAGCTTAAAGGTTTAACAATGTTATTAAATCCTTTAACAAACCTTTGGTAATATTTACATAAATCAAGGATAATTTATAATTGGCTAACATTTGTTGGTGGGGGGACATGTGAAATTGCCTCAACCTTGGCATTCGGAACCTCCAATCCACCTAAATAAATCATCTAAGTATGGAGGAACCACCACTTGCTTAAATGGAGTTTAAGGTTATGTTCTTTAAGTCTTCCAAACATTTATTGACTTATTGGAAATGATGCATGTGACCTTTTAAGTTCAAACCGAAAATAATAATGCCATCGATGTAACATTTGGCAAAACCCAAACCCACCAACATTCGATCCATGACCTTCAGGAATTCTAAAGGGACATTCTTCAAACCAAATGGTAAACTTCCATTGGTATAAATAATCTTTTGCACAAATATAAATTTCCCAAAATGTCATTATGACCTTGTCACCTTGCTTCAATGGTAATGACGGTAGCCAACTCACAAGTCCAAGGTCTAAGAAACATGGGTCTAACCAAGGGCATAAAAAATCTCCTTTGGCAAGGACATGACATACTTGTTTGAAAGAGTTAATTTGTTCATTGGATAGTAATCCCTACACATGTGCAATTTAGTTTAATTACCAAAAATGTCATTTCTTGGCTAACATCACCTCTAAACAATTGCACCAAACTCACATCTAACAACTTTATTGTTTGAACTTAGGTGAATGCATAATTTAGTGTTTCAATATTGACAAAAATTGCATTCCCTATAAGTCCATACAACATTTTTTTAAATAATTCAAATGGACATGGCTTTTAATTACTTTTATTATTATTATTCAAATCTTTGAATAATACATGTTCACTCATTTACAATCCTTCCCAAATCTATCTGAAAACTTGTATTTAATGTAACTAATGTCATTTTTTAATTTGAAAGTCCTAAAATGGAAAGTCACAAAGTTCTTTAAAATAATGACCCGTCTAAAACTTTCAAAAAATATGATTTTGGAACAAAAAAGTTGAAAAACAAACAAAAATTGCAACTCATATGGACTTATGAAAATATGGTCAAATTTTAACCATTCAAAAGTCGATAACTATCAAATGGTTAGGGTTTTCAAATAAAAGATTCTTCATATAAATATCATTTTCTATTACATAATGTATTGAGTCCCAATATAAAAAATTGGAATTTGAATCAATATAAAAATGTCCATTTTGTGATGGTCCAATTAGATGGCCAATCAATATTTTTTAACTTCAAAAGTCCCTTACTACTAACAAATGAGTTTTTTATCAATAAATAACCATACATTTATCTTTATAATGAAGTTTTTAGATTATATCCAAGTCCCAATGAATAAATATTAAGATATATTAATCACCATATGCATTTGAATAAAGGATACCCAAGAAAAAAAAATTGTTTTGTCATAATAACGAAACATTTGATTGTGCATCTACCCACTTGTACCAAGGCCTTCTCCACCTCACTAAGCTATAAAGCCACTTGAAAATTGGAGTGTTATCCTCCAATGTGATGTAGACCATTTGTCCTTTTAGTCGGTGCAATTTTTTCAAGTTGAAGGCAAAACATAAAATATAATCTTCAATAGTTGTCATGCTATGCACATTTCATCACTTGTAACCACTAGAGCAATATTTGGTTTTAATGTGGTCGTAGTCAACAATACCTTGGGTTAGGATGACAAATTATCCCCATTGCCCAAACATGAGAATGCAACTCATGGTTATTATGCAAAACATTAGTAGGTGATGCATTATTTTAATGTCCTTACATCACCAACCTCCTTCCCCACACCTATAAATCTATTTTGGTGTATGTGATCCCACATATGCCAAGGATGTACAATTTGTGTTGCTATAGCATCATCCCCTCCCCCCTTCCCCCCCTTGCACTAACATGGTGGTCCCAATTGAAAGTGCAACAAATCTATATGAAGGGGAGTTGGGTGGGAAAAAATGTGCCAAATGTGTTTGTTTACCTAAGGCCAAACTACAAATCGATGTGGGTTGTGAATGAGCTCAAATGAACCAAAATTGATGTTAAAACGTTAATTTCTCTATAAATTTTATTACATTTGTTTATGTAGTGTCACTTTAATGGCATGTGAATCATGGAAAGTTTTTCTTATTGAATAACATGGATATTGAAAAATCTAAAATGAATTTTAAGAAATTCCAATATCAAAGTTTGGCTTTAACAAAGGATGTTTAACAACTTCATTCAATAACATTGCATTTAGAAAGGGCCTCTTAGTTTTCATAATACAATATTTTTAATCTTAATTTGTTTTGTACTAATAGGGTATTATTAGACACATCTAAAAAAAATTCATATTTTTTCAAATTTTGTTTATCAAAATTTAAGTTTTTAGAAAGTTCATGAATCCTTTACAACATGTAAATGTGATGCAATGTATATCTTGTTTTAAAAGAATAACTATAGCTTATAATATAAAAAACTAAACTTGAAAACGTTGACATTTTTTCCTATGATTTGAAATTGCGACAAATTTTCAAAGCAAAGCACAAAATATGTACAAATATATACACTTTCAAAATTTCATATTTATTCAAATTTATTTGTAAAAATATATAACATATTGGGGTAACTATAAATACAATAAATAAAAAGTCTCAAAACATTTCATTTGAAAATTCCTTTTTATGAAAACAGTTTTTTTGGCAAAAGGATCCCAAAAAGGATAATAGTCCTAAATGCAAAGTAAACACATTGGCTTGTTAAATGTTATTTAGACCCTGAAAAGCAGGTAATGTCCATAACTTGCACCAAAATTAGCCTACAACTCCATTGAAAATGTTTGGCATAATTATGGTGTTAGTGAAAAAGCCTAGAACCCATTGTTTTCTTGTATGCATTAAATTCCTCCATACTAGATGTATTGAAATCCCAAATCATCTCTAGGTCCACTGTTGTGAAATGCATGAAATGATGGAAAACTAAGAAAAGTTGATTTGAGTGGTTCAAGGAAGGTCAATTATATTGACCAATATTAATGGTGGTTGGTCAACTTGGTGAATTGCACATGATTACCATCCCATCATCCACCAAGCATGTGGGTGATCTAGGAATGAGATGATATGTTCATTGGATCACCTTTAATAGGGTGTAAGATTAGTCCACAACCATTGGAACAAATGGGTTTGTGAACAAATTTTAGTAACATCCATTTGCATTGGTTCACTAATCCAAGCCCTAACATGTTGTCATGCATAATAATTGCTTGTAAATCTCCGAAAGGTGGAACGTTCTTTAACAAGTATGCACAAGGTTGCTTTTGTGATGTCTATACATGTTGGAGAATTTGAATCAATTCCCAAAATATTCATGATTTGGGGTTTTTTAATCCTTAGCTAGCATGAACATGTGAAAGACCTTGGTATGGCCATCCCAAAATGACCAAATGAATTGGCCTAATCTCAACCAAATTAGCACCCACAACAATGTGATGTTATTTAAGAAGGCACATTGATAACCTTGAATAATTGATGTGGGCAACAAAGTAGGATGTTATTGTTGCAACATCATAGTACGACGCATGGAAGCATGTTAGACTTGGGGATCTTTTTACACATAGTGGTATCATGGTACCTTGATACCAAAATGAAGGATTACAACAAGTCCCAAATGATTGCCTCCAAAAAGTTCAAATAGGCATATCCCATCCTTGGGAATATCCTAATAAATTATCCTAGCATCCAACGAGCTCAATCATGGTGGCCCATTAGTAAAATCCATAAATGATTATGGGCTTATTGACGGGGATTGCTATTTGGTGAACATGTGAGCTTGCGAGCATGACCAAAAGGCATATTCCAATAATATTTTATCCATGTCAGCTAAAATATTCCTTAACGGATTTTGATGGCATGTCAAAATATACCTTAACAAAAGTGTGTTCCACCATGTCAGCAAAAAACTCTCATGTCATCATTGCCACGTGGATCTACCACATGGACACCTCGTAACAATGGTTTTGTTTATCAAACTTTAGTACAAAAATAAACAAGGTTGGTGCCCCATGTATTGAAGTAAAAAATTCCCAAAACTTGTAATTATTTTCCCAAAACCTATATGAGCAAAGGCAAGACCATTTTCTCATCATATTCCCTCACAATACCCTATGCCATTTCATCATTCCCCACAAACTCTCACAACCTTCATGCCTTTGAAGCTTGGATCTAACATCATGGATAACATATTGTGAACCTTAATAGAGAAGAAAGATGTAACAAATGCAAGGATGGTGATAGGATATAAACAATTTGGCTCAACATCCCAAGCTTGAAACATATCAATTTTGATTGAAAATCATTTTGAATGAAGCCTAACTAATTTTCTACTTGGATCACATGTGCTCTAGCTTTCATGGCAACATTCAAAGAAAAGACAAAATTCAATGCATCCGAAAAAGCCAATAATCTCGATTTTGACTAAGCACACATTGTTCAACCATGCACATCAAAGTCTCACTGATGGGTGTGATCATAATCAAATGAGCCAACAATGACAAAAGACTTGAGGACTATGATCCTTTTGTCGTCATTTTCATTTTCTCATAGAATGGACTTCTTGGGTGAATTTTTTTGCAATGTGTTATTAAAAATACATATAATTTCCTCAATACACCACTTTTTTTGTATTAAAAATTGATGAATATTTAAGAATTTTCTAATTGTGCATAGATTCTGCCAAATTTTGCATTTTGTTTTAAAAAATATCCTAATTTCAAATTGTATGAGAATATGTTAATTATTTTATGCTTTGTTTTCTTGTATCATAAAATAAAACTTTGCTTTAGATGTCATGTACATTACACCCCATTTACATGTGGTAAAGGATTCTTGAAAGTTTTAAATTATGTTCAATAGAGTTTTTAATTTTAAAAATTTCAAATTCCACAACTTTCAAATGGTATGTGCTTGAAGAAATTCTCTTTGGAGGAGGAAGCTAACATGAAAATTGAGTATATCCAAGCTATGGTGGCTCAAAAGCGACAAGAGTCCCAATCCAAAAGTCCATATAAGTGGAAAAATAACACTAGAATGGAAAAAAAATGTTAAAAACCAATGTTGAGGGGGCCATATGTGATGTTTAATCAATTAATAAAGTCCATATGAAAAGTTCTTCATTTAGGAAAAAAAATTTATACATGTTAAAGGAAAATATATATCAATCCAATAAAAAATGACCAAGATTGGGACTTTTGAAAATAAGGCTCAAATATGGTCATTCAAAAGTCCATAGTTATTTGTTGGTTAAAGTTTTTGTTGTATTTTTTTTCAATCCATTTTTTTTTTCCCATCATGTATCATATATTGAGTCCCTATAAAAAATATTGAGATGAAATCATAACAAAAAATGCATTTGAATGCTAATTCAAAACCTAAATTATAGTCCATATGTCCGAAATAAAAGTCCATTACTATATGGTTGGTGTATGTTTATTGAATTTCACCCTTAATAAATATTCTTAATCAAGTTGGTAATCCTAATCAATAAATATTTTTTCAAATTGATGATTTTACAATGCATTTATGGCATTTGAGTAAAGTACACTTTGCAGAAAGTCCATAAGGATGCAAAAATTAGCCACCATAGCTTGCATCTACCCAATTTGTAATTTATCCAAGATAGTCCATGACATTTGGCTCCAACAATTAGAAAAAAAGGTATTTGCTTCTTTGTTGCAATGTCTGACAATTACATGCAAACATTAATGTAATCGTCATTGTATTATGCCTTCTTACAAGGTGGTGCATCTAGGACTAGCCCGAACAAAAATGAATTGTGATTATGTAAGGCTAGTTAATCTAGGGACCCAATCCAAATTACTTTTGCAATTACCAAGTACACTTCAAGCTCTAGATCTTTTCATTAGAATACCACATTTGGAAGGTGAAAATTTATTTAAATAAATCAAACACAAGGTAGAGCTTCCACCTAGGTTAGATTCACACCAACATGATTAGGTGAACTTCTTTTGTTTGAAAGTGGCCAATGAACAACTCTAATCAACCAATCATTAGTTGTGGATGGGGGGGAGACGAACGGCCATGTGCCTATTGTCACCCACAATGGTACAAAGGTCCTTGAATGCTTTTGTGGTGATAACATTTGGTGAATTGAACATTGGCCCCCAAAGTTTAACACTCATTACTTAATGTTGCAAAAAGACACTAAACACTATTGCAAAGCAAAAACCATTTCAAAACAAACAGATTGTGGTATCTTCTGCTCTCGTAACAAAGATTAATGACATCCCAATATTCTAGGGTTTCTTGGAACAAGATCACTTGTAATGCGAAATGAGGGCGCCATAGCCTGATGAACATCCCCTGATTCTGGAAACTGAGTTTCCACCTTGTTGAGCCATTTGCTTTTTGGTGATGGTTGCCTCTCCATTAATGTTGCATGGGAATGCATGGGAGCTGGGTTGGATGTGTGTGGGATGTTGTACATGAACTTGTTTGACGGCTGCTACTGAATGAGTATGGCGGCCAATTGACGGCGATGAATTATGAGTGATGGAGTTGCCATTATGGGCAGAGTCGGTTTGGAGTTGAACGAAGGTTTGAAGCGAACGGGGAAAGGATGGACGATGGATGGCGTGAAAAAAGATTAGGAGACTGATTTGGAGGAAGATAGTCGAGAGAGGAAGATAAAGAAGAGGAAGGAGAGACCTGTAGAGAGGAGTAGGGTGAGAGAGGCATTTTTTCGGAGGAGCTTGGTTGTAGAACTAGAATCTTTCCGCTGCGCCTAGCACATCTCCAAGATGCTGCTCTTGCTGTAGTAGAGGAATGAGAGAAAGAGAGAGAGAGTGGGGATCGCTTGTTTTGTGAAGCATCTGATGAAGATAGAGCTTGTGCCTTCGAGCGATGTACAGAGTTCATGAGAAAAGAATTTATTTTACTGGTCTTTGTGTGGATGGTGGAGGCAGGAATTGTGTCTTGTGCATTTTGCTCTGACGTTGTGTGGAAGGAACGCAAGGATGTATCTGGTCTGGCAGTGAGCGTCTGTGAGCGTCACTAGGCAGTCAGTGTGTGTGAGAGATGACCAGAGGTTTGAGTCGCATGTAGAAAACCATGAGCACATGGTCGGTCAGAGGAATGTGAGTAGATTAGGGTTTGGATTGTGTATGAGAATGAACAAAAAGACATGGACACCTAGGGTCGGCCAGGCGGTCAGAATGCTGTTGTGGTTTCAGACCCTCTCTTTTGGTATCAGAGCATGGTTGTGATCATTGTAGAGCCTTTGTAAGATCTAGGTAATATGAGAATTGAAGACAATGCCTTCGTCTAGCGACGATGAGGTCCTTGTCGAACCAAACCTTGTTCGTAGATTCGATTTCTACACCATTCAGAACGAACCACGGAGGGGATCAGTGGTTTTGCGTTTCTTAGGATTTGGAGTAGTCAGACTTGTAGGAATAGATCCCAACGAGGCTAGGGTGGGAGACATTGCTGTAGAGGTAGCTCACAGTGGTTTCTATACCCGTGCTCAGGTCTGGTTGAAAGTGATAGATGGAGCAGGGGGGTGGGTATCAACCTCCGAGCTACAGACCAGCTTTTACTTCGATTCCTACCTTGCGTAGAGTGGTTCCTGATCTGGCCGAAAGGCAGGCTAGCATACCAAGACTCGAGGACATATGGATTCCCAAGTTGGCTATCTCGCCTAACCATTTTGTGAGATTGTACATACCGGGAGTGGAGGACCTGTATTAGGAAGGGGATCGATTGCTTCGGGTGGAGCATAGCGGGTCCAGATCCCGCCTCATGAGCTGGAGAATCTCGCGAAGCCAGGAAGGGGGATGGAGATTCCAGCAAGAATCTACAGATGAGCAGAAGTTTAACACTGTTCCATCCATTTTTGAGCCTGTGAAGCCCATACATGAAGGAGTGCAGTCCGAGTTTGGTGGATGACTTGGACGTTATTTGCTTTCGTGTCAGGAATCAGGATTGAGCTACAAAGAAACTAAGAATCTGGTTGATTATGTTTTGTATCTGTCTTTGATTTGAGGAACCGTGGGTGTGGAGGGGATTGCTGCATTTTTGCTGTGTTGCAAAGTCTCTGGAAGATGACGAGTCCCCAGGGGATGGACGATTTGTTCTGGGGAAGGGACTATGAAGACATTGGTGTTTGGGCGGAGCGATTGACCATGGTCGCCGAGGTCCGTGATTTGACGCTTGACAAATTGTTCAAAATCGCCAAGTTGAATCTACGAGGCCGTGCGAAGGAGTGGTTTCGAAGGCTACAGCCAGCGCCAGCCGACTGGGCTGATCTACGCACGCTAATGATCTAGAAGTATGGGAACATAGACGCTAATGCCATCCAAATGAAGATGGATGCCATCAAGCAAGAACCCAAAGAAAGGGTGCAGAAGTATTTCGAACGACTAGATAAGTTGTTTCGGAAGGGCCAGATACAAGATGTGGAGCAGAGGAGGAGATTCCTGGCCAGGCTGAGGCCAGAAATCTGAAAGTTGTGCGTTGTAAGGGTGTTTGCAGACATCGAAGAATTGGTTGGAGCTGCAACAGAGATAGAAAGAGTTTTTGGTGAACTCGGAGAAACACCATAAGAACCCCTTCGAGAGGAACAGGAAGAGGGGACGTCGGAGAGCAATGTAGAGAAACAAGTCACTGCATTGAATAATACCCTCATTAATTTCTTCAAAGGGCATTCGCATGATTCAGCATCATCATCCTCTTCCGCAGCCTTTGGAGGATGCCAGCTCTGAAAGGGTAAGGACCATTTGGCTACTGCCAGTCCGAGGCTAAATGAAGCACAACCAAAATGTGCAAAGTGCAATCTGCTGCATAGGACAGAGAACTGTGGTATCAAATATACCTTATGTACATGACTTGGACACTCTGAAGATAAATGCTGGAAGAAGCCCAAAGTTGGGAAATCAACAGCTAGGGCAGCAAATTTCTTGGAGGTAATGCTTGATGATGAGGCAACGACCGAGCAGCAGCTTCATAAGCTATGTGGAAATGAGAATGTATTCTCCTATACTCGAATGCCAAGGAGGAGAACTCTTGTCGATGTGGCGCCAGGAGGAGTTGCACCAGTCCCATAAGCTGAGAGGGAGGGAGTTGGTATGAGCAAGGTCGTTACTGTGAAGTCCAAAATCCTCTCACATTTCATAAAGGGGAAAATTTCTTTGTCCCCCATGGAAATTGTTCTCATGATTCCTGGTGAGCTGGAGCACCTGGAAAGCTTGGTGAAGCTTGCAAGAAGAAAAAGGGATTTGGAGACCACCGAGAATCAGGTTTCAGTGGTCTTTGCAACCCCATCACCCCATAAGAGTTGCGTCAGTAAGACGCATCGGAGTAAAACTCTACACTTACCTGTAGAGATTAGCGACTGCATTATTGAAGGACTAGTGGATACAGGAGCATCCATGTCAGTGATGGCTGCTGCTGTTGTGAGAGAATTAGGTATGATGCATCTTGTGACAGGAAATGAAAGCTACAAGACAGCATCGGGAGCAATCACTCGAGCATTGGGCCGGGTTGATGAAGTACAGGTGAAAATCGAGGGCGTCCAATGTGCCATGACTTTTATGGTCGTGGACACGGATGGATACGACGTGTTACTGGGTCTAGATTTTATGATGAAGATTGGAGCTGTGGTTGATGTGGAGCAAGGACTGATCCAGGTGAGGCATGGGCTTGGTACCAATGTGGAAGTCTTGCCACTGACGATGGTAAATTTGCTGCAGAGGATGAACGTGAGCACAATGGGGCGTGGAACGGCAACCTTTTGGAAGGACGCACCTGCCAATCAAGGAGGTGATGTGGAATCTAATCAAGATCGGAAGACAGTCAAAGGAGGAGATGACGCATCTATCTCAGACTCCGACAACGAAAGTGACGAGGATGAGTTTCATGACTCAGAATCTAATCCTCTAGAACATAGCGCTTCAAAAGATGAGTTTGTGGATGCTGAGTTTGAGGAATTAGTCAACTCAGAAGGATCTCAGGAAATGCTGCAACTAATGTTGCAGGAGCAGACTGATGAAATCATGAGAGAGGAGATCTCGGACGGGGATGATTATGCCGACTCGATTAAGTGGGCGTCTAATGCAGAGGAGAGCAGGCTGTCTGTGCGTGAATCCACACGTAATGTACTTTGGCCAGTGCTGTTGTAACAACACAAGCCCGAACATGACTCTGTGATTCCCACGATACTTCAGACTGCCCAGGTGGAAACTGGCAAGCCCGATCGCGAGCCCAATGAGGAGTTCGCATCGTGCAGCCATTTGGAGTCGGGGATCAGATGGAAGGAAATCTGTGAGCGAATCAAGGTAGACACCGATTTGGATAAGCATGACCAGCAACAACTCTGGGTGATCCTGGAGAAGTACAAAGACGTCTTTGCTTGGAACAAAGGCGAATTGGGCTATTGCACCATCGGTGAGCATAGCAGTGATACATAAGGATTTTCGCCTTGCAATGCATCTCCTGGACGATTATCTTACTGGGAGGAGACTGAAGTCATAAGGCAGATTGATGCACTGGTTGATTTGGGTAAAATGAAACCCAGCAACTCAGAATATGCTTGTAGAGTAACACTGCCGATGAAAAAAGATGGGAGTATGCGTTTCTGTGGGGACTATTGACCTCTCAACGCTCAAACACGTCGAGACATGTTACCGATGCCACTCGTCGAGGATGTAATTGATCAGTTGGGCAAGTCGACATGGTTTACTGCTCTCGACCTACAATCTGGCTTTTGGCAGATACGCATGGCTCCAGAGGATATGAAAAAGATGTCTTTGATTACCAAAACTGGATTGTATGATTGGACTGTTATGCCATTCGGACTCAAGAATGTAACAAGTACATTCACTCGGACCATGTCGGAGGTTTTCAAGGATTTAGGGAGCACGTTTCTGAAGGTGTTCGTGGACGACCTCAATGTCCATAGTGAAACCTAGGGGGAGCACATGCGGCATCTGGATGCAGTGCTCTGTAAACTCAGGGAAGTGAATCTGAAGCTCAATCCCAGCAAGTGTTGCTTTGTTGCTAAGAGTATCACCTTCTTGGGTCGTGTGGTGAGCAGAGAAGGTATACAACCGATCCTGGAAAGATTGAAGTGGTGCTACACCTGCCGACTCCAAAGAATGTCACAAGTGTCAGATCATTCCTAGGACTGATAGGTCATTACCGAAAGTATATTAAAGGTTATTCGAGTTTAGCAAGTCCTTTGTTTGAATTAACAAGGAAGGACGTTGCATTTGTATGGGATGTGAATTGTGAACAGACATACCAGGCATTGAAGGCAGCCCTGGTGGACGCGCCTGTACTCACACGACCCAATTTTAGGCAAACTTTCTGGTTGGACGTGGACTGGTCACCCAAGGGAGTTAGAGCCCTACTGTCACAAAAAGAAGGGAAGTTTGAGAGAGTGGTGGCCTATGCCAGCAAGAGTTTAACTGAGACACAGAGGAGGTTCCATCCGATGGAAGGAGAATGCTACGCTTTGATTTGGGGTGTGATGCACTCAGACAATACTTACATATGAAGCACTTCATCCTACGAACAGACCACAAACCACTAGAGTGGTTAGCGACTGTTTCTGATACGCATGGTCGAAAAGGCAGATGGGTCGGCATGTTGTAGGATTATAGTTTTAAAATAGTGCATCGACCAGGGCTCAGGCACATGAACGCTGATGCCTTGAGTAGGAACCCAGTTGGATCAGCCACAAATGATGAGGATTTCGGTGAAAAAATCCAAGATATTACAGGTGCCCAAGCTGATGTACCTGAAAATGGAGTAGAGCTTCTCTGTGCTATGACAAGCAAAGAGACAGAATGGATGGGTGTTAAAAGAAGGGACAGAAGATTTGTACAGCATGATGCCTGCTGTTTTGGCATCAATCACCAGAAATATGTCAGCAGCCATCAGCTGTTCATGCTGGACGTGGAATCAGAAGAGGAATTTTCTCAAGAATCTGTCCCGGATGAGGAAGCAATGCCAACGCATGATGAGCCAGTACAACATGATGAGGCGCGAGTGGTGCTGAAGAGGAGAAGACCCCAGTATTATGATAGGCGACAACAGTTGGAGTTGGCCTTGGCAACTCAGGAACTATCTGAATATGGGGACCCTGAATTGAGTCCCACAGAGCTCGATGAGGAGGAAGGCCATGGAGTGAAGCATAGTTGTGCTGACATCTGGCGAGATGCAGAATGTCTAATGCTGTTAAAGGAAGGTGTGTTGTTTGACGCATTAGACCTTGATGAGAGCAAAAGGATTCGTAAGAGGGCGAGCAATTATTGTTGGAAGGAGTAGAAGCTCTTTTTCAAAACATTGCTTGTGCCCAAACTCGAGGAGAGGATGTCTCTGGTAAAACAGATGCACGAAGACCTAGGGCATTTTGGTGAACAGCGAACATTGGCAGAGATTCGACAAAGGTACTTTTGGCATAATCGGACTACAGATGTAAAGACGGTGGTCAGAGGGTGCCAGCAGTGCCAATTAGTGAAGAGCTCAGGAAGCATCTGATCAGAGGATGAGCAATTGATCCTGTGTGTGACCTTTTCCATCGAGTTGCCCTAGATACTGCAGGGCCATTGCCTGACACTAGGTCAGGCAACAAATATATCCTGGTGGCCATCGACCACTATTCCAAGTGGTGCGAAGCGAAGGCGGTTGCTGATCATGGAGCCAAAATAGCAGCTAGGTTTTTGGAGGATGACACAATCTGTAGATATGGAGTCCCAAAATTCATATTGACTGACAATGGGGGGGAGTGGGTTGCAGAGTTCGATGTGATGTGTAGGGACTATGCAATCCAACACCAACGCACAGCACCCCAGTGGCCTCAATACAATGGAATGGCTAAGCGTATGATCAAGACCATCAAGCATGGCATAATTGTGCTTGCTACTACTCCGGCCAACACAGATTGTTGGGATGAGCAATTGGCCAAGGTTCTATTTGGATACCGATGTGGAATCCAAGCGAGTACTAAATTCTCTCCGTTCATGATTCTTACTGGCCGCACGCCTCGTTTACGGGCAGACAACTATTTGCAAACCCTGACTAATGAGACTGACGATGGGGCTGATATAGAAGATGTTGTAGCTCAATTTCTACAGAAAGTGGAACTCATTGGAAGCATTCACAACGACGTCTTGTGCAATGTGGGACAGGCTCAAAAACAACAGAAGAAAGTCTATGCTGCTAGGAGAGGTAAGCATTTGTTTAAAGGGTTGGTTGCAGGTCAGACGATGGTGAAAATGAAAAAGCCAGGGAAGAGAAGGGCTCTGAGTGCGAGTTGGGAGGGCCCCTACCAGTTCATTGGACACACTGATGGAAAAAGGAACCTCGATTTTGAAGAAGGTTGTCGATTGTGCATCATCCAGGATGGCGAAGGTCACCAATGGGAGAGATCTTGTCGAGACCTCCATATCTTTTATATCCACCAGACTAGATGGAGTTGAGGGATTCAGCTGTTTAAGAAGGGAGGGGTTACATATGTAATGGGAAATGAGGGCACCATAGCCTGATGAACATCCCCTCATTTTGGAAACTGAGTTTCCACCTTGTTGAGCCGTTTGCTTTTTGGTGACGGCTGCCTCTCCATTAATGTTGCATGGGAATGCATGGGAGCTGGGTTGGATGTGTGTGGGATGTTGTACATGAACTTGTTTGACGGCTGCTACTGAATGAGTATGGCGGCCAATTGACGGCGATGAATTATGAGTGATGGAGTTGCCATTATGGGCAGAGTCGGTTTGGAGCTGAACGGAGGTTTGAAACGAACGGGGAAAGGATGGACGATGGATGGCGTGAAAAAAGATCAGGAGACTGATTTGGAGGAAGATAGTCGAGAGAGGAAGATAGAGAAGAGGAAGGAGAGACCTGTAGAGAGGAGTAGGGTGAGAGAGGCATTTTTTCGGAGGAGCTTGGTTGTAGAACTAGAATCTTTCCGCTGCGCCTAGCACATCTCCAAGCTGCTGTTGTTGCTGTAGTAGAGGAATGAGAGAAAGAGAGAGAGTGTGGGGATCACTTGTTTTGTGAAGCATCTGATGAAGATAGAGCTTGTGCCTTCAGGCGATGTACAAAGTTCATGAGAAAAGAATTTATTTTACTGGTCTTTGTGTGGATGGTGGAGGCAGGAATTGTGTTTTGTGCATTCTGCTCTGACGTTGTGTGGAAGGAACGTAAGGATGTATCTGGGCTGGCAGTGAGCGTCTGTGAGCGTCACTAGGCAGTCAGTGTGTGTGAGAGATGACCAGAGGTTTGAGTCGCATGTAGAAAACCATGAGCACATGGTCGGTCAGAAGACTGTGAGTAGATCAGGGTTTGGATTGTGTATGAAAAAGAACAAAAAGACATGGACACCTAGGGTCGGCCAGGCGGTCATAATGCTATTGTGGTTTGGACCCTCTCTTTTGGTTACACACTTTGTTCACAAACCCGGTCTTCACCGGGGTTTTAAATTTTCGATGGGAGAGCCTTGCATCAAGACATGTTTTCTTCCATTTAAACCTACCTTTGCCCAACTTCTTTGTCAATGTGATTGGTTTCTATAGGGCAAATTGTGTGGCCTTCAAACTCACCTCTCAAAAGCCATAACAAATAGTTGCATCATTAGTTGCATATCGGCATGTTTTATTGAAAGCATGGCCAAAATAAGACCCTTGCTAAAGAGCTATTAGTGTTAGAGTAGCACAACTGACAACAAAGCTTAGAGCTTGTGCAAGGGTGGACAAATTACCACCTTCATTTTTCACATAGGCAATTATTTTGTCCAACAAATTATAGAACAATAGTAAATCCTTGACCTGCACTACCATTGCATTTTCAAATGTATCAATAAATTCAAAAAGTCCCACTGTCACATGGCAAGGAACCCAATATGAGTTTATAAAATTAATCACACGAGCAAAGGTGTTGTGTCTAGATTTGGACATCCATAAATCAAATGAAACGGTTGTCGTCACACAAAAATATAAGGCGAGTAACACATATTTGTCCATGGTCTTGGCCACCAAAGACATGATGGCATGCTAAACCATTTACTTCTAATTTGGAAATTGGACTCAAGGGTTTTGATGCATGACCAATTGTTTTAGCCACTAATTTTCCATAATAGAAATAAACATGTACACTTTGGCAACAAACAACAAGTCTTCCATGAATTGCTTTGCATCATCTTTCTTGTAAGGAGTGGTATTCCCAAAATGATCTATGATTGCCCCATATCCAACAATAGTCCTTTGCTTGGACTTTTCCTAACGTTGATCCTCTACAACAAAAGTTTGATTAACACTAGTCCACCGACCCTAAGCTATTGGATGTTCATACAAAATATGTTTTTTCATAGGAGTGGTCCAATGGTGTTGGTTGTACATGATCAAACCTTTCCTTTCTTTGGTGGTATGACATGTACTATGTTCTTGGGAAACAAAATGGCACATAAGACAACATATGGTTTGAGCAACAACATGATGGGGTTCATTGTTGTTGTTGATCACAAAAAAATGTTAAGGCAAAGAGAACCTATGGTGACGAATCCGATTTTTTTAATTATGGATTTGTTGAACTTTAAGAAATTCCCATGCGACATCTATTGTATCTAGGTGTAGGTTGTTTGGCATTACAAAGCTTTTAGAAAGAACTAGTGCGATAGGCATTGAAATTGAACCAACCACAGGGCTTGAATCATTAAGCAATCCCAATGCCAAATGAACCCACCTTCGTAATCAAAATTTTGGTTAAGATCCATGCTTATATGAAGTACTTCAATGTTGCCATATGTAGTATTATAACTTAAGGAATTCAAGATTCCAAATGCAAAAGAAAACTGAAAACTGAAATAGAAATGTAGCTTATGTTTTTGTCAAATCTTTCTTGAATTAAACTAAAACAAAATTTATAGTTAGGCTTTTGATACAAACCCTAAACAATTTGGAAAATTACTTGGTGTAAAAACAATGACATCAAGTGGATTCATAGGAGTGAAACACAAATGTAAACATTGGTCTTTGGGAGCCCAAATGGTTGAAATGCAAAAAACACAAAATTGTTGAACATAGATAAAGATTAAAAATTTAAAGTGGAAAGCAAATTTGAAAATAATATTTGTGCACACACCATAGATATTTACACCACATGAAAGGTGTCCCCCACTTTCTTACAATGTTCAATGAGCATAGACACTTGAAAATTTGAAGCAACATTGAAGGTTCCTCGTATCCCTCCTCCAAATTTGACCAAATTTGATTTGTTCCTTTGCTCCTCTAGATTTGTACTATCAACAATTAAATGACACATTTGCATTCAAGCATTGTAGGTGTCGACCATTGAAGAAGCAAAGTTGGTGAATAAAAAACCAGTGCTGAAAGTGAAAAGGTTGGAATTTTGAACAACAAAATACACATCACAACAACAAGCACACCTTTGTGAATAATCGATTGTTTAAGGTTAAGTGGGGGTTTAGGTTTAGGCAAAGGGAAACCCTAAATGAATGGAAAAATTTTGATGAAAAAGTTGGATGAATAACTGACTTGGGCATATTTTGGTTTTACACACCAATATACAAATAGGTTATGAATATTTTTCAAATCAATATCCGAACATGACGGTATTGGTCAATATCCAGCCAATAGGATCCATTTTTTTATAGAACTTCATTGTTAATCATGTTCCCCTTCAAACATGATCAACATCAACTGTTCATTATCTTGCAATAAAGTTTTTATTTGTTTATTTTGTCAATTCCACAAATTTATTGGCTATGTCATACAGAGGCATTGTGGGAACACCTTATGAGCAAGTATAGGGGTAGGAGAATCAAAAGTTGGTTGAATGGGTAAGGTTATAGGTTTGCATGTAAGTTTTCTATTGACCCAAGCTAATGAACGAGCATGTGTAGATTTGGGTGCACCCATCCAATTGATGGGTTGTTTTGAAATCTACCCATCTATTTGTTGGGTTTCTTTCAAAATATGAATGTTGAATAATTGATTTAATCATATTTTTATATCATTAGTTTTTTGGGTTGTCACTTGCCTTTTTATATCATGAGGTTTCATATCACTATGAAATGTAAATTTTTTGATATGACTAAATTTTTAAACAAAATTTGTTTGATAAACATACAAATAATTAGATTCAATTCCTTTAAATCTTATTAAAATGAGATTTGAAAGATTATGCAAAAATTTATTAAGATAAAATATGTCAATTTTAAAATAAATATAAAAATTTAATATACAATTCATTTTTGACATATAAATGTTTCTAATTAGTTTGATGTTGTTTCTGAAATTTCAATAAGGCTTTGATGAATATTTAATAACAAAAATCGTGATGAAATTTATAATAATAATAATAATAGTAATTATTATTATTTTGTATTGTTGCTACCTTTTATGTTATAAGAATTTATTATTGCCCTAAGATAATAGGTGTGCATCTACAATTTTAGGTTTTAACAATGCATGGGGCAAACACAACTAGTTTATAAAGTTGGGTGGGCATATAGTGGGGTTTATAGGTGAAAATTTAGGGAGAACCAAGGGGTTAAGGTATTTAGTTTTTTTTCTCTCTCAAGGTTTTGTTTTTTATTACGAGGTTTCAATTGGT
Organism: Sphagnum tenellum; assembly: GCA_963921925.1. NCBI lineage: Eukaryota > Viridiplantae > Streptophyta > Sphagnopsida > Sphagnales > Sphagnaceae > Sphagnum > Sphagnum tenellum. Next base: position 8,680,339 of record OY998158.1, on the reverse strand, counting down.
ATAAGAAGTAGATAATTCAATTAGATTGAAAGAATTACAACTTGTAAGTGGGGTTTTAAGAAAAGGGGATGAGGGGTTTATTTTATTTTTATTTTTCCAAAAGGGTTCTTTTTGGGCAAGGAGGGGAGGACAGGGAATTCCACCCCTTTCCAAAAGAGGGTTTTCTTAAAGGATTGGGATAGGTGAATTTTTTGGGGGAGGGGGACTAACCCAAAGGTTTGTTTTTTGGGTGGCATGGGAGGGAGAAGTTTGGTTGTTTCTCAAGGTAAGAAGGTAGGATTTGTTTTTTATTTTCCAATGAATTTTTTTTTGGTGGTTGGAGAAAGGGGGGGTTGTGTGTGATATGGTGACTTAATGAAGAATTTTTCTCAAGAAAATATTTTATAATTTCTTTTGAGAATTGAAAAAATTCAATACAAAAATATAATTTTAAAATTATAATAAAAATGACAAACAATGTTTTTTAAAAAATTGAACACTTAATACATTTAACCAGAAAAAAATTGACTTTTTTATTTCTAGATGTACATGATAAAAAAAGTTGGTGTTTAACAAATAATAATAATATATTTGAATGAAATGAAAATAATGGTTAAATAGTGGAAAAAATTAAAAATTTATGTATCAACATCTTTCAAATCTAGGTTGAAAAATTTAAGGTTCGGGTGTAAGCATGAAGTTCATAATTCAAATTCATAAGATGCCAAGGGTATTAATGTCGTGTTCATTATTCAACCACAATCTAGCTAACAAACCATGGTTCATCAATGTCCATGGTCACTAGAATATATTTACCATAGTCAAAGTTACTTAAAATCAATAATTAAAATTTATAAGATGCCAAGGGTATTGATGTTTTGTTCATTATTATACCATAATTTAACCACCAAACCATGAATATGAACTTTTATTGTGGAGTTAAAATCAACCATAGTCCAAATTACTTAAAGTCAATATGAAGTAGAAAAAGGTTTGGGGTTAAGTTTAGAGTTAAGTCTTTTGTCCCATATAAATATAACATTTTATGTTTGTTGTCTTTTGTTTTTCATAACAAGAACAATGTGTTTGGTTTAAGCTTTCACCATTTGTTAACTTTTTTTTGCTTCCTTTACAAGTTTATATTTCTATAAGTGTATGTTTTGCCAAGTGTGTCTTTTTTGTAACTTTTAGTTTTGCCTACTTCATTTGTTTGTTGTCAAATTCATTTTGGTAAATTTTTTTTTTAATTATTATTTTACACAATGGTTGGTATTTAATGAAGGAAGCTAGATTAATTGTTGTGGTGGATGATTTGGATTTCAGAATTAGAGATGTTACATTTGAGGCAAAGGTGTTCAATAAGTATGGCACCTTTCATTGAATTGCAAATAGTAGCATATAAGATCTAGGTTATGCATATTTGCATTGTAATTTTCTAGACAAGGTAGCTTTGACCATAATCACTTTGAGGGTGAATTTGTCTTATATAGATATGCATGAGCAACATTTGCAGACAGGCATGTTTGTGAAGGTGAATTTTTTTGGCATTTAGTCAAAATAAAAAAAAGGGATTTGAAAAAGGTGACATGCATGTTGTCATCACAATTGAGTCAATAACCATTGTGTCATTGATTCTTGCATTCCAACTTGAATTGATTCCCATGTTTTTTCACATGGATTCCATTAAAAAATTCAAAAGTTTTATTTAGAGTTGGAAGTTTGTTACCATTGGTCATCATCATTGGTGGAAAGGGAGTAAAGGATAACAAAGGTGAAAATCAATTATTGATTGTAGATGGAGAGGGTGAATTTGACCAAGATGTTTTAATTTTGATAACAATTTTATATTAGAATGTGAACAACTTCATTCAATGGAGGCCAATACACAATGGATTAATCAAGAATGTGACGACAACAACAAAAGGAAGTTAATATTTGAGGGGACAACATTACAAAATTTTAACAAAGGTTGTTGACAAAATTATTTGAACACACTTTCTATAGTTACACAACAAATTATTTAATGCTCAATTTGCATTCAAAAAGGTAAATTCCTTTCTTTTCTTTTCCTTTCCATTCATTTACATCATTTAATGTTTTTTTTCAAATTTAAACATAAAACATTTTTAAAAAACCTAATTTTCATCTCATGATCAACTATATTAGAAAAGATAATGAAAAATACAAAAATAATGTAATGAAAACCAAAATTCAAATTTTTTTTTGGGCATTAAAAAAAATTGAGTGTTCAATTAATTTTGTGAAGTGGTTCATCAGGTGGTCCTTGGAAATCCATGATAGAAACCACCTAGTGGCAACCATGTGTTTTTAATAATCCCCCTTGCTATCCAAGATCGAGACCGTTTGGTGGCCACCAAGTGCTCCTTCATAATCTAGGGTCGAAACCACTTGGTGGCCACTAGGTGGTCTTTAGGGGAAAAAAACAAAAAAACCACCTCATGGCCAGTAAATGGTCCCTCGCAGTCTAAAGTTGAAATCATATGGTGGCCATTAGGTGGTCCTTTGCAGTCTAACATCAAAACCACCAAGTGGTCTTTAAGTGAAAAAAAAATGACATGGTGGCGACCAAGTGGTCCTTCAAAATCTAACATCAAAATGGCTTGGTGGCCACTAGGTTGTCCTTTGTAGTCGAGTGTCAAAGTGACATTGTGGACACTGAGTTTCCAAACAAAAAGAAAACCTAGTGGCCACCAAGTCATCTTTCACAGTCAAATGTCAAAACAACTCGATGGCTATTAAGTCTCCAAAAGAAAAAAAAGACTCGATGGCCACTAGGTTGTCCTTCATAGTCCAACATTAAAACGATTTGGTGGCCCCCAAGTATCTAAGCAAGAGGGAAAAAAAAAACTCAGTGGCCACTAGGTCATCCCTTGTAATTTAGCATCGTAAAAAAAAACCTAGTGGCCACCAGGTCTCCAAGTGGAAAAAAAAAAAAAAAAAACTTGGTGGCCACCAAGTCATCTATCATAGTCCAACGTCGAATGATTTAGTAACTACCAAGTCTCTAAACAAGCAAAAATAATGACTTAGTGTCCAATAAATAGTTTCTTGCAATTTAAGTTCAAAAACTGTTTTTTTTCTTCTACCTAGGTAATAAGGAGGTTTAAGTGGCCAACCCAATTCTCTTTTTCCTAAAGAATTCCTTGTTTTTAGAAAGGAGACCCGAATCTAATGTAAAACAAAAAACAAAAATAATGATTTATTTTTTTCCTTTTGAGCTAGGGAAAGCTAGGTTACCACATAATTCTCTTTACTATAATGGCCTATAGAAAATAATACTACATTGAGATGATTTTTCTTTATTAGAATTCCTCAAAGAACAAAAATTCATGTTCCACTACATACTAGACATAGAGTATAATGTTGCTACTAAGAGTGAAAAAGTTGTCTTTATATTGTCCCATGGAATTCCTTTTTGGGTAAAAATATGCAATAAAATGTTTAGAGTGTGTTTGTTCAAAGAAGAACATGTTGTAATTTGTATGTGAAAGAACCATTGTAAATAAAGTTTCATAATTTTTTTCACATTGGTCAATAGCCTTTGAACATTGAAAGATTTTGTAGCCCTTTTTTTGGTGCATCTAATGTCACAAAAATCACTATAATTTGTTTTTAAATAAGTAAGATATGGCTTATGGAACTGAAGGGGGTGAAAATGTAAGGTTATATATATATCTATATATATGTTGGTATTATTTTTTGCACTTCAAAGATCATTTGTAAAGCTTTAAATTTCACACCTATAGATTCTTAAATCATTGAAATCAAATAAAAACTGAAAGAGATATATGGTTTTAAAAAAAAAGGGTTATAATGTTTTTTTGTGCTTGAATGACCTTTTCTTCTTGTTATTTCTTTTGTTATTGATTTTTTATTTTTTTCTTGGACTATTATTTAGGTATTATATTTTTAAATTATTATATTTCCATAATATTTTTTATTATGCATTTCTTATGCATTTCATTCTTTTTGTTTACATATTATGTGTATGTGTGTGCATGGTTTTATTTCTTTCTTGATTGATCTACCTTTTTTTCACATTTTCCCTATGTTTATGTTCATTTTCATCTACCTTTTTGTTTGAACATATTTTCTTTTTTTTCTAGGTGATTAGAGTGTTGTCCATAACTAGCTATGTTGCACCTCCATTTCAAAAAGTATGTGGAAATTGTCATGTACCAGATATCACCATTTCTCCAACAGGTGGTGTTTATTACAACATTTGTCATTTAAAATCAACGGTTCAAAAATTAGGCTTTCTTCATGGTTCTAATGCAACCAATGATGAACCCATGTTATTAATTATTAAAGGAAAATGGCTTAAAACAATTGTGCATATGACATAATCTAATTTTTTGGATTTGCTTCATCTAAAACCAATTCAATTCTTCATTTCGATTTGTACTCATGGTAAATTTCACTTGTCAACCACATTTGCCTTTGTTGGCTTTCAAGAAAACATCCAACAATTTATTGCACAAGTGGAAACCAATTTGAAGGGTGAAGATTTAATTGTTCCTTTGACATTATTCTTAGTGATAATGTCCAACATAGTGTGAAACGCAAACATGATTTTGATTAATCAAAATTAAATTTTAAATAAAAACCCTTTTAGACATTAAGGTTGTTGATAATTTTTATGTGACCTTTCTATATTTACTTTTAGTATACAAATAATCTATATATGTGGAAATTCCTTATATCAAAAATTTGGTTTAAATAGCTTATATTAGTCATTTTCATAGTTTTTTTCTAAAGGAAAAGAAAAGTTTCCATACGTTAATTTTCATGAAGTGCCAATTTTTTTTTAAATGCAACGTTTTATCCATGAAATAATTTTTCAATGGAAGTGGTCTTCTCAACGAATTTTTTTTTTCAATGGAATCATGTTTTTCAATGAAAGCAAGATTTTTCAATGAAAACATTTTTTCAATGCAAGTAGTTTGTTTTCAATGAAAACGGGTTTTTAAAAATAAAAATAGTTTTTCAATGCAAATAAATTTTCAATTTTTTTTTCCATTTAAAATTTCTTTGAATATAAAAGGTTTTTCAATGCAAGGAATTTTCAAAGACAATAAAAGTAAATAATTTTGATGAGGCATTGATTTTATCTTTTTTGAATATGTTTATGTGGGAACCATGCTTTTGTTTACATAAATATCCATTAAATTAGAATTCATAATAATGGAAACATTTTATTAAATCTTGTTGATTCATCATTTGAACATGTATTGCATTCATATTGCTTTCATCTAATTTCAACATGCAGATATGAAACAAGCAATTTTTTTTTAGTTTTACATCTTATTTTTTGGATAATCATTTATCATCTTTTGAATTGAGGCAAAATAGCATGGCACATTTAAGTCAATGTTTATTATGGAATATATAAAAAACACAACAATGTTGTATTTGACAATTAAATCCAAGTTTTTTGTTTGATTTCATTACACCAAAATGCATACTAATTCATTTTAGATTTCATTAGATTTTGAATGAATTTGGAAATTTTTACCATGGTGAAATTACTCAACCCCCAAGTGAATGGAGACCAATTATTATGGACGGTGAATTGGTTCATTAGGAACTAATGAAAGAAGGTTATTCTCAAGTGAAATACAAATTTACCAAGCCATTCACTTGTTATTTAATTAACTAAGCAACATGAAAATCAATTAAATTTAAATTATTTAATATGTAATATTATTGATAATTTCATGATTTTCAACTTATGATTTATTGACATGTGTCAATATGTAAGTTAGGTTTAAAACCTAACATAGACCACATAATTCAACATAAGCACCTATTCTCAAAAAACTATATAGGAGGATATTCGGTCAACTTACCATTGTTAACCACACATGCACAAATTGTGAAGTTTGATCCCTTGACCTTTAGAATGAAAGCAAACAACCCTACCATCAAAGCACCCCACTTGTTGTGATAATACATTACATTACATTTTATTTATCACATACTTCATTTTAAACATTACAAAACTATAAACTTTGAAAATTCATATTTTATTGATATTTTGTTCAAATGAAATTATTCGAGTTTATTTATTTCTAATTTCAATAATGTGCATAATTGCATTTATTTCCTTTTTGAAAATGTCAAATCATTAAATTTATTTATTTTGGAATATCATTATTCAATAACATTTGATGACCATTCTTTTGAAAAAACAATGTTTAATAAATGGAGAAGATATTTGTTAAAATAATACTACTACCTATGTTAGGCTACATTCAATTATTATAGGGCTACTTTTCATTAATCTAAATTATTTCACCCTACATTATTTACGGCTATTTAGGTTATTTTACCTTAGGTCATTATATTATATTTTATATTATTTTAAATTATTATATTCAAAATAAAATAATTTACAATGACAAAAAATATAATGACTTTGAATAACTTAAAATATAATTTAAAATAACATATATTAACTTAAAATAACATGAGGTCAGTTAAATAATTTAATTTAAAATAATTAAAAAACCTATAAGAAGTTAGTTAAGATATCTTAATGTATAATACCATATAATAGTTTAAAGGTATAATAATAATTAATAACTTAAAATAATATAGGGTGTATCATGAAGTAACATATATAGGGTATTTAAAATAACATAAAAATAAACCTATTTACTACAATAAATTATAATATTGAATTATGTCAACTAATAGTGAAACACGATGTTTACATAATGATATTATAGTGAAATAACTTTAACCTATGTGAAATCATTAAAATGCAATGAACTTATTTCACATTTAAGGTCCCATAGTGATTTAGGCTAGTGAACTGCACTCCACTTTTGAAGTAATGTTTACATCAAAGCATCACAAATGAACATCAATATGTGACAAGAATGGCATTAAGTGCTAATATGGGAGGTTTATGGAAAGATTTCGCTACAATATTTTGGATGGATGAAAATCTACAAAGGCCAATTTATATTTGGAATAAAGTATTAAAACGCATTATGTTTCGATGTGGCATGGATTTCCAATCTATCCTTTGACATATAACATACAATTCTCAACATTTTGAACCAATTCAATATATTAATGGTCTATTTGGGTCTTTGCTTACTTTTCAAATAAATGATTCCAAAGTTACCATAGATTTAAATTATTTCCATCTTTTTTGGAATTAATGGTGCAACAACCTTTTGTTCAATTATCACAACTAATTATATTTTTTATTGGAATGAAATTTTTGATTATAAATTAATGAACATTTTGAAAAAATTGGGATTCACGATTGGAGTATGTTGTTTCATTGCTCAACACTTTTTATAATACAAATATTACTAAAAAAAAAATTAGAAATCATATTCAATACTTACAAAATAATTTGAAAAACAACACAAAGGTTCGTGCTAATGAAATTTTGTCTAATCCATTCACTTCAATTTCCCTTACGAAAGTTTTTCAAAATCCCAAAATTCAAATGGAAAAGTCTCATTTGATTGTTGAACCAATTGTAACACAAAAAGGAAAAAGAAAATATTTTGATTAGGCATTTTATGACAACAATATTTCTGAATTATTGGAGGTTTATCACATTATATACATATATATAAACACAAGAATATTTCATAAATGACCAAGTTCAATGCACTTTAAAAACAAAAAAAACTAATTCCCACACAACATCTTCTTGCAAAACATAATGTTCAATAAAATAAAATAAAAAATAATGTTAATATTAAGGAAAATACATATACATATATAATTCAATCTAAATTCATATTGAAAGTCTGTGTTTTTAAAAACAACTTAAACAATTTTCTATGTACTTTGAAATTCAAATATAAAATAATTCAAAATCATACATATGTATAAGTTGTTTACATAATATTAGTGAAAATAAACCACTCTTATATTAAATACCAAATAAAATTGATAAAAACAAAATTATTCCATGAGTCCAAAAATTAACACAATTAAAAGAATGTCTTATTTCACCGTGTTTTAATTTTGTTCAAATTTATAAACTCCAAGGGTATGAACAATATAAAATGCATGGTAATGTTGTTAATATTTCTGTAAATTTGCATCAAATTTAATCAATAGTACTGTGTTTATCACATGATGATGCAACAATAGGTTTGTTTTTAAAACAACATCTTAAATACAAATCACCTTATATGTCAAAAAATGTTCGTCTAAATATGATGATGGTCGTTTTATGAAATTTAATGGAAACACCATTATACAAAAAATTGAATGTTACCATTCATCATCAATAGGCAAGTTTTTTTGTTTTGCATATGAAATTAGAATCTCAATTTCCTATTTATGATAATGCATCATCTAATAATTTTGCTTTTAACAATGAAAAAATACATTGTACACCAATAAATTCAATGACACATAGTTTTTTAGATGTTTAAAAAATAATGGATTATGAAAACACTATATATTTTATTGCCCCAAGTCAAAATTTCACCCTTTACGTTTATTTAAAGATAAACATTCAAAATAACTAAATTTTCCAACATTGTTTTAAAGGCAACCTTTATAATTCCCTAAAGGTTTTTCATATCAACAAATAGCTCAATGGGAATACTTCATAAATGTGGGGATTTTTCAACAAATATTTTAGACCTTTTTTTTAAGTTGTTAAAATTTCCATCCAAAAAGTCATAGGTTCTAATTGGGTGTGAATACAATAAGGAAAACTATGTGGTAGAACTTAAAAGTTTATCAAGTATGAGATAAACCAAATTTAGATAATATCTTCAAATCGTATTTAATTTATTGTGATTTGAAAGGTTTGCATAATTCACTTGATTTTTTGAAAGGTTGTGAATTTTATTTTTTTGCAATGATTCAACAACTTGGTCCTCCAATGTTTTTTTTTTTTTACATCTATTGAAAGATTATGGTCTCCTCTCATTAAATTTTTACCCACATTACATGTTTCAAAAATTAAATATCTTAAATAAAATAAAAGACCTCCAATCTATTTATATAGCATAATTAATATGAATTGACCTTGTCACATGTGCAAGATATTATGATCATAGAACATCTTATTTCCACAAACTTATCACAAAATATCATTATCATTTTGGGTATATATATATATTTGTCACTGAATTTCAAAAATGTGGGAGTGAACATGACCATGGACCTTTATAAATAAAACATGCATCTATGTATGGAGTGCACACAACTGAACAAATTGAATAGTTTGTAGATATGTATATTTCTCGTGATGTATCATTATTACCGAACCCATTACAAAATACACAACAATATCAACACACATGTACATGTAAAAATAAAAATCATGTTGTTTGTAGATTTCATTATCCATTGCCTCCTATGCATGAAACAAAAATTTTAAAACCTCTTCAAATAAATGGAAATTATCCGTCTTCACAACAATACCTCCAAACACAAGCAAACAAAATATTTCAATCTCTAAAAATGAGGATTTATCGTTTATTAAATATCCAAATTTTTAAAACCTTGATGAAAGTACATATATATTAAGTTTGAAGATTAAACTAACAAAGTCTTACATTTTCTTAAAACAATTTCCTTGAAACAATTTCCTTAAAACGTCATCAAAAAAATAAGATCTCAAAACATCAGAAACCCAAAATTATTAAGTTTGTAAATTATAATAAATATTTAAATATGGTTGAAAGAACAAGTTTTATTGTATTCACTATTTCAAAATTCAAAAAACTCGTAATTTGGAACTAATGTAATTTGGCATGATGCATATTGTCAACAACATGATGACATTTCTAAAATTAAATCTATTTTCATTACCAAATGCCATATCCAAATGTAATAGAAATGGATGATTCAATATATTCAAATTTAAAATCAAAACCATTACATTCAACTAACATTTCGATTAACGATATAAATAATGAAATAAATGATCCACGTTCTACAATTTTATAACAAACATAATCAATTTTGAACACTATGATTTATAATCTGGTTTTGTCATTTAATCATGTATGGGATCAAATCAAATATCATAATTTTTAGAAGATGAAAATTTCACAAAATCATCATATTCCATGACAATGAAAAATTTGAATATCGTAGTTTATTTATACAATAAAATGAAGAACAAAGATTAATATTTGATGATGTTATGCATAAAAAACAATTGTACTTTAATCGAAATGTTTATTCCTGAGAGGGGGTGTGGAATTGGTAAAAAAATTTAATTGAAGCTCATAATTCAAGAATTATTACAATTATACAATAGAGATGTATCCTTTTACTTAACAAAAACCAAAGCTTCATTTATGGCATCAACAAGTAAACTTACCTTCAACATTGATGGTTTAATAATACATTCAACATTGAACATACCTGTTCAACAATCCTTATCCGGTTTATCAAACTTATCATCAAATTCATTAAATAGGTTTACATGTCGATATGAATGATTAAAACTTGTTGTGATAGATGAAATATCACTTGTTGGTGCTAAAATATTTAATGTTATAGATAATAGGCTAAGGTTCATAAAACACATTCAAATAAAATTCTTTGGTGGTGTTGATGTTATTTTGACAAATGATTTTTATCAAACATCTTATACGAAAGACAGTTTGATCTTTCAAAATATCAAAGATAATGTTAATGCACTAACACTAATTTTTTGGCAAACACATGTCCAATGTTATGAACTAAATAAAATTATGCGACAATCTGATATGGTATTTATATAAATTTTGAACAATTTTTGTACTACAACAAAAAATACAAATGATATTGAATTTATAAATTCAATTTGTAATCAACAACCACCCAACAATTATACTATTTTTTATTTATTTCTATACAAATAAACTTGTGCAAAAAATAATGAAAATGTGTTCACTAACACATTAATCCCATGTTTATTTTCAAAACAATGGGCATCAACCATCAATCATGCCCAACATCTTACAAACTCCCAAATGATCCAAATAAAATTATAGGTTTCCATTTTATTATATATATAAATAATAAAATGGAAACCTATAATTTTATTATATATATATATGTTGGTTGAATTATGTGTTGGTAATTATGCAACATCTAATGGTCATGTGAATGGAACTAATGGCATTTGAAAAGTATCAACAACAGATTGTGCAAAAACCATTATATGGATAATGTTTCAAAATTTTAAAATTGGAACATTAATAAGAGAAAAATATATTCATTATTATGACAACAACATTAAATCAAAATGGACATCAATTGAACTTATCATCAAATATCTAAAAGTTGGTAAATCACAATCATTTATCATAATAAGGATTCAATTTATAATTCAACTTGCAATAACAAAAACCATTCATTGTTCTCAAGGATTTATCATTATCTATGAATTGGTTTTTGATCCCACTAATGTTTAAAAACATGGGTTCACATATATAAGATTATATTGCATTTAAACAAAAGAAATAATATTTTTGTTAAATCCTTTCCAACATGAATTTTCTAATGTGGATCCAAGAGTACGTGTAGAAATGAATAGATTGAAAACAATTGCAACTTGGATACCATTAATTCTTCAATTAAAAAACTTACATAATTTTCATGTAATTATATAATTATTAAATTTTTTATGCCAACATTATGAACACATCAATCATGATCATAACCTTCAAATGTTTCATATCTTATGTTTTATAGAAACAAGAATACATCATGCACTAATAAATGTGCACATATTTATAAATTCATTGAAATATTCATATATTTTTGTCCATGATTGTTAAGGGTTAATGATGATGTATGACACACACATGCACTTAAATTCCTTCAATATAATAATGAGTGATGGTTCATAATATATAACAACTTTTAATACTAATACATGGAAAAAAAAAACATATTGTATGTGTATATAAAGTTCATTCATGTTCAATTTCTACATTCATAAACATTTTCAAACTATAATTCAACAATCTCCTAAACATTGTCCAATCATTATTATGGGAGATTTTAATGTTAACATTTACAAAAACAATAACCAACCAAAAAATAAACAAAAATTATTATATTTCATGGATAAATTCCAATTAAAATCACAATTTAGTGAAAACATGACAAAATTTGGATCTCACTTAAACCATATATGGGAAAATGTCCATGGAAATGAATGCAAACTAGTGTAACAAAAGCATATTGGTCAAATTTTCACAAACTAATTTATATTGCATTCAAATTACCAAACACACTTCCAATGTATAACAAAAAACCATTAACATTTCAATTTATTTAAAGTGTAGAGTTTGTGAAAGAATGCATGTAAATCTTGCATTTTCCACATAATTAATTACTCCCAAAATGTTGGCACCTTGTTTTTTGAATTTGCATCTTTACATTTTCATTGACCATTTGCAAAAAGAAATCATAATTATTAATAACAAGACAAAAAAATATTTAAACGATCTTTTTATCCACACATACACTCATCAAACATCATAACAAAACACCATTCATGGAAAACCTGAACCTAAAATGTGACAAAACAATTATAAAAATTGCCAAATTTTCAAACTTTAAAATGAAAATGAGACTAAAAATAAAATTCTTTCCATATAAATTATATCCATTTAATATTGAAGTTTGTTTCAAACCTTAGAATACCTCATGCACATTGTTAAAAATTGTCTATAATTATTTATAACTTTATATTCATTTTGTATGGTTAAAAAAAAATCAATGGAACTATGGTTTCAATTTCTAAATATGCAAAATGAACTCTCGGTTGGTTAGAAAACTTTATTTTACAATACAAATGTGAATTTTGTTTTTATTGATCTTTCATAAAGCCAACAAAATTTCATCCAATGTAACTTGAGTTCATAGTAGACCATTAATTGTAATGCCTTATTTTCAAGACATGGCCTCTTGTGGTAGAGTTGCTTGTTATTCTTCTTGTACATACCACACCTTAGAATTTCTTTCATGACCCAACATCTTATGTTGTCACATTTCACACATTGGTTTTTTTAGGGTTTTTCATGTTTCTTGATGGTTTTAAATATACCACAAGAAGATATAGAAGATCCTTAGATTGTATTCATGTCTCCACCACATTCAATGTTTCTTGACATCTTCCAAAACCATAATCTTTCTTGGATCCTCATTTATCTTTTATCCCTTATGTCTTGATGAATTTGATTTATTAGAATCATTAGAGCCCAACGGAAAAATAGCTCGACACCAAAATCTTTCCATTCCCAATTGATTAAAATAATGTGAATTGCTTTTTGTTGTTGTTCATCCAATTTCATCCTTCTCAATCCCATGTCGAGATATGTACATCATTTTTCCACCTTGTCTATTTCCACCTTATTATCATTGTAAGATCACTGGTAATATGTTTTTATATGTTGTAGGAAATTTTTTTATAATTGGAAAAAAATTGCTAAAGTCAAATTAAAAGTCAAAAATTTCAAAAATAATCTGGTGTTTGAAGTTTTCAATTGGCATAGTTGGACAAAAAGAAATAGTTGAAATCTTATCAAATTTCTATATTTTATTTCTAATAAAGTAGTTAAAAATATAGAAATATGATTAAAATATTTGAATATCATATATGGATTATAGGCCCCTTAATGTTATTGATTAATATTTACTATAATTTGTGTGATGCAAGTACTATGTAAAATGCATGATATACCAAATTATGGCAAACAAAATTTCCATTGGGTGATCTTTCTTCTAGATACTAAAATAGGTGCTTGCTAGTACCAACTATAAATTGCTCATATTTTGTTTCCTTTCAACACAACATTTAACCATTGCCTATGTATAATAAATCCATCAATTAGAAATCCTTTGAGAAATCTAATGTGGGAAATATAAGGTGTAAAAATTACCTTTGTTTCCAAATTTCCAAATGACTGCTGAAATTCAAGTTTGAAACAATTGCATTGTCCTTCTTTGTCCTTTCATTTCTTCTTAAACATTACATGCCTTGTCCAAAATCCCATAACATTCCAATCAAATTGGCCATGTGTGATGCCAACTTTTCTTCATAAATTTTAGGTCCAAGATTTGCTAATACTTAATTCCCAAGATCCAATGCACATAATTCTACATAGATCTGAGGTGGCATGATTTCCTTTCAAAATGCTTGAGAAAATATCCAAATTTGTTGTTATTTTCACATCTATTATTGTTTTTGGTGAGCAATTTCAGAAGGTATTTACAATTTTGTTTTCTAGGAGGTTACAAAAATTAATAATGGGTTTTTTTATTATTACCAAGTGATGTGATATTTTGTTGTCATTATTATTTCTTTTAATAAGTAGGTTCTCATTATGCCAAATTACCATTCTTATGGGTTGGGCATGTCATTGGGCAAAATGTTGGTAGGTCAAACCTACTAGCATTGTTGGGAGGTTTTGATAGTCAAATTCTAGTTTCACTTTTCTTCCATAGTCACTTTATGGTTTAATAAAATTCTAGTAATCATCATTTAAATTGACTTTCAATAATCATTTTTGACTTCATGGTTTTTTTGGATTTGTATTTCTAAATCTTGATCTCTACCTTTTCTTTTGTACTAGGTACCTTTCCTTCATTTTCTCATGTTTTTACTTCTTATTATCCTTTGCCTTGTAATGGAGTTATTATTGCTTTAAGAATTGCATCATATATGTAGCATGAAGGTGTTCATCTTAAGCCATTTTCTTGTCATTGGCTAATCTTGTTAACAAAATGCAATCAACTTGTCAGTGTATTAAAACCACTAACTTGTCACAATACCTGACTTATATGTGCAAAAGTATAAATCGTGACACTTGCCAAAAAATATCACAACACATCTAGGGTCGGTAGTCCCCACTTGTCATAATAAAATGTGGTCATAAAGGAAAAACACTAAAGATAAAAGAAAATATGTTGCCAATTAAGTCTTGTAAAGCTTTATTAAAAAACACATCATAGATTAGGAAAATGTATAAAGGAGTAAAATTAACGAAAAGGGAGAAGTGATAGGACGTCAAGTTGGTTCAAAGTAGGTGTGAAAATCTCTCCATGTCCATAATCAACTGCATGTGGTAGGTTGTCCATATTTATATGTCAAAAAATGATGGCTTGCAATAGATCGGCCATGGTGATGGGAGGTGTCTTGAAGGGGTGGAAGTTAGGAAGTAGTTAAATTTATGGTTACCGCTCGACTTAAGATGGAAGATGCTTGCACCCTTTGTAATGTGATCGAAACTTTTTGACAAAGAAAAATGACCCATGTAGAAAAATGAGGGCCCCCTAGCCCTTTCAAGCTCCAAATGGCATGGCACAATCATGTAAAAACACATTGGCATGTATGTGTAAGCAACCAAATACCTCAAGTGCTAAGGAGAGGATTTGATTAGTGGGGGTGTTGGTTGTGATAACTCCTTTCCTTGGTGACAAGTCCTTGAGTTGCACAAGATTGGGGTAATAAATCCGCTTGTGTTGAGTCGGCAATGACAATGTCAGTTAAGGTGCAAATGCCATCTTTGGTAAGGACAATGTTGATTTGCTGACAAAAGGGGTTGAATGTGGTTAAAGGAAGCACATGTAATTGTTCTCGTCCCATGTGTAAGCTTGCATCTTACACAATGGCAACAAAGGTGTTGCAAATTGCATCATGGGTTCCAGTGTGTTCATTGCCATGAGCACAATGTAAAAAATGGATATTTGTAGGGTCAATGGGATGTGTGCACACACATTGAGGGATGCCTGCAATTGAAAGATGGGATAGTTTAAGTCATGTATGAAATGCTATGGAAAAAATTGGGGAAGATAATCGAAAGGTTGAAAACATTAGTCAAGCTATAAGCCAAGCGTTCTCCCTTGGGCCAGAACATGATAAAGTTTGGCCATGATGGGCTTCAAATATCTCATCAAAGGGCATGTTGGAAAGGGCATGATGGTGTAGATGCTCCAAGGTGGAATCTTGAAATTGAACCATTTGTTGCCCAATGAATTGTTCAAATGAAGGAATACATGCATGGGTTGGGGGTGGTAGAAGATCACATGCTACCATGATGTGTTGTTGGAAAGGAACTGTGTGTTTGACGACTCGTGCTAAGGCTTCAAGAAGGAAGGGACATTGATCAACCATAAACCTAATAGCTATGATTGAAACGACAAGGGCCCAACTCCCTAAATAGGTTGTTAGGGCGATGGTGGATGTTGATATGAATAGTAATGCCATCAAAAGTTATTAAGAAAGAGGCTTGTTTACAAGTTTGAGTTCTTTCTAAACTATCAAAGGATTTAGGACCCAAAAGGTGTCCAAACATTTGAAAGAAAGAGGAGTCAAGGGAAATAAAAGATTATGTGAAGGTGGAAAATGGAAGTGTGCATCATAAAAAATATGATGGGCATTACATGAAACAACAGGTTAAAATTCCAAATACTACTTGAACATCACCCATTCTAAGGATAAGGTCCACATGTTGAACGCCCTCTAACAAGGCATCTTTGATGAAGGATGATGTGAAAATTAAAGTGCCCAACGAAATCCCCAAGGCTCTAATTCCTTTAGATGGGGTGGTAAACTGGATGGGGTGTTGAAGTTTGGTGGCATGCTAAAGGGTGACCATGCTATGCATTTTTGAGGTTGGATAAAAAGACCTATCGCACGAAATTTGCTTTGGAAATGTTCATATGCATATGATACATTGGAGGGGGGACTTATGATGTGAATGTCATTTGCAGTGGATGGAAATAAATAAGAGGGAAATTACTAATTATAAATTTTAAACCCTAAAATGGGTTAAAACGAATAGTGCCCCCCCCCCCCCCCCCCCCAAGATCACTTGACAAATTCCCATGGCAAATGGGATGATTCTGACATCATCTTCATGATTAAGATGATTATAAAATAGAGGAGATTCAAATGCATAGAATGCACAAACAAATGCAATGAATTATACGATGTCCCCACCTACTGCATGAAGTTTTTGAAATATGACCCTTCTTGACACTGAATTAAAGGCGTTTGCCACGTCCAACTAAAAAACGACCTAGTCAAGGTCAAAGTCCTGGGTGCATTTAATGTTGTGGATTATTGCTTCACAACCGCCCTTAGTTACAACTTTGAATTGGTATGGAGAAAAATGTGTTGCAAAAGTTTTATGGAATGGAAAGCATAAAACACAACTTATGAATCGATACAATGTTTCTTTCGTTGCAATGGGATGAACTCCACTTGAAGGTTTAGTAATGGCTAAGAGGCAGGTTGCTCCAAGGAGGCGTGTAATTTGGGTGGAATGTGACCATGTGTAATATGAGAACAAAGTTGAAACAACTAAAGGAATCCATTTGTTGAATCTTTATGGTGAAAACAATATCGAAGGTGTTAAAAAATCATCCTAGAAGGACACTTGCTAATAAATGCGACATGTGTTAAAATGCCAACTTGAAGGAATTAAAAGAAAGCCCAAAGTCATAGTCTGATTCACAGTCTTCAAGGAAAAACAAGAAGTAACCATTTGATTCGGGGTGTAATGTCGTGAAAACTGAAGTGGTGTCGAAGGACGTGGGTGTGGGATAAAATGGTGCCAAAGTGTGAATTGCTCGAAAATATTCCCTTGCATGCCCAAACTATGGAGTAGGCATTTGTGAGTTGGAGGATCATGTTGGGGAAAAGGAATTGAATTCAAATTAGTCGACAAAACTTGAGTCCGTAATAAAAACTCCTTTTGCAAGTTTTCCAAATCACTAGGTAAAAAACGTTTGAGTCGAATTTGTGGTTCCTTATGCCCTGTCGCTTCACCACAAAAGGGCAAAATGAGACACCATCAGGGTAATAGGAGGAGCAAATGCCAAAGTATCACATTGTATGGGTCCTATGCTAACTTATCCAATGGAAAACGAGATGCCACTTGTACATCATGTTGTAGAGTGATGGGGATGCGGTTATACAATCGAAGATTGCAAATGCCTAAATGAAAGGACCCAAGGACATCCAATGTTGAAACGCATGTCCAAGTTGATGTAGGTGGGGTAGGTGTAAAGGAAAGTATTGAGTTGGGATGATCACAAAGGTTTGGATTAGATAAATTGATGTCTAATAAGAGCGTTGATGATGAACTAACCTTCAACTGGTAAATTGACGCCCATAAATGGGGCACAAAACTTTAGGTGGAAATTGAAGGTGTGTTGAAGAAATGGGGGTAGGTTGGGGGGGGGGGGGGGGTATGATCATGGCCAATTATAAGGACCAATATAATGGGAAGGGAAAAATGTTTTAATTGTGCATGATCGAAGGGGTTTAGGAAAGTGTAAAGTTGGGACCCCACATTCACATGAAGGGCTGGGGGATGGTATGGGAACTAATAGGTGGTGTGTGTGTGTGTGTGTTAGAATTGGAAAGGTAACTAGTTTGTGGTTTGTGTGAGGGATGAGGTGGAGGATAGGTCAGTGGTGGCGCATGATAAAACGAATGGGCAATGGGAACTATGAGGTTTGATGAAATGCAATGAATTGGGGGACATGGGAGATTTGGTGCCCATGAAGTAAGAGATATACTATGAACACGGGCCCCACTTTCTAAATATTGTTTATTGCTACAAGGCAATTCTAAATTTACAAAGTTAATCACACAATATTAAACAAAACAAAACAAAAAACTTATTAATGAATCCTTTGCTAGGGCATTATGCCAAGGCCAAACCTTAATTTTTTTATAAGCATGGGTGTCATGATCACTAATCTACTGGATTCAACAAGACCTAAACACTTTAATACCAAAATATTAAAGTGGGATGTGCGATCGCCACCCGAACTATAGCAAAACCTTCATTTTCACTGTCCAATAAAATATTTGAATATGCAGGGTATGATCAAAGATTAGGGTTGGGGGCAATAAAAAAAAGAACACAAAAAAAAAATCTCCAAATAAGAAGCTCAACAAGGCAAACATATAAACCCACCAAAAAATAAAAATATAGAAACAAAGATTGAAAAGCAAACATTGCAAGACTTGTTTATAAATAAATAAATAAATAAAAAGATATTGATCCATTAATTCCCTTGCCCACCACAAATTTGAGTTCGAGAGCAAAGAACTTTACTAATTTTGGAGCACAATTATATATTGGAGATGTTAAAAAAAGTTTGTATTAATTGTGACACCCAATGCAAATTTAATGTTCGCAAAACATTTTAACCCCTTTTAGATCCCCTAATGAGTAACTTCATCTCCTATTTGAGAGACTTTACAATTAACTATAATATCTTCCTACAAAATTATTCCCTCTTGAATAATTGGTAGTCACACCTCTCACAACTATCATTAGAATAGTTGTAGGTGTGATTTATAATTGCATAGCGATAATTCGAGTCCAAGTAGGCAAAAACATCGTGGAGAACATTCTTTTCAATGAAGGCTCAAGTGTCAACATCGTAACAAAGGAGTTGAAGTTCATTTTGATGCCACCAAAAATACAAACTCCCAAGATGGCTAATCATAATATGAAATTGGTAAGGTTGATAAAAAGATCTCAAAATCTACATTCATAGCATCTTTTATACAATAACCTTCATTATCATGCATCATAGCTTATTGGATGCAAGCTAATCAATGCTTTTGGGATGATGTTTGTTATGATATGCTAAAGTTTCACTTGATTTGGGAACAAATTTAATTACCACTGAAACTTATGGAACCCTTTGGACAATTGCTTTCAAAATCACACTATATTGGAAGACCTCCTTTGATCAGTAACACCTCTTTATGCAACTCCATTGTATCCAATTTGATTCTCTTTAAGTACTAGCCTTTTTTTTAATTTCCAAAATTTTGGCAAAAAACAAAACAAAAATAAAATTAAGTGATTTTGGAGGAGTTTAATTTCCAAAAGTGAATAAAACATAAATTTGCATATTTGATTTTCAGTGTGTAGCCATAAATATAAAAGGTTCATTAAAGATTTGTACTTCATATCTGGTTTACATCCAATTTAGGCTAAATCTTCATAGGGATGATCACAATTTCCTATAGAGAATTGTCACTTAAGCTCCGTGAAAAAAATTCCTAATGAAAATTGTGAAGTATGTGTTTGAGGTATCCTTTAGTTTCTTACAAAAGTGGTGGCTACTTTGTCTTTGCACACAACAATCACATTATTTTAGTTGAAGGGGATGTATATGTCAACAGAGGAAATATCTCAAGATGTTTCCAATGGTTTTAAAACAATGTCTGAATCAAACATGATTGGGTTTTCCAAAAGGATTTGTGATGTTAAAAAACTATCGAACAATTTAGAATCATGATTGGAAGAGAACTTCCTTTTTGTGACGACATCTTGGGGGAGTATTTTCTCCCATCTCCCACACTTTATGCACTTGTCCCAAAGTGTGTACTAAACATTGTCCCTCTTGGAGTTGCAAGACACAAGTTCTTGTGTTTGTTCCAATCACAATTGGAGGGCCACGTCTTCCCATGCCATGACCCATGCTTGGGCCTAAAAGGAAAGGACTTTCTTTGTTTTTAAACTCAAGTTATTGGGGTTGGGTAAAGCTCAGATAGCAAATGACATTCTTATGTATATATATTTTGATTGTGCATATTGAGGGCTGGGATTTTGTTGTGTTCCCATGCTAGGCTAGTTTTCTCTTTGATTTGTTGAACACTTGTGTTTTATATTGGTGATTACTGTTGTGGCTTGCTTTGCACCAAGACTCCTATCCTGAGTTGTTTTCTGTGGGCTTTAATTCAACAAAGAAAAAATGGAAGGACTATGGAGGTTTGTCAGTCTTTTATATCAAAACTTTCAGCAAGGCCTCTCTCCTTACGAGGTGCAGGGGAGGAGAACTTGCAGGGCTACTCCCCTAATGTTCCATGCTCTCAAAACACCAGAGGTCCTTCCCCTACACATAATAAAATCATCTGTAGAAATTCTTAGTGTAGTAGAAGGTACACTTACAATGCATAAGGTCTAACAAGGCATTTCATTTTTCAAAATGCATTGTGTCAACCCCCCCCCCCCCCTTCAACCCATGATATCCATTAGGTACCCTCTAGGTATCACAAAAAAGAAAATAGAAAAGAAGACGATGATTTTTATGTTGTGTAACACCCTCATCTCACCCCACCCTCCCCCACCCCCCAAACACATTGCCAAAATTGGGCCCACCTCCCCTAGGCCCTTATTTTGGTAATGCCCACAACCTTGGGCATTAGGCTACACAAAATTAGGGTTATGGTGTAATGAGGATGGTGGAAAGAACATTCCTATGAAAACAAAGCTTGACACTACGGTAAGGCATGCGACCTCAGGCGTTACCCAACACATGAATTGTTCCTCTGCCCCATAGTGACCCAGTTTGGGTTTTGCTCTTCTGGCTCGGACTTGGGTCGTCTCTCTTTGGTTGCTTCTTTTCCCCCCTTTGCTGGGTGCTTTGTTTAATGGAGTTTGCCAGGGTTTTTCCATCAACAAATACTCAAGGCTCACACTTTGCATAGACTACCTGGCGTGGCCAAAGATACAGTGGACAAAGTCGTCGCGGAGCCTGAAATTGTGTAGCTGGTTATTGTGGCTTTTCGGCTTCAGTCCCGAGGGACTTGGGTGGGCGATTGAAAGCGTTTGTTTGTTGGTGGCCGCCGTTAGATTCCAGACATCCCACCTTCTAGAATTGTTGAATGTCTGTAGCCATGGAAGTGTTCGGTGGAGATCGAAGAATTGCATTTCGGCGACTCTGACTCTTGCCACAGGGCGTCTGTGTTTCCAGAGACAGGTGCACAGTAACTGGGAGGCTCCTCCGCAGGCAAACGTATGATTTTGTTATGTTCAGCCAACCAATGATTATGATTCAGAACCAAACTATGTACTATTGTACGTTTGTTGGCCGGTGGCTTCCGCAACAAAAACTGTATTAGAAATGCTGAAATTTTTACTTTTTGCCTTTCTCACAGATTTTTTTTTTAAAGTGAAATTTTTTGAACTATTTTGGGAATTTCATCTCTCTTTGTTTTCCAAGATAGAATCTTCCAAAAAATCATTAAAAATTTAACATATTTTTGTTGAAACATTCTGAAATCTTATTATTTTTGTTGAAACTTCTATTTAATGAAATATTCTGAAATATTCTTGTTTTTGGGAAATCGTACTACACAAAAATATTTAAACTGAGCAAATGGACGGGTCTAATGTAATGACAAAGTTCTACATAACTTCACAATTGTCTTTTGAATAATAGAATATTGTGTATTGAACCATATACTTAAGTACTCACCAGAATTGCATGATGTTTATTGTACCTGCCATTGAGGTTGAATGTTCATTATTTATTGAAAGAAAGTGTAAAGGAAGAAACAGAACTTCTATTGGGGATTGCCAAAATCTCAAGATTCAAACCTACAACCTAGTGCACATTTCCTATGCATAATCTTAAACTAGTCAACTACAAACTCATTTACGCAAAGGTTGTCAAAATTGTAAAATTAGAGATAATGCATTATTAAACCCCATTTCTTTTAGCAATTAAATATTTCAACAACAATTTTACAAGATTGTATGATGGTACATTGACATCATAACTTTTTAAAATGGGGCTTCTAGACACCCATCCACCCTCCCCCCCCCCCAAATATTATTGCATGAAATACCTATTTTTCCAAAGCTATCCTGCATTATAGATAGCACCGCCAAGGATAGTTTTATTACACACACTTAGAGACAATCATCCCTCAAATTTTCCTTAGGATAGAAAATTTTATCCCAATACTATAAATCAGATGAGCTACTCCTCCATAAATTCTGTTTTTCACATTGTTTACAAGCTTGGGTTTACTTCACATGAAAGTCAAATAGGCTTGAAATTCTATTTAGTGGATCATATGAAAATTTGGGGTTTTTTGGACTAAGTAAACATAACTTCTTTAGTTTCCCACCTTTTATGTCTTTCTTCCATTTTTACTTCTAATCTTTCAATCCATCCTAACAAATATAATATGGGTAGAGCTTAACATTGAGCCAATAGCTCACATGTTTATTAGATATTGTGTGATACATATTGTGGCACATATATGCCACAACTGAATCTCACATTACAATATTAGTATAATGTGTGTCACAATAAACATCACATATTTTACATTATGATGGGTGAAATCACAAAGTTTACCTCACATGTGTCATGAACCATGGCCTTTGGTCTAGGAAAAATTGTGTTGGATGGCAATTCTAGGTTTATATATTTAAAATTCAGATTAAAATAACCATAAGTTCAAAGTTTGTGAAATGTTCAAAGGTGGTATCCTCACATAACCGGCGGTTCATGGTAGGTTCTTTAGTTGGTTCTCTGATTTTTTGATAACCCTAGTGCTGAATTTTTTGAGAATTGCTAGTTTGGCTTCCACATACCCAACCATATTACCCACCAATTTGAAAAAGAAAGAATTGTACAACACTAGATAAGTTCAGTGAACTATATATATATATACCCTAAAGTTTGAACAAAATCATAAAATTAAATATAATAATTGACAACATTTTGGGATTTTAAAAAATTGTTTGGCAATCCAATTGAATAACGTTTATTTTTAAAAATTCATCCATCCATCGTGGCTATCAACTTCTTAATTTAATTTATTTTGTGGCTAGCATCTACTTACCCTAATTCATTTTATATAAGCACAAATTTGTGAAGTTTCTTGTGTACAATGCTTGTGATGATTATAGCGAAAACGTTTTGCAAAAATGGCTAAGCGGATGTAGACTAGTTTCATGTTTACAACAAAAATTAAGGATGAGCAAAATGCTAGAGTTGCTCATCAATGTGAGGTTTTAGATATAAATTTGAAGATGGAGAGGAGTAAGATGAGAACTATGATTACATAATGGAAAAGAACTTTGGTATTGGGTCCTACACTAATTAGTTCATTCTTTCCCTCTAGACTCCCTATTTTGGTTATAGTAAAGGAATATAAAAATCTCACTATAGCTTTGAGTTTTTTGCAAGCTTTTCACAAGAAACTAAAGTAAGTTCATTGTCCTTATGTCAAATTGTTGAGGGAGGCTTTGTATGAAAATTTCACACCTATTGAAATCCTTAAAGATAAGTACAAGGCCTTTGCAAATGTAAATATTATTCATGAAGAGTTCACAACATTGTTGTTAGAGAGAAAATTAATCTAGAATTATTTAATCTACATGTGTCCAATGTAAGTATAACATTTACCACTTTTTAATTATCTAGGAGGTGAAGTTTCTAGAATTAAGTAGTTTTAGAAATAGGTAGTGAGAATTTGCTTCCACATCTAATTAACTTGGGGAAAAAATGAAGATAGTTATCACCAAAGTAAGAGGAGATTGTAGACCCAAGCAACCAATGGCAATTGAGGATTGGTGGTGAGTGATTGTTATAGAGGTATTAAAAAATAAGATAGAAAAAAACTTAGAGAAGGTGGAAGAGGGATAGAGACCTTGGAGGAAGAGGCTTGTACTTTTGGAGAAATGGAATTATTACATGGAGCATGTGTGATTTTGAAAGGACCTACTTGTATGTGTGGATTAAAGGGTGATTTATCTTTTATTAAGAAAAATGTAATTCTTTTGAATTTTTTTTGTATTTCCTTGCTTGCATTGTAGCTTTGTTCATGGAGGCTCGCAACTATGGAAGAAGGGATCTAAGGTAATAGGAAGCATTTGGTTCCCCTTGGGAAAGTAGTAATCAAGGGTTGGACTAAAGAGGTAATTACTTCCCACAAAGGTATGGTTTAATCTCTACCATTTAGAAATATAATAGAAAACTATTTGGTATAGTTATAGGACTTATAGGGAGGTAACCCTAAACCCCTTGAGCTCATGTCTATTTTGTTTTCCTTTTCTTCCTTATTTGGGTTCATGGGACAAATTATAGAAGTGGAGAAATAGAATATCAAAGAATTTTTTACATCTTGCAAGTTTATTATTGAAAAAGCTACAACTATGGTATTTATTATTTATTATCTTTCAAGGCAATACCTTGTGGGACTTTTTTTGAAACAATGGTGACAATCAAATTAGAAGGTATATTCAAGTAATGTTTTTTCCATGTTTTTTTTCAACAAGTATATTTCGTAATTATTGTTGGTACTTGTCAAGTCTTTAAAGGTGGATGACTCTTACTTGCATATCCGCATATAGAACAAAAGATCATTACAACCTTGCAAAACTATAGGTTGGTAGGATAACGCCTAAATGTAGCATGGTTGCAACCTTTTATTAACAATTTAACACAATTGTGAATGAAAGATTACCACATCTAGGTGCATAAGAATGGTAAAATATGCCAGCTGAACACACTTGCTATTTTTTTGGAAAGTATATAAGTTTTTTTATTTCATTGCATAATATTGAAGAAACACATGTTTTAAATTGCATTTAATTACATTTAAATAAAATGCAAGTACAAAAAATACATGACACATTTTTGCAAATTGAATTACAAGTACATGAAAATAAAACATCAATTAGAATTATTATACTTTCAAGGCCTAATGTGTATGGATATAGTTTTAACTTTTCATATTCTAATCATAATCTATCAAAGTTTTAATGGAAAAATATTTTGAAATTTTTGAACAACCAACCAACTTAGAACATACTTTTTATCCATTTTTCTTATATAGAAATTCTTCAAACTTTATGTACAACTTACAATAAACTCAATGAAGTGCTCTATGATTTCAAAATGAAATTTAAATAATTTTTTAATATCTTTTTTAATGTTAATGTTGGAATTTTATTTTTTTGAAATTAAATTTCTTTAAGACTATTTTTTTGGCATACTTTATCATGTTTGGACCCCTAGTAGACACCTCACAATGCAAAGGATTTAAAGTGTCATACTCATGGACCAGAATGTTCACAATTTATGTTGAATTGGCCCTATATAACTCCCACCACAACTACTAGTAAATTAACTTAAAATTGAGAAAAATAAGGCAAAACAATGCCATTCATGGTAGCTTATTTGGTTAGATTGCATAATGTATACCAAAATCCTTGGTAATCAATTATAACTAGATAGGAATTCATTAGTAACTACATGGGCTTCAAGAACAAGGGAGAAAATATGTGCAAAACATGTACACATAGTATAAATAGAGGACAAAAAAAAATCACACCAATAGTGTATCTTGCTACCTTAAGGTTATAAGTGATTTCATTCCAAATTGTCTTTATTGGCAAAAACCAAAAGATCTTTACCACCTCACAACCATGGTAGGATCTTATATTTCTCTTTTATAAGATGACATTTTACATACTTTGACAAGCAATGGAACAACCTTCAGACATGCAAAGACATTGTGATCAATGTCATAAAGCCATATAAAGATGCACAAATGGAACAATATTTACCCAAAAATAATAGATAGGTTGGTTGATCGACTATTGGTCAATCCACAAATCTAAGGACTTTCTAGATTAAATGAAAACACCCCACTCAAACATGCTAATGATCTTCATTAAATAACTATTTGTACATTAGGATGAAAGTACAATTATGGGGATTGTTTGGACTCGTGCAATTTCAATTTGCAAAGTTGAAAATGAGCCTCAAATATAAGATCATATATTCAACATTAACATTGTTAATTTTAAAAATTATCTACATTACAATATAAATTTTGTGAAAATCATATTGAAAAATGTGGATGGGTTCTAAAAACATAGTTGATTCATAGTGTAATTTTGAAACGATGACACATGTGGACTTAGAAAATATGACATAATAATTTCAAAAGGAAAAAAAAAAAAAAATCATGATCAAATGAGGGATTTAAAAATAAAATGCATTAAAAATTTCCCAATAGAAGAAATTTTAATTTTTAGAATGTTAATTTGTTTCATTTTCAATCATTGATGGTTTAATTCATGAATAGGTGGACCAAAAATGGCACATGATAACATTCTCATAAGTCCATTTCATTTGTAAATTTTCAAGCCCTAGGAAAACGAAACAATTAATTAGCATTAGTCCATCAATTCATAAAAGATTTTTTCCAATTTTGAAAATTCCCAACTAAATAATATATATGGTAAGTAAGAAGATGATGCAGATTTTTTTTTAAATACATAAATTTTGACCATTAATTAATTCATATCTAAAATTTTACAAAACATTTCAAATAAGATTTCAATTCTAGTTTCCATAACATTTTTTTAAAGGGATATTGAATCTTCATTTAAAATTTCACAACAATATCCATACAAAAAAAATCATACATACAAATCCACAATTATGATACCATTCCATGTGTTACAACTTCAAAAGTTCAACCACATAACTTTAAGGTCATTCATTGACAATATGATCACATATGTCTTCATATTTGATTTTATAACTTAAAACGAAAGTCCAATGGATAGAATATTGATTTTAGTACATGTCATTTATGGTTTTCAAGAACAAAATCAATTTGTGAAAAACTACATCTAAGACCAATATTGGTTCATATGTTCATACATTCACATTGACATTCAATTTCACATTGAAAACTCCAAGCTTTCATCTAGATTTTTTGACCAATCACATGTCTATGAAATTTATAAAGTTATATACCAATAATTTTGAGCACAAGCATAGGTGAATGCACATTGGATTTATGGTTTGATAATTATCATTATTGTACGAATTTTAGCTAATGTAAGATGTGAACTTTTCCAAATATAAAAAATGAAGCACCTTAGGTCATGCTTTTACCCATCAATTCTACAATTGATTAATTTTGTCATCTAAAGGCTTTTCAAGCATGCTTTTGAGAGGTAATTTTTAGGTTAGCTATCAAAATCTATTATAGAATAATTAGACTTGGAAGTGAAGGTGAAAATGGATTTTATAATATTTTTAGTCAAGCCACATTTGTAAATGGTTTGATTAAAGAGACTAGAAATGTGGGTTACATGAAGCATGGCAACATGTGTTCACTTAACTAGATATGGTCATCAAGGTGGGCACAAGTGAGGCTTATCATGGCATTCATTCCATATTTCCAATTAGAAGTAATGGAAGTTGACACAATTTCAACTCTCTTTGCAAAATCAAACCAAGTAACAAATAAGAAAATAGAGGTTCTAGACTCTAACCATGACAATATTAACGAGGACTTAGATGCTAATGAAAAAATTACTAAGATCATGCAAGACTGCTTGACAAAAACATTAAATATGATTAATACATTTATGAGCATGTTATAATTCAAAATTTAGCAAATAACACATATTTTAGATGTAGATCCAAAGTTCTGCATCTTTGAATTGTTTTTAGAATAGAATAAACAAACAAAAAATTTGTTAATGTTCAATACTAATATTGCAACACACGAAATTTTATAAGAAAAAAAATCAATCATTTAAATGTTTTAACTTTGAAGCTTATGAGTGTTGTTTCCAGCTAGATATTATTTGATTTACTTTGATTACATTGTTTCATGTTCCATAACTGAGAAATTCAAAATTTTACTAAAGAAAATAAGTTTCAAGGACATAATCAGATGTGAAGTGACTTTAATGCTCAATAATGTGAAAATGACATTTAATCGTGAACAAGGATGCATCATACTTATAGGATCTAAGGTGAAATTTTCTACAAACTTTGTACTTCTGGTGTTCAATCTTGTAGGACCACTTCACCACCTAGCTTCAAATGTGGGTTTGAGTAGTCTTAATGAAATGAATAGTTACCATCTTGAGAGTTGACACTTCTTTCAATATACTATCATAAGTGACAGTTCCAACAATCACAACAATCTTGCTAATGTTTCCATATGATCTCAAGGGCAATTGCATAGCTAGTAGCTCTAAGCATGACAAACCACTCATTAATGATTTCCACATATGACAACCATTTGAGGCCAATGAAATGTCTAGCACCATTTGGGTCTAACAAGCCCAAGGGGTCAAAACAAAAGTCACTCGGCAAACCAAAAGTGTTTTAGAAAATGCATTTATTAAAATTTTGATTATTTATTTTTCAATGAAGTAATGACATTCACACATAAATCTTCAAAACAAATATCAAGAAATCTACAAATACATTCACATATAGAAATCCTTCATAAACTCTTAAGAAACTTGCAAGAAGATTCACATACAAAAATCCTCAAAACATCATCTTCAAAAATGTCATAATCATTACCAAGGACAAAAATAGAACCTTGCATGTTGGAGAGTCAATTGCCTTGATATTTGCCACATCACAAGTTGATTTCCCCCTTTCTAACAACCATTGGGTTGTATTTACTTGTAGTTAAATACATGGATTTTATTCACATTGCCCCACACAATAGATAATTTTCTTTTTAACTTTCAACACTTGGCATTGCAATAAATCCATTCCAATGAAATTGTTACATATCCCTTTGATCATATACCAACAATGTTGCTAAAATTTTGTTGTTCCTAATGGAGTGTTGCTACTTCGGCTCATGTTGTTTCAACATTTGTTGGGTTCCTAGTTGGATTCATAAACAAGTTTGGTTTCTCATTAGGTAATTCGTTCTTCCTCAAGTTATTCTTAGAAAGAAAATTTGCACTATGCCAAAACATGGTTTTCATGAATATGATATTTTGTGCTTATGACCCAAATTCAAATCATGTAGTTGTATGTGACATGCCTTCGTGCCATTTTTGTGACTTTAGTTGTGATTATGACTATGTCACTATGATTGAAATTACATAACCAATATCCATCTTGGAAAAAAATTACTTGGGTTAGGTCGTTAATTAATAGATAGGTAGGTAGGTAGGTATGTATGTATGTATGTACATGTAAATAGTTAGCTAATTAGGTAGGTAGCTTTAGGTAGGTAGGTAGGTATGCTAGGTTGGTTATTTTTAAGTGGTTAGGTAGATATGTTAGGTACATAAGTAGGTAAACTAGGTAAGTTTGTAGTTAGGCTAAGTAGCTAGTAACATATGCAAGTTGAAATTTTCATCAAAATGGATTCAAATAAATGAAACTAACCTCTTTTGTCCTTTTTATTTTCAAATAACTAGACAAAAAAATTTACTTTCAATGAAATATGGATTTTGCAATCCAAGAAATTTTAGGATCATAGTAAAAAAAAAAGGTGTTTATGGACTCATTATTTATAATGGAATCAAAGATTTTGGACATGCTATAGTCTCAAGGGTTATCACAATTAGGAATAAAAAGTTAAAAAAATATGAAGAATGTTGTGAACTTTATAACACCCTACTATGTGTAATAAAAGTGTTTTTTTTTTCAAGGTTCATCACATATCCAAAAGGATGTTTTTCATGACCAATACTAAATAAAGTTATTCAAAAAGGTTGAAAGTAGGGAACCATTAACTTGGACATGGAAAAAGATGTCAATTTTAACATTGTTTCAAGGTTTTTTTTGTTTTTTTCCAAACTTTTGCATTTAAAAATGCACTAGAAAAACTCCCAAAATGGACATTGTAGCAACTATTTTTGGTACACCATGGTGAGCTTTCACCTTGGGAAAAATGAATTGATTTTGTGGAAGTTAAATTTCATTTGGATGAAAATATTGAATGACATTGCATGCATGCACAACTTGATTTCAAATTCTTAAGTTTAATTCAAATACATTGAATGGAATTCCAATTTCCATTCAAATTCATTTGAATTATACATAAATTCAATTGAAAAACAATGGGAGGCAAATTGATGCATAAGGCATTGAAAATTTGTTCATGACTATGGTGTTGAAAAATAACTTATAAAGACAAATATGCAAAGACACATTCCCATTCCACTTCATTTGGGAATGAACTATACAAATTCCAATTTGGAGTTATCATCCAAGAGGACGACTTATAGAACCTAAAATTGATGTACTTAAACAAATTATAATGAATCATCATCACTAAAATTATTTTTGTCTTGTGTACATGGTCACTTTCTACATGCTATAACAAGTGCAATGGACTTACCCAAGCTTTTCCAAATGTTTTGCGTTTGGATCCGATCTCCTCACATGTTTTGTTACAACTGTTCCTATAATAAGGGGGTTGGTATTCCAATAGCCTAACATATTCAATAGTAATTAATTATGAATTAAAAAATCTAATAATTTGCTCAAAAAATGAAATCATATTGCTGAATAAAAATTGCCAAAGGTTTTTGAAATTAGGTCAATTATTTAATGTATACTATTATGCAGTGTCAAATGACTTTTGAACCATTTAATGCAATATTTGATTTTAATATATATGTCATGGAAGGTTTGTCTTTCCCACCTCACATATGTTCATTCTCAATCTTTTTATTGTTCATTTTATAATACAAAGCTTGGGTTGTGTAGTGGTTTTTTTAAAAATACATTTTTGGTTGTAAGGATCCTAACTTTGCCACTAAAAGATTCATGTTGTCTAGATACGGTAGTTATTTTGTCTAAGTGTGTTGGTGTAATCTATTCCCACAATTTACATAAAATATTCCTTGTGTCAATTTGTTTAAAGGCACCTTTGTGCATTAGTCCATTTACCATTTGTCCCACCTTTAGGTACTTCTCTAGCTGTGCACATTGCCTTTGGCATACATTTTTCCATTAAAGTAAAATTCCAAAACCCTCTTTCTTATGACTTTCATTTTTTCTTATGTTTTGTGAGTTTGGATCAAGATCCAAATCCTAAAAATATTTCAATTCATGTGATGTTCATATTGTTGAAAAAATTGCCCTCTTTGTGTTCCACGTGAAAAAGGATTGTTCAATGTCCAATTAAAGGAACGCATTCATAAAATACATTGATATTATGTTTTAGTCACATTTCAAAGCCATGGGTTGTTGGCTAAATCTATTGTTATGGCACTATTTTTTGTTTCAAAAAATAAAATTATGTTGAAGGTAGATATAATATTTTTTTCCTTGATTTTTTTAAAAACAAGGAGTAAACACACCTCTTTCAATGAATTTGGGCAAAAGTAATAATAATATGTGATATTTGGAATATTGTAAGGAAGGGAAATGTGGAAAGGTGCACAATTCACCAATAATCATGTTCAATTCCCATTTATAATCCTTTTTTCATGGCATCATAATATCATGCCTTGTTGTTTCCAAATCTTTTTACAACTTTTATGAACATCATCCCATGATCTACACATGTATGTTTCCTTGAACTTCTTCATCAATTTCCAAATATGAACCTAAACTTAATTCAATTTCTTCAAAAGATTAAATCATTAGAAATGGGGCTATGACTAAGGGGAAGGATTTAAACTCTCTCACTACTTTGTAGGCTTTTTTCACAAATCCAACAAAATGCAAAACATGAATCGTAAAACCATGACTAGTAAGCAATAATAGGAAAAACACATATTTGTTGGGTTCAAGAGGACAACAATGAAACAACAATGTCAAATGCTTTTAAAGACCTATATTAGCAACAACCTAGAGGAGAGTTTTTCTCAAGTGTAAGTGGAAGTTTGCAACCAACACTACACCAAAAGATGGTTTATATGAGTTCATAAAAAATTACAATCATAGTCATTTATGTCACAAAGGACTAAACATGGCTATGTGGTTAAGGTCCACATTTTGTTTTTACCATTAATCACTTCTTTGGTTGTGGTTGTGAATGCCATTTGCAAGTAGTACATCTTCCATTCATGATTATAATCATTCTGAATGTAATCATGGAGGACATGTCTAACCTAGCTACCTTTACCTACTTAGTAGCCTACCCTACCTACTTACCTATTTAACTAGCTACCTATTAACATATAAACTTAACCTAGGCTATAAGGTAGATTAAGAAACCTAGGCTAGGTTAGGAAGCCCAGGTAGTTTACCCTAGCTTAGGAAGGCTCACCTAAATAACCAATGTTAGAATTCTTAAATTTTAAAACTAAAAATTATAGTAAAAAAACCAAATTTGGATAGGAACCAAAAAGACCCCTTGTCATTTTGGACAAGTTGATTTTAATATGTTTAGTGTGAATGGAGTGGTTTTTTTAACTAGCAAAATAAAGATCATTTGATTGGTCATTTTGATTAGTGAATAGTGGACCATTTGATTGGTCCAATTATTTAAATAACTTTTTTTTAAAAATCATCATAAAGATTTTTTTATAGGTAAGTAGGTAGGTAGGTCATAAAGATGCAGGTAAATAGGTGGTAGCCTAACCTAACCAACCTAAATTAGCCCCCTAAGCATGTATATAAGTTACAATTATTAGGAATTAAACCCTTGACCTCCCCAATGATAAACCAAGTTTTTAACCAATGGACTACACCATCAAAAGGTGTTCAATTCTTGTCAAATTTTTTATTCACATGATTATTTTGACACATCATTACAAGATTATGAAGTACATATGTAGGTGAGTGGGTGGGTAGGTAGGTATGTAGTAATAAAACTAGCCATCTTGATTAGATGTCCCATTTGATTAAAATTCCATTGGTCATTTTGACTAAATGTGTCATATGTTTCTTTCCAACTTGACTATATATTTCATTTGAATAAATGTCATTTGCCATTTTGACCAAGTTTGTCAAATTTTTGTCCAATTTGATTAGATGTCCAAATTAACAAATAGTCAAATAGGTAATTTCAACCATGTAATATACACACATCATTCAAGCCCTTAGCCTCTAGTCAAAATATTCAAGTTCATTGGTCAAGAAAAACCAATTAGTCAATTTAGATTGTAATTTTAGTAGTGAACCTAGCCTAGGCATACACATGTATGAGGTCTTGAACCTTTCACTTTACATTCAAGGACCAAATCCTTAACCATTATAACAACCACACATTCAACAAATAATTATATGTTTTGTCATAATATTGTATGAACTTTTTAAAAACCTACCTAAATAGTGTAGCGTAACTACTTAGCCTAAGTTAGCTAACCTACCTACCTAATGACCTAGCCTAGCTCAGCTACCTAGTATACCTTCCTAACTATTTAACCTAGTTGTTTAGCCTAGGTACAAACCTAACTAACCTACTTAGCTTAACTCCAAACTACCTGACCTAACTACCTAACCTAGCCTAATTACATAGCTTTAATAACTTGCCTAGCCTACCTACCTACCTAGTTAACTAGTTGTTTACATACGTATATATGTATGTACATACGTACCTAATTATTTAGTTACTTAACTTAATTAAATGTTTTTCATGATGTGTGTTAGTCATGTGGATGTAATCATACTCACATAATCATAATCACAACTAAAGTCACAAAAATGGCCATTTTCTAAAATAATTAACCAAAGGGTGAAGAGCTATTTACATGGGTTTAATTGGCAATTTAAGTGCCTCTTGCTTTGACTAGAGATAATGTACAATATTTTCAATTGTGTCAATTGAACTTTGGGTAAATTAAGTTGTTCAACACCAAGATTGTGGGCCAAGACAAAGCAATGGCTATCATCCCACAATCCAATCCATTAGAAGGTTCTGGAAATTCAATTATGGATGAACCCTATCGAGGCAACATTGGCTTTCACCTTCTTATCCTCTAAAAATATATCATGTCAATAGTTATGTAGATAAGCGCCTACTAAGTAAATTTATGCATGCATGTGGTTACTACACAAATACATCATTGACAAGTGTTATAGATAGGTAGTATTCAAGAATAAATTGTGTTGATGACTATGATTAGGTAGGGAATTCAAACTTGATCAAAAAGCTTTTTTAATCTACCCACCATCCATTCCTCATGTTCATTAGTGGTTATTGGTTCACTCTTACAAAATATTATGCACACTACATACCATAGTGACATGTTAAACCTTGCATTTTCTGAAAAATACAATGAATAAAATTTTCACACATAACTTTTTGACACGGTTGTGATATAATTTTATTATTTTCCCACATAACATGAAACCCCAATATGACTTCAAGAATAAAATTTTAAACATTAATGGGAACTTTTGTAACTGTGATGGGTTTAGACCAATGTCAAACAAGTTTTAGAATCCAATTTAGAATTGGGTAAATTTTCAAGCTACTTTTTGCTAGAAAACTAGCCTTTATTAGCACCTATACAAATCCTTAGTTGAAAAAATCAACAAATGTTAGAGGTTGAAAGAACCAAGTGTTCTTTAAAAATTTCATCAAGGGTTAAATTAATGAAAATTTAAAACATTAATTGCAATTTTTTGGATATGGGGAGGTGGAAGTAGGAATTAAATATCATTTTTTCTTCTTATATTTTGAATATGTCAAGGGTATTTCATATGCAAGTAATCAAAGAAATGGATGGGATTACTTTTTGAAAATTGAAAGAATTGCATAACATTATTCCAAACATATAGTGAAAAAACAAGGTGACATTTGGACCTTAAAAAACACAATTGATAAATTTCCATTGATTTTTAGTGGTTGTGGGTTAGGAACATATGGAGCTTGAGGAACATCTAATG
The DNA here is from genome assembly GCA_963921925.1 of Sphagnum tenellum. Classification (NCBI taxonomy): domain Eukaryota; kingdom Viridiplantae; phylum Streptophyta; class Sphagnopsida; order Sphagnales; family Sphagnaceae; genus Sphagnum; species Sphagnum tenellum. Next base: position 8,644,975 of record OY998158.1, on the reverse strand, counting down.
ACAACGTTGTAACTATTGGGAATTTTGAGACTATGGACATGCAATAAACAATAAAAGTTTCAAGAATGCAAATGGCGATGATTTGGGATTTCTTGCAAGGGGCATCGTAAAAAACTTGAGGAGCATGAATAGGAACGCAAAAAGTTAAAGCGATTAAAGTAAGCAAACATGCATCCAAGTCATAGGTTGACATTGTAGCACATAATTGTGATGAATATGTGTAATTGGTTTAAATCAATGAGCAAGTGAATTAATTGAATGAATGACAAGAAGTTCATGAGGGTTTAAGCCCATCAATGATGTTCCACATTAGCTTAGTAAAAGAAAGGGGGTTGGGGGAAGGGGGAAATATTAAAGTTTCAAGACATTACACATAACATTACAACAAAAATTGTCCTTTTCAATTTGGGTTTAGCAACTAGGGTTTTGTAAAGATTCCCATTTGGGGATTTGCTACTTTTATCTTGGGTTTTGCAACATCCATTCTCATTATGTAGTCATTTTGGAAGTTGCAAAACTCAAGTCATTTCACCCAATTAAAATTGACACTTTATGTTGTATATTGTAATGAAATGTGTTGCACAACTATTCAATAATTAAAAAAAAACTTATAAACAGATTTTTAAAAATAATATTGCATTGTAAAGGTCGATATGGATGTTCATTAGTTCTTTTCGGCAATACTTTTGGTTTTAGGAAAAAAATAAAATGATACAAGCTCATATATGAATTGAACCCATCATAAAATTTGCAAGGGTTTTTTATTATAACTTAATCTTGTGACCAAAGGGTAAAAATTTACAATCAATATTTTATATAGTTGAACAAAATAACAAAAACGTAGGTGATTGTAAGATATATTTTGGCACTCGTGACCATTAATTATTTGGGTTACAATTGCCCTCATTATCACAACCTTAATTTGGGTGCACAATTGACTTCAAGAGGGCAACAAAGTGCCTTTCCTGGGATAAAAACAAACTAAAGGCTTGCAAGTGTGATTCAATCAAAAGAAAGGATTGAAAATTTTAGTGAATGCAAAAGAATGCGGAAAAACCCACATGAATGGAAGTGGGTGGGAGCTAAAGGGAAACAACCCTAGTCCACTCAAAATTGAATTCCCATATTGGGAGTGGGTATTCATAAGGTGTCTTGAATCTTTGGATCAAGGTTTGGGATATAAAATCTTATCCAACATTTGAAACTATTGGAAAAGTCTTAAAGTGTAATATATTGAAATGGGGTTGTATTCTTATAACAACTACCTACAATGTACAAGTCATGGCCATTCGAAAGTTGCAAATCAAATTGTCAAAATGATTCCTAACCATTGAATCATCATGTAGATGGGTCAATTTAATTCCAATTGAAGAGAAAAATATATATGCCATATAAAAAATTGCATTTCAAAGGCTAGAAATTTACTCATGAAAGTTTTTTATTTGGAAGTGAAATGAAAAAAGTTACGAGCTCGCAAAATTGCAAGTTGATAGTTTTGGGGCTCCCATTTGGAAACTTCAAAAGAAATGACCATATGTGATCCCCTTGGTAATTGTAAAATATAATAGATGGAGCAGAATGGTCATTCCTCCCAATTTTAGGCTTGCAAGTCCAAGTCATCTCATGATTCATCTTTGCACTACTTTGCTTCTAGATTACACCAATTGTCTTTTCTTCTTAGTTTGTGCAATTTAACATGATCAAGAATTTAATCGAGGAACTTACCATAATATTTTCTTAAGGTTCCCACATAACCTTCTTATTTAAGCACTATAAAAAATTCTTAAATTCATGACTCCATATATGATCGGTTTTGTAATCATAGTAAACATTATATGGCTAAAGGCCTTTAGTTGTAACATATGATTAACAAAACATAAATAGTCATTGAATGTTCAATGTGACACTTTTTATCCGATAATCATTAAGGATAAGCCACTTATGGTGCTCATGTATCATGTAATGAATGATTAAAGTATGATTGGCAGACATTGAACCATTTGATTATTTGAATTTATACCTAGATTTATTTTTTGGATTATTATTAAAAAAAAAGTTTAACATGCACGTAGGTAGGTAGGTAATAGGTCTAGATAGGTCAAAAAAGAAAAGTAGGTAGGTAGTAGATTAGACTATGTGGGTTATAAAATGATTGCTTGCCATCATGTTGGAAGTGACATTGATAAAAATGTTTTTTCGTGTACCTTGGGATGTCTTGGGACATCCTTATGGTTTGAAACATCCTTCACGGAGACACTACTATGAACTATATGAGAATAATGATATAGATGTTGATTTTGTCAAAATAATAATAATAATAATAAAATATGAAGAGGGGGATCGGGGTCTAAGAATATCAGATACACCTTCACCTTATTATTCTTTACTATATACCAAGGTTGATTATCCAAGAACCTCAAATAAACACCTCAAATAAAGGATGAGAAAAAGTGGAGAGAAGCTTTGATTTTATAGTATAATTATTTAAGAAGTAAGAGCTTTTGGAAATTAGTCAAATTGCACCATGAAAAGAATACATTAGGTTGCAAATGGGTCTTTAAAACAAAGGTAAAAGTGACAAATCACTTGGTTTAAATAGATGGAAAGAAGGGTTATGATCAAGTTGAAGGGATCATTACAATGAACGAAATGCTCTAATGGTGAAAATGACAACAATTTAATTTTTTCTAACATTGGCATCAACTCTATAATTATAGAGTGGCAACAAATGTTTGTGAAAATTGTTTTTTCTAGTGGTGAATTAGAAAGGACTATTTATATGAAATGACTAGAAGGACTCATCAAATTAAAAAAAAGGATTATGTGTGTTTATTCATGAAATCTATTTAGGGATTGTAACAAACATTAAAAAACTTGAGAATGTAACAAACACCTTGATGGTTGTCTTGTTTTGGATTCAAAAAAATGTGAAGGATTATGGATTATATATTCTATGACAAGAGAGTTAATGTTATTGATTGAAGAAATTCAAGAAAAGTAGAGAATTATCTTTTGATGAGATATGAAACATTTGATAAATCTTGGACATCTATGCTTTGGTTTATTCATGCAAATCTTAAGAAGGAAAGGTAATCATAAACTTGAAATCAATCAATTGAAATCTATATTGGATCAATGTTCAAGGATTACAACATGTATAACTCAAAACCAATGAACATTGCACTAAAGCAAGATACAACAGCTTGAAGATTGAGAAATCGATGGTAGTGGAAGAAGAGAGTTCATGAGACATGTACCTTATAGGTTAACCACTACCTCATTGATGCATTTAATGGTGACATCTTCAGACTTGATATCTTTCATGTGGTAAGTGTCAATACAGTTGTAAGCACTAGTCAATAATGAAAAAGATTTTTCACTACCTTAAAGAAGACAATCAAGAAAGATTGAGATCAAAAGGCAATGGAACTATAAAGATTGTGTCATAGTGTGAGTTAGAATGGGGCGGTGACCATGAAAAAAAACAATCAAAGAGTGGATACCCTTATGTTAAGAAATACACCTCTTACATGGAACAATTGCAAACAAATGATGATTGCTCAATCAAATGCAAACACATAATACATTGTTGCCAATGAGGCTACAAAGGAAGCATTTTGGTTGTGACATCTACTTTAGGAGATGGGAATTGCATAGAAGGGGCCAATGTATATATATTGTGAGTAACCCATGTTAAAATTGTTACATTTTGGTGAAATATAACCCTCTTTCATTTCATGACAACCTCAAGAGAGATTTCATTCATAATTTGGGGCACCTCCTCCCCCAAGTGTAATTTGTCACATTAGGTTGGCATGGGGAGGTTTCTTCTAATCAGCTTCTAGCAGGGTGCTTTAGTAACATAAAACACGAGCCCTGTTGTTTAACACTAGCTAGTAGTCCAATGGGTTTTTATAGAGCGTAATTTCCCTCTCAGGAGGGGAGAGTGAGTTTTGATATATCATCAAACATTTTGTGATAACGAGTTATTGGAAAACTCTGAAAACAGTAGAAATTCCGCCATAAAAACCTCACTTATCACTAGGATCTATTGCACCCAAAAACGAGTTAAGAGAAGAATATTCTTTCCTAAGAGTGAAGAGGCTACTAATGACCAGGGTTTTGCAAACAATGGGTACTCATGCTTTTTATGCAGTGTAACACTCCGGTAGAGCAAACGAGTTCCCAAAATAAATCACCCTTGAGTCTCACTTGCGGGTTGGTCATTTCAGGAACTCCTCGAGCCCTTTGAGAGTTACTCTACACAAGCAACACCGACCAAATTAAATTAATTTGGTCGGTCTCAATCATACAAGTCATGGCATTCCTTGGTTCTTATGGCTTGTCAAGGCAATATGCCCTTTGGACATAGGTTCCGAAACCGCCGTAATGTGATGACAACAACAGGGCCTTCTTCAACTATACTAAATATTGTTTTTTTTTTTCCTACATGGATGAGGGATATGTAGGACATCCATTATCAGCTCTCTTAAACATCCATGACCGACAGAAAAAAATTGCACGGTTTCAGATAGGAGAAGAAACCAGGGTTGAGAGCTGAAGTTAAGCTGACTAAAGTGAGGGCCAGGAATGAATGAATCTATCTAGATTTTAGGTACATCATCACCATGAAGGAAAAAGTTGCATGGTTTTGGGCCTACCCATGTTGCAAGACTGCACTAGCCATTGGTGGTGGTGACTCTCAAACTCCATTCTTAATTCATTAAAGGGATTGGGATATTGTGCCAATCTCCATTCTTAAATTCATTTGGTAGATTTTGGATTCGGTGCATTTTCCAGAATAAATTTATGAGAACCAAACATCCAGAATTAGGATTGTGTGGCTTTTTAGAATATTATAAAAAGAAAAAACACAAACATTCAGAATTAGGATTCTGTGGCCTTTGAGAATAATATATATATATTTTTCTCCCAGGCTACAACAATATGAGAAAACAAACATCCAGAAAATTAGGATTGTGTGTGCTTTTCAGAATATTTTCTGCAATATGAGAAACAAACCAGAATTAAGCAGACAAGGGGGCGCCTAGAATTTGGGCTTTTTGGACAGCCCCTACTTACTCACAAACCCACCCCACCCCCCTTCCCACATGCTTTCATCTAAATCATTGCTATTATCTTTTGTCACCCCAAAAGTTGTGCCAAGTCCCAAAAGCAAGGGCGCAATTCCATGGGGGGCTGACTGGTCTTGTCCAACTATCTCATGCCACGTATTACATCAATAGTGGCCAGTGGTGCTTTTTGAAATGGCCACACTGGGAACTCCTTTGTGTGTGTGCGCGTGCGCGTGTGGGGTTCTTTCTTTCTTTTACAGGGTCATTCAGTTTCGCCAAGCTCCTAATAAAATCCCATCTCCACCCCCCCCCCCCCCTTTTCTACTCCATAAAGAAAAAAAATTTCCAATTTTTTCTTCTTGTATTTTTTAATCCTTTGTGAAAGATTTGGTAGTTGCAAGGCCAAATCTTGCATTTAAAAAAATGCCTTCCTATTCAATTTATCCATTTTAAAATCTAAATAACATGACCCATATCCAAAGCAATAAAAAGAGCATGTGGCTTCAAGCAAGAACCCGGAGGTGGCCCCTGATGGCATTTTCTGTTTGCAAACTCCTGCACACAAAAAAAATCTTGCCATAAATGTGGTACCTATTTGCTAGAATTATAAACAAATTGGTTTTTGGCAGGCCTCATGTGGTTGGGTCAATTGACATGCCTCATCACTCCACCTACAAAATTGGATGCTTTTGATTCTTAAAAAAGAACTCACTACTAGTAATAAATTTCATTTTTTCAAACTTTGGCGAATATACATACATTAGGGCAAATACATTACATTAGGTAAGTTGCCCTATATTATTCAATGTAATAACTTTCTTTATAGGAGGCCTAGAACTCCACCTGGTCATGGGCATTTTTTCATGGTTCCCTTTAATGCTCTTCAAATATTTGTGACATTTGCAAAAAGCAACCTGGATTATTAGCAATTATAATTAATTGCCAGGAGAAAATCATTGGTTGCATTAGCCAATTTTTAGCTTTGGTACATAAACTTGGGTTTGGGGCACCAAATGTAACTGGTCATTAGTTTGAGTAATTGAAAGAGGGCACATGCATGTGGGACATAATGAGTATTTCCTAACATACCCAAGAGCTAAACTTTCATGATATGTTATAGGAAAGAAAATTGATGTGGGTTGGCGAGGGGGGGCGGAGAACACTTATCCAAGAGCCCAAGCTGACTGCCAAAGATAACTATTAAGGACCCTAACTTTGGAATGTTATGCATAAGGTGCCATTATTTATACCTAAGAAGGATTAGCCAACCTTACACCTATGAAAAGAGTATCCCTCCTAGAAAGGTGCCATTATTTATACCTAAGAAGTTTTAGCCAACCTTACACCTATGAAAAGAGTATCCCTCCTAGAAAAGAGGAGGGATCTTATGCCTACTTATAGATGTGAGATCACTCCCACTCTCATAGACTAAGTGTAAGAATCCTCCCCATCATGATCTATATATGTTTATGTGTAGGGTAAAGCCCCAAGGTGAGGGCATTCCCAAAGTAAGGGGGTAGAAAATTGTGGTAGTCAAGTTTGGGTCCACATTTGGGGAATGTCTCTCACTCATGAGCTTTACCATAATGCAAGCATCATGTGAACATCATCATGAACTTAAACATTCCTTGATCACAAGGCATAAGAGGGGTGGGTTCTTATACTTACTCCTTAAGGGTGGGAAGAATCTTACACTTGTAAATAGGCATATGTTTCTCCCACTCTTAAGGAATAGGCATAAGATCCCTCACCTTTTGTAGGAGGGAATATAAGGAGCCCTCCAAACACACTAAGAAATTCCTCCAAGTGTTTTATGTGTAGGGTAACACACAAGGCCATGGGCATTACCTAAATAAGGGCAGGTGCAAGGAAGAGCTAAAGGAGGACCAATTCTGGTAATGCCCATCCATGACAAGTCCAGTGCACAAGTGTGAGTGGTGACTAGCTGCTTTGGAAAATCATGAATCTGATGCTGAGACCAACTTCCAAAGTCGAGTTCCCCTAATGACTCCTTCCCAGGAGGGAAGTGAGGAGCAGTGTTTAAAAAAAAAAGACTTTCACAATATAGAATTGGTGGCTATTTTGAATAAAAATTGATGCATTTATGGTGATATTACAAGTGCTTGAATATGAAGCCGTGGGCTAATAACAGCTTGAATAACTAAAGAAATAGTGATATGCAACAACAAATTTTTGTCAAGAGTTGATGAAAGATTAATTATGATAATATCAGAAGTTGATAACATTTACAAAATCTAAATATAGTTTATGGTTACATAACCTAATACTATGGAGTCATTTTGATGATACACAATTTGTGAGTAAAATCTCTGAAACCTTGCCTTGCTAGGTGATTCTTTCACAAAGGAAAAGTACAAACATAGATTAAGTCTGAAAAAAAAAGAAAAAAAAGGGAAATAATTAGAGCAAATGTAAGGTAACTAGAGAATTGATCTTAAATATCAAAAACAAAAAAATCACAAAAACAACAAGAACAATTGTAAGGATAACTAAAAACATTGATTGATCACAAAAACAAGAAATCAAAAGAAAAGAACAAGAGCAAATGAAAGGGCAACTAAAAACATTGACTCAGCACCAAAGGGAAAAAAATTCAAAGAAAGACAATAAGAGCCCACATGGTGATAAAATGTAATCAACTTTAGCAAGTATCAATGAAAAATGACATTGAAAACATAGCATTTTGGCAATCAACATTAGAGGAGGTGGTGCAATGTGGTGATTGCCAATTGGATTGTCTTTAAGGAATTTCACATGTCTATATTTATTTTTGCAATTTGGGTATATATATCACTAAAAAAAAAGATTAGTGAGGAGTCAAATGTGAGTGCAACTTTCAAAGTCATGCTACCCAAAACTTATATACTATTTTTCTTATAAAATAAGGTTTATGGAGTCCCTCTCTTCAAATATTGTGTACATAACCTTCATCATAGTTCTTAGGAAAGAGATGTTGGGGTATACATAACTTATCATCCACAGGTTCTCAAACTTCTAATTCATCCTCCACTTGGTGTTCACCAAGTATAACCTCTTGCCCTTCCTTTCCCATGCATACATCATTGAACAAGACATTGTTGGATTTTTTCATCCATTGAGAAGAGAGTTACATGATTTTTCGTCCATTAATAGGAGGGTTACACAATCACTCTCAAACTGCATGAACAATAATAGATTATGTCTAATAGTAGGCTTGAGGTTTTCAATTTGCAACAATACCTTTGACATTCCAATGTTGGTGCTGTTAAAATGAGTTTTAGCATGTGTTTTAAATTTAACTCCATTGTTGATGTCATTGCTACTTTAACTATTCAACAGACATTTTGAGTCACGTGCAATAAATGTTCTCATTTAGCATTGAAACCCAATTTCTGTGAAATTTGTTCATTTTGTAGATAATCAACATTTCCATGTGGAAAAAGGTTGTAGGGTGAAAAAGGGCCTCATGTTGCCATTTGGGCTTCCCAGGCAACTTTCCTTTCAAGGTTGTGTGTATTCCAATGCTTGTTTTGCCCCCTACTAATCAAACGTAACATTGTGTAAGAGTAAGACTTTACTAATTCTTGCACCTCATTTACTTTCAAGGGGTGTGTTACACTGTGTGGCCTTGCCATTTGCATCAAAAATTATCTTAAGGCAAAAAAATAATTATGGAAACTCAAATATTTGACCATGCAAAAATATAATCTTCAAAAAATCCTCTAAAAGAAATCAAAATCCTTCCAGATATTATAACTCTATAACTAATATCAAGTTTCAACACAAGCCAAAATATCATCTTCCAAAAATCCTCATATAAAAGTAGACCTATTACTTAGGGGCCAAAATCCCTTAAGCTACTACACTCTAGAATGAATACAACACAATATCCTTGCCTTGGTAGGCAAGGCCAATAAAGAGGCGAGAGAATTTCCCAATTGAATGTAAGTTCACCTCTCAATTTTCATTTAACATCCTATTTGATTGAGAATTTGTTGGGAAATCCAAAACTTTGACATAGCTTTTCTTTCTCAAAATTTGTTCAAATGAAACAAATCACATAGATGATCTTGAGAAAATTTGAAAGATTTATTCCATAAAATAAATATAATCTATAAATATTCAAGTCATTTCATAGAAAATGTTGATGAAAGTGGACTATATTTCATGAATAAAATTTTGTATTTCTTTAAAACATCTATATTTTTTGAATTGACATATGATCTTTTAAAGCTGCTTTAACTCAACTGAAGTTAAAGACTTCTCAAAATTTTGGACAAGATTATTTTGGTTATTTAAAAAATAAATTATTACATAATTATTCATGAAAAAAAAACCTTTTAAATCATTTATTGTCATTAAGAGTGAAAAAAAATTCATAAAAAGTGCCTTAAAAATTATTCACATCTTAAAAAAAGGTCTAGTATCACAAACATTCATGAAATGAAATGAATTCTTTTTTCATTGATGGTTTGTAGTGTGGGGGGGGGGGATGTATGTCACATGTAATTGGTCTTGCATCACGTGTCATGAGACACTACACCACATGTGCTCTTATAATCATGTGAAATACCATCACAAGATTTTGAATGGAATAACAATTTTAGTGAACTTGGAACCTTGGAATGAAGAAGAATATGTTCTTTGTTGAGGTGACACACTTGCCAACACTTTTTATGGCTCATAGACTACACAACCTGGAAGGTATTACCTCATGTCCCTTACAAGACAGATACTGGTATAATAAGCCTGGTCATGTTCTTCAATACTGGTATTTTCTACTATTCCCATATACCCCAAGTTGGCATTTTATATACTAAATACAATACTAGTATACAATATAAACCATGGGAATTCAAAAATCACACTAACTTTTCCATAAGCCACTCAAGGTAGGGTTTAGGGTTTTAAGGTTTATGCAACTTTTTATTCTCCCCCATTGAATGAAAGAATGATGAATTTGTTGCAGAAAGTGAGTGCAAATAACGGCCTGTTTGATGATATGATAGTAGCCTTTGAAGTACAAGTGCTGGAAGCATTGGATGAAAGCCAAGTGTGTGTAGTCTTGTCTATACACTAATAACTACAGGATGATGTAATAATATTATGGCATTCTGTGAATTGGCATTCTGTCCATTTGGGTGGCCTTATGTGAGCCAACCATGGAATCATAAGCACATATCGATTGGCGCATGACGGTGCTTTGTTGTACAGGCCATCAAGTGCAACCAGGTGGGAATGGGTCAATCTGACAAGTGGCCTCTGGAACCCATCAAAAGTCCAAATCAGCAAAAAATTGGACCCTAATGCTTGGATGGATCATGGCTAAGTTAATGGGTGGGTCCAAATTGCAGTAAATGGCCCCAGGCCATCCATCCCCACAGTACTACTAATTTAGCCAGCAGTTTACTCTTGGAATGGGCTACCAAATCCAACAATCTCAACAACAGCAACAACAACAACAACAACAACAACATATGTAGTAGTCATTTGCTGGCTGTTACAAAATTCAAGGAATTTGGGTTTGCTTTGCTTTAATCTTTGCAGTACTGAAGAAGTACCAGGTCTCATCCATCCAAGGGCCCACAGAAGAAGAGGTGTCCCACATTACAACCAAGTTGAAAATTTCAATTCCATCTTCGTTTCAAAGTTAACAAATGTACATCAAAGACCTTTCAAAGTTACAAATGTATGTACGGTGAAAAGACCCCGAGCCTATTTTTTAAAGTGCACTTGGAGGAGGGTATATTACCCACTGTAAATTTTCAAGCACTGTTTGTTGAGGCATTTCAAAATATGGAGTGCCTGCCAGAATTGCTTAAAAAAATTTCTGTTGTTTTTCTCAGTGGGTATCACACAACTTTTTTGGGCACAGGTCTTTATGCACACTGAAGCCCACAACCCTACACATAACACATTTAACTATTAGGGACATATGTCATAGGGGCATATGTCATACACATTACTAGGGGAGGGTATATAGGGGGTTTAGGGTAATAGAGGCCAAAGGAATCTTCCAAAGTTTGAAAACTTGGAAGTTTTGCTTTTGTTGTGTTCTAACTTGGTCAGTTGCAACTTGCTTTCTCTTTATGACTCATGAGAAAACAAACCATCAGTCGTCAATCAGCACAAATTGTAACAAAGTAAACATCTGGGTTGGTTGTTTAAAGGCTGTGTGTGTGGCCAATGCAACAACCTCCTCAAGTACAACAACAGTAGACCTAATATGACTGTACAATGTTTTTCCTTTGCGCTGCGCCTTGTCATAAAATCACTCGCTCAACTGTCCACAAGTCTTGGGTTGTTACTTTAGTATAATGACTTGTAAGTCTCGGTGCACACACCATACTTATCCAATGATGTAGTATGTATCACTAGTTCACTTTGGTGGTCTCCATTATGTACAAAGTAAAAGCCCATTCTGGGCGGAGTTCCAAATTAACTAAGATCCAGTTACGACCCTGCCCAACTTTTTGTATTAAGCTTTTAGAGACCCAAAAAAAGCCCTATTTAGTGGGTATTACTTTGACCAAAAAACTCACCCTATGACCTTTATATTTATGTGTATATTCAAATTTCATCCTATTAGATTATTCATTTTTTTGTCCCTTAAACTCAATTTTTTCATCCATGTAGGTTGTCTCTTTTGTCCTGAATCATGTAAGTAGATATAACTTGTCACAATGTGATGTTTGGCTTGACAATTGTGACCACAATGCACATGGAATGGAGAGAATAAACATTAAGGTGTGAATTTATTTTATGCACAAAAACTTACCTTGACATTATAATGGATGCTTTTGAAAAAGGGTATCACCAAAAAATACCCTTATGCGTATTGCACATGGTGTTATTACAAGAAAATTGATAATAAATGGGTCTATTTTTAATGTTATTTTCAAAATGTTGTTATTTGATACCTAGTGTGGAATAGAATCTTTTTTCACAAAAGGCCCCACCACATTGGTTATGAAAAAAAAGGGAAGAACCCACCAACACACCAACAATGGTATGTAGTATGTCCTAGATATGCTCCTTGAACCTTCTAAATGGCAGTTGGAACTTGGCCCTACTTCAGCTTGCCTGCATTGACTGAAAGCACTGGCAAAATCTTGCTAGTGTATTTGGGGGGTATGCGATTATGCAAAATTTTCGTTTGTGAAAGGCAGGCAGTCTGGAAAACAAAACCCCACTCTGACATGCATTTTGGTTTTCAAATGCCCAGCCTTTTTTTCCCATTTTTTTGGTATCACTTGAAAAGAATGGTTTTTATTTGGCTGGTGCTTAACATTGAGCAGCCTTTTTATAATTGGTGGAATTTCGCTTTTTTTTCTTCTCGTAGTTCCAAATTCAGAAATGAGTGTTTTTAGAGCTTTTGAATCATCAGAAGTGAGAGAGAGAGGGGGAAAAAAGGAAAACGGTCATTATATTTTTTTATTTGGTTTTTAGTACGTAGCCAAAAATATAGAATGATGATTAAACATAGAATACTTCATATTTGGTTTCTAGCAAGATTTGGCTAAATCTTCCTAGGGATGATGACTAGGTTGTTTTCCATGTTCCTATCAATGATGATTGTCACTTTGGCTACAAACAAAAATTTGTAAAAAAAAACATTGACATTGTTGAGTAGGTAGCAATCAAGCAACCCATACTTGTTTCGTTTGGGGAGCGCCTCCCTCCTCAGCCATAACCCTAGAGTTATATAATCAGAGAGGCCAAAAGATTAATCTGTTTCTTTCTTCTCTCTTTCACCCATGATGCATCCCCAGCACCCTCCCTAGCTTCTTACAATCAACACTCTTGAGCATGTGGAAGTGGCAGAAGAAGACGTCCAAGAAACAGCTAAGATGGGTACACAAGGTCATTGGGGTGATGGTTCGAGGATTGATTTCCCATACACTAGCTGTAAAAGGACTGCTGGTAGGCCAACTATTGGAGGAGTATTACATGAAGCTGATGTAAATATCAATTCGCACTAGCATTTTGACCAACTATAGCTTGGCTTGTGTTTCCACCGAAACGTCCTTTGTTGGCTCCAAAGAAGAACCATAACAACAACCAACCCTTGTTACTTAGTTCCGCTTCAAATTTCTGTTCTGAGGTTGTGTTCAAAGCGTAAGTATTTTTAAGTTGCCAATTTTCTGGGTTGTGTTTGAAACTCAAGTACCTTACCCTAGGGTCAGTTTCCACATTGACAAAACTAATAATCTTTTTTTTCCAAAGAAATAATTCATTATTGTTTTAAAATTTTGAAATTATATATATATATCAGTTTTTTACTATAGTTTTGTGATATGAGTAGTGAAATTATTTAGGGTGTCTAGCCTATGATAATTATGATGATTTTCAACATGTCACCTTCAATTTTTATTTCATTATTTTGAGGATTAGTTAATTACGAAACTGACCTTAGGGTAAGGTACCTTAGTTACATTGGCGCCATGTGTGTTTTGTGTTCGGAGTTGGGGTGCTCGGAAGGAAGGAAGGAAGGAAGGAAGGTGTTCAAAATACAAATATGGAGTGGGTGGGTTCGTAACACACATGCCCCAGCCCTAGTGGGGATCGGGCGGCCCCGCGCGGCTATGGCCGCCGGACCTACCAGCACAAAAAGCAAAGAGGACCGCCAAAAGCTTTTGGGGCCCACTTAATCGGTACCAGTCCAAAACCCGGATTTCGCGCGTCCAGTGGACGACTACCTACAGTACCCCATATCCCAGTCACCAGGACCCACCCCACCTACAGAATCTCTTCCCACAGATTTCTGTGATTTTAATAAAGTACTGCTTGCAGTTTTTTTACCTCACCTTTGGCTGCGAGTGCGCAGTAATTTACGTAAAATTTTTTTTTATTAAAAAAAAGAAACAGATAAACAAGGGTTAATATTTATTTACTACCCATGAGTAAAAAACTGATTCCCATGTGGGTAAGTAAGAGCCCAGGTAATAAATAGGTACTACTTACCCGGGCTCTTACGAAAGTGGTATTAGCCAAGGGCCAAAAAACTGGTGGACAAAAGACTATTTAAAGTGCATTCACACTTGTTGTTAAGGACTCTAGTATTAAGTCCCCTAACACCAAGCTAATCATTTAGAACCTAAACCTATTTACCAGGAATATTTTGTATTTAAGTTAACATTCAGTTAATATTAAACAATCACCCATTTAACATTAGGTACCGCCTAAGATGCCGCCTAAATATTTACTTAACACTGACTTAATGTTAGGTGTGAATGCACCTTAAGTAGACAAAGGTGATTTAGAACTCTGTGTCTAATGAGGAACACTACATTCCCTATTATTTTCACAAGCTTCTTTTGCTTGTCAAGTATGTACCTGCATTTGTAAAATAAAAACCAAAGTTGGGATCTACTGAGTTCCCTCCCCCCCCCCCACACACGGACAAGAAACTAGGACTTGAAATATAAATTTCTATACTCATCATTGAAATTAGGTCTCTTCTTTTCTATAGTCATCATGATGCCTCAAACTAACAAGATTAGTGGCTAGCATTCATAGGCATCTTGCAATCATTTGTGGGAATTTAGGGGGGGTTTCAAGTTTTCCATGGAAGGAGGAGCAAGCTTGTTGTCCTTGTTTTAACAAATGAATAAATTCCAAAAGGGTAGAGGACAAGGTAGCGTGCTTACGAGGAGTGAAAATGATAGGTGGTTAAACAATGTGTGAAGTGAGTGGATGATCCTTACCTTCTTAAAGTAGGGTCACTAAAGAAGGCATAACAAGTGGTGGAAGAAAATTAACCTTGTTCCACCCTCAACCCCACTTCTACAAATTGTTTCAAAATATTGTTTCGGCACATTCCACAAGGAAGGAAATAAACTTCTTCATACAATAGAATGGAACATATGTCTGTAGAAGACATTGCAATTGATTCCTTCCAAGAAATTCAAATGGTATTGGGATATTTTATATTTTGGAAGAATTCAAATGAGGAATTTTTAAAATGAACAATCCATATTACCAATTGAGCCCATTTTTTAGCACAGGTACTAATGGAAGTCCTAAGGACAAATGCCTCCCAATGACTCATTTGTTAGTCCCTTTGAGGACTTGGAATGGAGTTAAGCTTGGGTACCCAAGGCCTGGGTTAGGTTTTTAAAATAATCATGGCAAACTACATGTTCTTTTAAAAGTGTAGTATGTGCAATTCCTATGATTGGTTCGTACCAATCATCACTTTCATTCAACATGCATTGGGTGATTCACAAGGTTCAAATCAAAGTTTGATTTTATACATTATACACTACTTAGGTATGTGGTTTGCATTCTCCTATTATGTGATGTCACATGATGTCATAAGTTTCAAGCTTAATATTTTGACTTTTTAGCACTATCACCATTAAAAACTTTACATTTTTTCTTTATGAGTTTTTTAAATTTATGATTATAAAATTTTTCTTCCCATTTCTTAAAAAAAATTGTTATTATTTCTTCTCTCACTTTTCCTGATGTATTTTACTTGTCACATCTAACAATTGTCATATTTTCAACTTGTTTGTGGCATTCAAGAAGTTAGTTTAACGTTTGCTAATAAAAATTTGTGTGCTTTTGTGTTGCATCTCGTTACTTTTTTCCATTATAAATGAGTGTTCTTGTGATAGTGTTTATGGCATTTCTTGATATCAACCAATTCATGTCATTTTGTTATGGGATGTGTTAATTATAAGTTTTGGGTTCTTTTTGGGTAGAGCTAAGTTTCACATTGGTGTTTTGGATTTAGTACGTTTAGAAAAGTAGGTCAAGGCTCAAATGTGAGTGATATCAAAGAGGGATAGGAATGTGTAATAAAGATAGAGTGAAAGGGAAATCAACATGGGTTATTATATCTGAAAGAAAAATAAGATGGAAAAATATTGGGAAAGAAAAGTTTATGGAGAACAAGTGTGATAAGTAAAAGAACAGAAGAATAATAATAATCCAAGACATACCATGGAAAGATGAGTAATGATGTAATGGTGTAAAATTATGTTATTATTTGAAAAATGTTCTGTTTTGTTGAGGTTTGTATTTTTAATGCATTTGATGTTTTTTGTATTTCTTAAAAACATAATGCATTAAGGGAAGTGACAACCTGTCTTTAGCGATTTGTAGTTATGCCTAGGTTTTGTAAATGATATGTGGGAATATTCATATAATCTGAAGTTAAAGTGCCTTTGTATTTCCTAAAATCCTATGCTTAGATTATCTAATTCTTCATACATACATAAGCATATCATCAAAACTATATATATATATAACTGTGATGTTTATCATAAGTTTTTCAATGGAGTAAAATTATCAATCTGTTTGAAATTGTAAGTGCATGGGATTTAATCTATTTATCATTGATTTAAGGAATAATTATCATGTTGATACTTATTACATTTGTTTTTGACAAAAAATCATGTGTTTACGGCAATATATCTAAATGGGATGCTTCTTTTGTTGTTGATATACTTGTTCAAATTGGCATATGCCTCTTGTTTTTGTTCCTTTCATCCTTGCATACAAAGTTAATTGTAATATCATTTGCTCCCTCAATCAATTCAATGTTATCTATTATATTCATCTTGCATTATTTAAAAATAAAACAATGTAAGATGATTATCATAGACAAGATGGTTATCTTCAATTATCATGCTACATTATTTGGGAAAACTAGTTGTGTAACCATTTTTAATTAGTATTTTTAATCATGTTTTGGGTGCCTTGACACATTTTTGTAATCATGTAAAGCCTTGAGTCACTTTTGAATTCCAACTTTAGGGTTGAAAGTTGGTAGAGGAAACATTGATGAACACTTTTCCATTATACATTAAAGCTTAAAGACTTTTCTCGTTTTTATTTTATTATTGAATTTTGAGTTTCCATACTGGAGAATACAATTTTAATCATTGCATTATGTTTTAAATTTCATAAGGTCTACGTGTTTGCATGTGTAATCCTAACATACAAACTTTCAATTCTAAGTAGCCAAGGTTGATGAAAGTATGTAAAAATGTGTCATGAATGAGAGATTAATTGGCATAATGGAGTTAGACAATTTGGGGAAATAGTTCTAGTTTGAGGGCATTAGTAACCTTCTACAGTATGCATGAAAGTAGAATATATTTTTATCATCTAACCAGTAGTGATAGTGGATACTATTGTTGTGCAGTTTTCAATTTTTCAAATAATCATCAATTGATTCTTATGAAAGTTTAGGAGAACTAGCTTTGTGTTTGAAATATGTATTTTAAAAAAGACAATTGTGTATCAAACTAGTGCTCAAGGTTAAGGAATGAAAACTTAAGACTTCATAAAGGTGGACAAGAGTATTAACTGCTAGACCATGAGCTTTCATGGGTGTGATATAGCCCTATGCAACATTTGATTTAAAGCTTACACATGTTGTTAGCTTCAGCTTTGATGTTAGTAGGATATGTAAATTTAAAGTTTAAAATTTGCATATCTCTATTTCACTTGGGGGCTCATGGTTTAGTGGTTAAAGTTCAACTTTCTCAAGGAGGTTTCAATCTCAAATCATTGGGCAGCCTATTGACTAATAGATATTTAAGCTATATGTCTCTAAGCATGATTATCAACCTTGGTGTAATTATGTTAACTTTCCCTTTCAGTATTAGGTTTGGGTGGGTGATACCCTCAAAACAATCTACTAATAGCTTTTTAAGCTTTAAGCTTCTAAGTCTAAAAATTGGACCCAGGGTAAGGGTAAGTTTACCCTCCACCTCCCATAGTTATACGGTTGGGGTGGATAATATATAATAATATATAATGAAACATTAAAGAGGTTGGTTCTCACCTTGATTAGGACCACTTAATTTTAGTGCATATGGGTTCATTGGAAAATAATGACAATCATTAATATTCTAAATGAAAATAAAGTTAAATACTTGAGTGGTTCTTAGGCCATTTATAATATTTGCCCAACATTGGCACATACATCCCAGTTGGGCAGTGGAGTTTCAAGCCAAACAAACTTAAGAGATTCACACATATTCATAAGGCTTATTGTGATGGGACTCATTCACAGTGACACTACCTATTCCTTTTAGGATATACTTATAGTTAATGTCACTAGTTTTTTCTTGAAAATTTTGAAGCTCATAACTTTTTCAAAATGTATTTTACTCGGATGTTTTATAGTTCTATTTTGTAGCCTTCAAATTAACAATATTTTCAATGTTGTGTCAAGCTTTCTAATAAAAAAATCATTTGGTCCCCCAAATGACATTCTAAACGACAAAAAGTTGATTCTTTTCACTTTCATCACAATTCTCCAAAAAATTAAAACTTCTAATCATTAATTATGTTTTGAAAAATGAAAGCCCACCACATTGTAACTTGCATCGTGATATTTCCAATGATTTAAATTATATCACTTGAATCAAAGAAGATTTGACTATTCAAAACTTGCCCCACAATTTTGAGACAACTCTCAACATCCAATGATTGGGAATTACCCTAAACATTTAAAATAAAATAAAATTGCACTCATTTGTTAGTCTCAACTTAGAAGATGTCACTTATACTTGTTACACAATAATTTATAATGAATTTCTTTTGTATCACAGTTTAACTTTTGAAGGCCACCTATGTGATGTGAACATGAGGTGTGAAATAATATAACGTTTAAGATGTGATCCATTTGTTTTCAATTAAGACACGTCCTTTCATCATGTAACACATGCATGCACATATTGGGTAGGGTGTTGCATTTACACTTGCAATGTTGGAAGGAGTGGTGTTCAATGTCCTCCATTGATCTCATTACTATAGTTACCTTTTGTGATTATCAAGTTATAGGAAATTCAACTATAATATCTAGAAATTTATTCATGATTAATTATTCCTTTTAAATGTGTAACAAAAGTTCCATCCCATTTCAACAACATTTGAAACAAATGCAACCTTTTTTGACCACAAGTTGATGTTTGTTTCACCTTGTTCAAATATCACATTAATTTGGGATCCATGCACTCATTTTATGACACAATTTGAAAACATTTGCACCAACATACATCATTTTTATATACATATATATGTAGTGATTTGTTTGATATCCATTGATTTCATAACAATTCTTGTCTAGAATTAGTATTAAAATTATCATTAATAAACACCATCATCATTATATTTTGTTTGTTTTTCATAATATTTTCACATCATATTAGACCCTTTTTAACCTCCTCATGTATTAATAAATGCTTGCATTGATGTGTTTGCAATTGAGATATTGACCTCATGGGTATCCATGTTGTTTTGTTATACCCATTAATACAAACATGTTTGGACCCATGATGAAAATTGTGATGCATCTCCATTGTTCAAGAATCCAAATATCATGTAACATTAATGTAATGTGCGTTGTTCACCCAAGTGTGAACAAGATTATGTAATTTGTCCAAGTGTGATTAGGACCCTAACCACATAGCCCAATTGTGAGAAAATTTTTCAAAATTTAAAATGGATTTCCATTGACAAAAATGATGCAAAATTCAATATCTCGCCTACCTTAGCTCTTTAAAATACAAAATTACTTCCAAGAAAGCTCACTCATCAAGGACTTTCCAATATTACCAAGATTGTGCCCAAAATTTCCCTTAAATTTTTAGTGTTGACTTTGTTGAATATTCTTTGACAAAATTGTTCAATAGCCAATAACAAACAACATTCCTTCATAGATGGATATGATCATTACACATCCGCCCATAATCATCCTTTTAAATCTAATATGGATACAAGATTCTTTCAAAAATAGATGATGCATCTTTTATCATAGTTTACTTAAAAGATTTAATTTTTTCATCATCCAACATGTACATATGGAAAGATGGCATGAAAGATAAAACAAGGAGAATAACTATTTTGATTAACATTTGAAAAATAGGTGTTCTTTAAGTGGTGGAAATGGTATTACATTATCATGCACATTACTAAATCAATATTTACGAAAAGTCATGTTCAGTTGCAAAACCATGAAGAAAAGCTTACAAAAAAAACAAAAGACACTTGAATGACATGGTAACTTTTGTTGCTTTTTCAAAAGTGTTTTGCAATGCAAGCTTGCGTTGTTCTTTGAAGGGTACTAATTTAACATTTACAAAATCATGTTCACTTGCAATGGGGCAATCCAAGCCCATGAAAAACACAAAAGACATGCAAACTTGTGTTGCTCTTTAAAAAGAAATAAATCAACATTTTCAAAATGTTCACATGCAATTGGGTGAACCAAATCCATGAAAAACACACAGAAAATTTAAAAACAAAAAGACATGCAAACTTGTGTTGCTCTTTCAAGGGTGCTTTGCCATGCAAACTTGCATTGCTCTTACTTTTTCAAGAGAGCTTTGGAAATCTCATATCACAAAAGATGATATTTTCAAGCCTCTTCTCAAAGATAATCCCAATAAAAAACAAGTTGGAACCCAATTCATTGTGATGAAAGGCAATGGACAAAAACCTAATATGGGAAGAAAATATTCAAAATGCCTATGAACAAAAATAAATAGATGATTTTCAACTTGCACCAAAAATGTGGTGATCCCAAAGGGAAAAAGAGTCCCCTTCTTTACAATCATTGTTACTTTCTAGTGAAGGTGGAAAACAAAGCACCTTGAAAGGTTGGCCAAAGACAAAACAAATCACATTGCCCCCTTCCAATGGTTAGAAAAATGTTCAATGCCTAAGGAAGGCAATTAGCCATATGAATGAAGGGATACTTAGTCCTACTACTAAACTTAGATGCACTCTAGAGCTGAATACATACATCAAAGAGATTTCAGACTATAACAAAAATACTCGAAGGAAATTAAAGAAAAAGTCATTACTATGTTACTACCAGTTTGAATGTCCCTCTAAAAGTTACTAGTAAGCACGTTGGCAAAAGTGGCATCATTCCTCTTTTTCTTAGTTCATGGCCACCTTTTTAAATTTTGTGTAAATAGGTAGCTAAGTATGTAGGTATCTTGAAGTAGTAGGTAGTGTATAAGATTCTTGGAAGGAGGTGTGAGGAATGGGTGGGTAGGTAGGTGAGTGGGTAGGTGGGTGGGTGGGTGGGTACCAAAATTAGCCCAACCAGCTAGAGAATGGTGTGACACCAGACCCAACCAGGGTGTTTCAGGTAGGGCTGCCCAAAAGAGGCAATTAGCCTGGCTGTTACATGTGGCAATGACACACACTAGTTGATATTAGTCTGTGGGGAATTATAAAATGTACATAGCCAATTCCCCTCTCACCTCTTCTCTTTCATTTTAAAATTTAAAAAAAAAAATCAGTGCTGGAGACAAAGACAAAAGAAAATTAAAACTAAAATCAGTGCTGAAGACAAAGACAAAAGAAAATTAAAAAAAAAAAATCAGTGCTGAAGACAAAGACAAAAGAAAATAAATAAAGAAAAATAAAGAAATAAAGAAAGAAATAAATAATATCACTGCTGAAGACAAAGACAAAAGAAAAAACTCTAGTAATAGGGAAACAGATTCTGTAAGGAAATCAGGATCAATAAAAACGCCAACAAAAAAGGTGCCTATGTCGTGTGCCAAATAGGTAGACCAGTTATTTTGCAATATCTTTATTTATTTTTGGCAATATCTTCCTTCCTTCCATTTAACTTACTGCAAAACAAATCTTTAGATCTATTGCAGCCTTTTTTTTGTTGCAGAAATAGTCAGTCCTCCTCCATCTGCTGATTCCCAAGTAGGTGCAAAGCATGTCAATCATACATAGCCTCCTCTCAAATCCAACCACCGAACTAGCTTTCATTTTTGTTTATGGGGCCCTCAGGCCACAAGAAAATCTAATAATATTGTAAGTACACGCCTTGTTTGTCCTCCAATTTTACACAAAAATAAAATAACAAGTCATCAAATTTTCATCCCTTCTCAAGGTATAAACAAATTTAAGTTAAATGATAATTCAATCATTATTATGAAATGTGAGTGTAGAGCGCTCATCCTTGTTCAGTGGACGAGTGGATTCATTGAACTTTTGTTAAATTTTGTTCAATGGGATTAACGAATTCACTCAAAATTCAATGCAAGTACTTGATGATTAAGAACACATTTTATTATAATGATTTTCCTCTCTTTCTCTTGAGTTACTAAAAAATTTGATGAAATCACTTGACAAACAAAGGACACATTTTGTTAAAATGATATTTCTCTTTTGCTCTTGAATCACTCAAAAATTCGATGAAATCACTTGACAAACAAACAAACAGGGACACATTTTGTTGCAATGAATTCTCTCATTGAGTCAGGAAACATTGGAAGTCTAGACCACCCTAAACCCTAATCACAGAAATCACACTCTGGAAACCTTATTTTTCTGTGGACACAAAGAGCAAACAAAAAAAAACTATATTTTTGTTTCAGCTGGCAAGCCAGGCTTTTGGTTGTTAATTACCAGATACCTACTTTGGATGAACATAAAAATTTAAAATATGGACAGTTGCTATGGTTTTTCGCTCACAGAAAAAAAAGGCAAGAAAAAAAGAGTTGCAACAAATGGTTGCTGACAGATGTAGGGACAGATGAACAACAGGCGGATGTGTGAAACAACAACACCAAACCCCCACCAGCGCACCACACAAAAGTGGATGAATGACATGAGCATTGACCAGACATACATAGATGTACAAAAATAATAACAGAAAAAAGTTAGGTCCTAGCCTATATAGATTTTACAAATCCTTTAAATTAGCTTCTTAGGTGCCCAAAATCTTATTCACAATCGACTTTACCTGGTAGATGTACAAAATCTTTAACACCAGTGAAATTTTCCTTGTGCACCAAAATTACCACAAGTTTGTTTTGGCTTTAACTCACAACAAACAAACCATAGTAGTTTTTTGTTAGGGCCTAACTACTAGCCTAGGAGTGACTAGTATTTTCTGTCTTATTTTCAAACCCCAAGTCTACTTTGGGTGTGTGCCCCTGTGTTCGCACACACCAATCGGAACAAGGGAACGAGAGGTTTAATGTTAGGAAGTAGAGTTGGGAACCCCAAAGAAAAGAGAAGGAAAGAGAAGAAGTTGGAATAGGGGAAAGGGAGGGGATGGGATCAAAGGTTGTTAGGAACCAAAGGCTATGGGAACCGAAAATACCAAGGAAGGAACATTCATAGGTAACCTAGAACCCCCATTTTAAAAATTTAATTATTTTGTTTTAGCAGTTTGATGGATTACACGTTGCCCCTCTCCCCTAAATTGTTGCCCCCACCATGCTCGATGCCCCCAAAAGCTTTTTTGTAATAATCCCCCCCCCCCCCCCCCCCCCCTTCTCGTCGCCATTTACACGTTGCCCCACATGCTTTTGTAATATTCCTTACCCCCTCACTTCCCCCCACCTCTTCCCCCACCCAATTGATTACAGTACCTTGACCCAAACTAAAGGTGGAACTGACTTGGACTTACATTGAGGGAGTGATTCACAAAAGTCCAAACTGAAGGTTCCATCCAGTCCGTGATGGGTCGTTGTTATTTCACAGGGCCCCAGCCCAGATGAAGGGTGAGGTCAGAAAAACTATTTTCACCTTCAGGTCAAATGTTTTCACCTTATTACAAGCAATGACAAAGAATAATAATGTACCTAGCATTGATGTTGGTTTGGCAATTATTTTTTTATTTATTTGTTTATTTACTAAGAAGTTGGGAAATTTTTAGTCTTTGTTGTGTGAATTCGACTAATTTTGCTAAAATTTTTGGGGTTAAATTTCGCCAAAATTTCGACATGAGAAAAATGGAAAAAGAAACACTGGTCTTAGGTACAGTTATAGAGTTGGGTTGCGTGATTGGTTGGGTGGTGGGTAAAGTGGGGGAAAGAAAGGGGGAGGAGTGGGGCGTTGTTCAAAGTAAATGGGTAAGTGGGGGGGGGGGTGGTGGGTGGGCGCTAGGGACTGACTACCACCCCTCCCCAAGCTCGTCTTCAACAGTCTTGACGAGAAAGGGAGGAAGAGGGGCCCAAATGGAGTGGGGGCGGCCCAGCCTGGCTACAGTCTCGGAGGGGCTATATATTGGTCCCTTTGCCTCGCCGTTGGCTCCCTTCTTCTCATTCGCTTTTCAGCACACACTCATTCTCCCTTTCTAATCAGAACATCGTTTCTCCCTTCACTCTCTTCTTCACTCACTCCATCTTTCTCTGCTTCTTCTTCTGCTGCTGCCGCTCTCACTCTACTCACATTGAACTGCTTGTTCTGTTTTGTCTCTTTCTATCCATCTTTCGGGTGTTTTCTCGCTCTTTGAAGCGGTACATATTTTCGGATCTTGTTGGTTTTGTAGCTCTTTAAGCTCGTGGCGGCTTTGGTTGGCGCTTTTTGCTGTTTAACCTCCCGGTTCCCCGCGCCCCCCGCCGCCCCACCACCACCCTCCTCGCTGGTTCCTGTTACAACACTCACTTCTTCGTTTGCTTCTTCTTCTTCTTCTGTAGACACTCTACTGAAGGAAAGGGCGGGGAGAGCGCTTGTTGCATATACGTGTACTTGGGAGGGAGGAGGAGAGGAAGAGGAGAAGGAGGGGGGAGCGGGTGTTTGTTTAGTTTGTGTGCGTGCGTGCGTATGTAGGTAGCTGGTAGTCCGAGGTTTTTGAAAAACGAAATCTATTGCCGAGAT
This sequence comes from Sphagnum tenellum, assembly GCA_963921925.1. Lineage (NCBI taxonomy): Eukaryota > Viridiplantae > Streptophyta > Sphagnopsida > Sphagnales > Sphagnaceae > Sphagnum > Sphagnum tenellum. The sequence goes on along the minus strand of OY998158.1, from coordinate 8,620,292 downwards.
TGAGGTCGAAAACAAGGCCCTTTCTCCTCTGTTCTTTGTTTCTTTTTTTCTTTTGGGTTTGTTTTTGACAATTTCTTTGTCTCTCCCCTTTGCACCGCGCGCAACTGCACCATCCGGATCCCCCCCCGCTCCCTTTTTTTTGTTCCGTCGTCGGGTGGTTGGTGGGTGGGTGGGCGGGTGGTGTTGCTACCTATTAGGCCGTTGTTGTTGGTTCTTGTTCGCGGAGGAGGGAAGGATTGCAGTCATGATTTCTACTGTTTGCAAGCCTATATTAAACCAAGCCCACCGCATGACCTTTCCCGCATACTTCTGCAGGTAATCAATCTCTTTTGGGTTTTTAGAAGATCCCCCATCCCCCCTTCCCCGAAAAAAACCGTTCCCAATCGAATTGAAGGATTTGAAGAAGAGGAACAAGAAGAAGGAGAAGTCGCACGTTATTTTCTTTGTCAGGAAGTTGGAGAGGATCACTTATTATTGTAGGTGATGTATGTAGCAAGCTCAAGCGCTTGCATCTTTGTGCTTAAAGCGACCGACATTGGTCTTCATTGGAACAGATTTGCTTGCGTTTCGCTTGTTGTTTGTCGTGGCGTTCAGAGCATCATAGTTTTGTTTTGTTTTTTTGTTTTTTTTCTCTTTTTTTAGGGAGGGTGGGGAGGTGTGGATTTTCCTTCCCCCCCTTCTACTCCTCCCTGCTGTGCGTAGTATAGTGTAGTGTGTACCTATTTGTCGTTTCCAAGTTTGGCATGTGCATTCGGGCAATTTTTTTTGGTTTTTTTTTGGGGGGGAGGAGGAAAAGGTAGGAGATGAAAGGAAAGGTTGTGTGTTGGAGTTATTCTTTTTTGTTTTTCTCACGCGGAAACGATGCGCGGATTTTATTTTGCAGTGGACTTTTCCGAGCTTTGGCGAACAGCAGGTAGCAAACCTTTGGGGGTCTGAGTAGGATCAGTAGTGTGGCACTGGAGCTCTGCATCACCAGGATGCCCTGAGTTTCTTCTAAAGGGGGCGATTGGCATCGCATGCAGGCTAGTACAAATTTACAACAACCGAGCAGGACAGACGGACGGACGGACGCGCGCATTAAAAGGCTTTTGAGAAACAGAATAACACACACTTTTGTTCCCAAATATTGAAAATATTTTTTACGCTCGCTCGCTCTCTCTCTCTCTCTCTCTCTCTCTCTCTTCGTGTTTTTGCATTTTTTGTCGACCAAGTTGTTGGCCGCCCGCTCTCCCTCCACATTGTTGGGGAAATTAATATTTTTTGTTTTCAAAAACTGTAACAGTATTCTTCTTCTTCTTCTTCTTCTTCTTCCAACATTTTACTGGAACCTTGGGACTAGTTCTGTTTGGTTCCAAGGTTTGTAGGTTGAAAACTCGCAGCACAGATCTCCAGGCGCACTTTTTTCTTTGTTGTTTTTTTCATTGAAGAAGAGGAAGAAAGAAGAAAGCAGAAGATAGAGAAATATGGTGCTCAAGGTGACAGAAGTGAGTTACAGTTTAGATAGATATTTTGACCAGACAGAGATTGAGAGCAAAGAAGTGGGGTTGCTGAGTTCCAGCTTATCCCGATTAGGAGATGGGTACCACCCGGGGAGTCTGAACGTGCGGCCGTCGAAGAGGTCGGGCGTCTGCTCAACAGAGCCGCTCTCGTCATGCCCATCCACGATTTCAACCATGTCTGTCTCATCTTTGGTACCCTTTTCGACTTCTTCTAAAGCAGCAGCTGCCGCAGCAGCAGCGGCGACGACGCTACCACTGTCGAGCTCTTCCGTACCCAGCAGCCGTATTTGCACGCGACCCATCCCCATCAATGCGTTGCCCAAAATGCGCTCCTATAACAAAAGCGAGAACGGCGGCCATATGGCGAAATGGCTGAATGCTATGAAGGCGCAGTCCCCACCCCGTTCCCACCCTTCCAGTGACGAGAGTTTCGACCTCTTCGATGCCAAGGCTGCCGAATATGCTGCCTGGACGGTACAGTTTCCGATGGCATAGTACATAGTTTTTGTTCCATGTAACAGCATTTCGTACAAGCAATGGGTTACAATATGTCCTGTTTCACAGATCCTTGGTTGTCCATGCTGTGTTCTTGCTATCAGATCTGGCAGTTGCATTGCAGATCTCGAGTTGTTCAGTTTCTTTTTCTGTCTGAAATGTCTGATCGCTATTTGTGTAGCAATCTGCAAACTCTTTTCTCTGGTTTTTGTGTCTTGTGGGAGTAAGTCTGGGTAGAAAAGGCAGCAGCATTGGAGGAGCTTTCCAGTTTTGCTCACTCTCTTGACTTGTTTATGGGTTGTATGTTGGTGAGAAAGGAAGGTGGACAGGGGAGGACTCACTTTGTTTTTTTTTTTTTCCTTTCCGGTCTTTGGCAGGAGAACCATCCACCTATTCTGGGTATGTTTGAGAAACTTATGAAAGCCGCAAAAGGGAAGCAGGTGGCTGTTTTTTTAGATTATGATGGCACACTCTCCCCGATTGTTGAAGATCCTGATAAGGCATACATGGCTCCTGACGTAAGACTATAGTCTCATGCTATTTTGTATTAATTCTTTCTCTGTGGTACTATATCACACATGCTTGCCTTATGACTCCATGACACCAACATAGGAGTTTCTTCACTATGGCAGTGATGTTGGATCACTTCTGTTTCCCATCATACATTAGATCCCATTTATGTATGCCTTACAGTTGCAGGGTGGTTGTTCTTGTCTCTCATGCAGATGAGGGCTACTGTCCATGATGTAGCCACCTACTTCCCAACTGCAATCATCAGTGGAAGAGGCAGACAAAAGGTATGTGAATGTTGACAACACTCTCTACAGTCTTATTATCCATCTCTGCCTGACTTGCTGTCTGACGTAGCGAGTCCATTTTGGAGGTCACTTTCAGATCGTTTACGACAGGGAAGGGTTGAAAGATGGTGTTCCCTGACCCATGTATGAACGCCAAACTATTGTGTTGAGACTCATCCACTGGTGGTTCTCCTACAGGTCTTTGAATTTGTACAACTACCGGAGCTGTTTTATGCAGGAAGTCATGGCATGGACATCATGGGGCCTGCTGATGGTTGTAATGGCTTCAAAGCTACTGGAACTCGTAGTAAAGACAAGGAGGTTTGTCAACACGCCTTTTCCGTCCACATCCCAGTTATCTTTTGTCAACCCTCATTCAAACTTGAATGACTAAGTCTGTAGTTCTGTGTAACTATTTTTTTGTGTACAAAAGAACATGCCTCAGTTTTGCAGGTTTCAGACACTTGGCTTTGTTGTGTCAACAGGGCAATGACATTGTCGTTTTCCAGCCAGCAAGCGAGTATCTGCCCTTGATTAACAAGGTATTTTTCTCTCATCTGGATAAAGGGGATGGTTTGTCCCACTCAACAATATTGACAATGGGTTGCACTTTAGTCAAAACTTGTGTGGAAGTGACTTGAGAATGCCACCAGGCACTTGCCATTGTTTATGACATTGAATGCATGTCTGCATCTCAAAGTGGGTTTCTGGCTGGCCTACCAAAGATCATGAACGCAGTCCTTTCATCAGAACAAACGAAGGGCTCTGATTCTGTTCATTACTCAAGCAACTTGATGTTAGTCTTTGATGGAGGAAGTTTGTCTCTTCTCTTTTAGGTGTGTAAAATCTTGGAGGAAAACACAAAGGACATTGAAGGAGCCAAAATTGAACACAACCTGTTCTGTGCATCTGTTCATTTCCGCAGGGTGAAGGAAGAGGTAATATTGTGAACCACTTTCATAGTGTTTAATCTAAACAGAAGTACAGTATACTCTGGGTGACCCAAGTCCTGAAATGTTCTATTGTAACTGTTTTTCCTTCACTCTTTTTTGGACAACTTATCTTTCTGTGCATACTTCTGTTTATGGTGATGTCTGAGTTGTTGTCTGGAGTCTATGTTCACAAACTTTGCTGCAAGGAAATGTTGTAGTATCATGTGCGTGTGTCTGAATTGATTTCTCTTGATGTTCAAATAGTCTAGACTGCTTCCTGTGTATATTTCAGGTTTAGGGTTTAGGGTTTAGGGTCTGTGGAGATCACCTTGTTAACTTTTGGTGCCCTAGTGTTAGTCATCTCTCACATAATACCACTGGCCCTTACGAATGTAAGAAGCATAATACCTTCAGGAACAGCCTGCTTATTATATTCTTGACATGGCTTGCTAGTGTGATTTCAGATTGCTTATGTGATGAAGTTCCTTCACGGGTGATGACAGTGTATTTGCAGACAAGATGTAGTGGATGTGATGTATCGACTGTAATGTTAAATATTTGGGCTTTCTCATGTATGAAAAGCAAATCACCAGTTGAGGGCTGTGTTTTGCACTGGTCAAGGTGTGCAACAGACTGATGTATGATGAATTTGGGTTGCCTGTGTCACATCTGATCCAGAGATTAAATGTTGTAAGCTACAGAGACAGCTATATCCACAAGTTCACAGAAATGCATTGACATAATTTGTTGTACTGGTGTTCATTTGCTTGAGCAAGGCTTGTGCTAGCTTTGGCAAAACATCTCTAGAACCAAGTGGCTTTCCTTTGTCAAGAAGCAGAAATCTCCTACAAACTGTTTTGCAAAATGAGAATAATCATACCTTAAATAACAACTTTAATGCTGGCCTTGGCAAACTATGTGCACACAAGGGAAGCTGTGGATTAGCACAGCTGACAGCACTCCTCCTTTGCACTCTTGCCTTGTGCAGGTGTGGAGGTGTGTGGCACACATTGAGCCTTTGCTTACTGCATTGTTGAACTAATTGTCAATTCTGAGAAGGTAGGCTTCAGTGTCTTCTTTTCTGCCATTAGAGAAAAACAAGTTCAGATCTTTACTTGAGGCTGGAGAAAATTCCAACTCTTTTTACTGCCAGCTTTCAGGAAATTTGTACAGTTCATGTGCAGGTAGCTTATAGTTTGGGATTGTGTCTTAGGATGGATCGTTAAAGAGTTTGTTTTATTACTGTGAATCCTTCCTGTTTCTTTTTGCCTTAAGATGGACTGGATTTTTTTTGCTGACAGAAGTTCAGGATCTCCTCCATGTGAATCTGTTCTTTTTGAGATTTGGGTTAAATTTTAAGGGATCTGGAGAACAGATCTAGTTGTCAGCTGCATAGAATGTTTGGATCATTCCTCTGAAAGGAAGATTATTTGAACTACTTGTGAGTTTCTTTGGCCACCTATAGTGAGATATCCTTGGAATTTACGAGAAGTTGGTTGTTTGAAGCAGAATTGGGTGCAGCTTGCAGAACGGGTAGCCAATGTCATGAAGAACTATCCCACGCTCAGCCTAACTCATGGACGTAAGGTATTGTTTTTCCTACCAGTGAATCATCTTAAGGAGTGCTTAAGGATGAATTCAGTACTTACTAGTTCTCATGTGTTCTGGTGCTGGTTTTTTGTGGTGACCTCAAATTTGAGGTTCCGACTAAAATTGTTCTCCCCAATCTTGCATAGCAAATTGAATGCTAACAGTGATGATGCCCTGTGTTTGGCAGGTTTTGGAGATTCGGCCAGCAATAAAATGGGATAAGGGAAAGGCTGTCAATTTCCTTCTGGAGTCACTTGGTAAGTATATTCCATCTGTTACTCTCCTGTGTGCTGGAAGCAGGTTGATTATGTGTAAGACCAATTTTCTGTACAGGTTGTGTATGGGGAGAGGGAGGAGGCTCTTTGAGTAGAAACAGAATATGCTACTAGAACAAGAGATATCTGAATGGTGGTGTATGTGCAGGTATGGCAAACTCAAATGATGTGTTGCCAGTGTATATTGGAGATGATCGAACTGATGAAGATGCTTTTAAAGTAAATCTCAGTACCCTTTTTTTCAAAGTCTTGGTTAAGACATTGTGCCTCTTGACTGTGTGGCAATAATATATTTTGTGTCAGCTGCTTATGAGAGTGTGTTTGTGTACATTCTGTTTGGCTCAGATGGTGAATGGAATGAAACATGGGTGCAGCATTCTGGTCTCCACTGCGCCAAAAAGCACAAGTGCAGCTTACTCCATCCGTGATCCTTCTGAGGTATAGAATCCTGCTATGGCTCTTTTTTCATCCCAGCAGTTACAGAAAATGTCGTACATATTGACATCAGTTTCTCCTTGTCCTTGCAATAGAACCTTCCTGGCACATGAGGCTCAGTCTTGAAAGTTTCTTCATCAGCTGTTTCTTCACATTTTATAATGCCTGTGCCAGGTCAAACAGTTCCTGCATCAGCTTGTGCATTGGAAAAAGTCGGGCATGAATAGGACTCATTCAGCCAGCTCCAGAAATGGGCAGATGACCACTCCAACACGCATACTAAAGAACATCTGTAGCCCGATCTCTCTGTGACACAGTGGTTGAGCATGGTCTGTGAAGGTCACAAGCTTTTCAGATCTTTGTATACTTGAAGCCTCGGTTTTCCACACAGCTTCAGACAAAACAGCTTCAACCTCTCCTTTCCCCATGTATGTTGCATATCTCAATATTCCAAGGTCATACATATTTGGACCCCAAGTTGAAGAAGCTGAAATTCATTCATTCACTTGACCTGAAGCTGTTGGTATATGTAAATTGTCTTGGACCAAGTCTTCTGAGGGGAGCAGATTTATTTCTTTAGTTAGAAGCCAGGGATCTACATGTGGCATACAAAGATACACACTTCCGAAGTTTATCTTTGTCAGTCACAAACTGATCTCTCACCTTCAGACAATAAATTGGTCTTCTCTCACTAAAACGCTCTAATTTTTTTTTGTAACCAAATCCCAGTGGGACAGAGAGATATATGGAACTCATTTATACGGTGACACATTACAGTCACAATTTTTGCTGACATATACAGGAATATTCATAGCTTATACTTGGTTCCTATTTCATTCATTCTTGACATGGGTTTATAGTGTATACTCATGTCCATATTCACTTCTAAAATGCAGAGGGGATATATTATACCAGGTGCCTGTTGTCATTGATCTCTGCCATAGGGGAAAGCTTGGTGGGAGTTGCTAATGATGTTGTCATGTTTGACACTATGTTTATCTTGGGAAATGCACATTGCCTAATCACCTGAATGCAGGACTCGCCACAAGACACTGTGATCAGAGGTTATTTTTTGTGTATTTTGGGATTGTGACAAAAAAATTGGATTTTTTTGGTTTCTATTCTGTGAATTTAATGTATATTGCTAATCTTTTGGAAATAGTTTTGCTGAAATTGCAAAATAGGAAAGAGAGATAATGACATTTAAAATGTGCAATATATATATATTTGATTCAGTTATGAAATGCACATTTTAAATAAAATAGATTATCTGTATATGTGTATATATGAAATGAAGAACAATTTGCAGGGAATATGACAAGCAATTACTGTCATAAGCAGTGTGGTTTGTGGATATTTGAATTTGTAAAGAACTGGTAGATTTTGTTTCCTAAATGTTTGTTCTGTCAAAAAACCATAGGTTTCAGTTATTTCAAAAAGCTCAAAGACAGCAGTTTTCCTGAAAAAACTGATGATGGCCTAGCAGTTTTCATGAAATAACTGAAAAACGATTGGTAGTTTTCCAAGCAATTGTTTGAGTTTTTCCAAATTTTTTTTCAGAACCTTGAATATGTATCAGAACCAGTTCTTTGAATTTTCATATCTCTAGTTATGAGCCCCAAGAACCAACTGCTAACAGTGATGAGTTTGTTGCCAGTTATTGTTTCTGAGAACAGCCCAACACTAGTCATAAGTTGAAACCATATTATGAGAGTTGATCACAAGATGTCAAACCAGCCCATTTGTCACAAATAGCTGAAATGAGTTCCCATGAGTACCAACTATACTCAGCTCATAAAGTCTTGATGCAGATAGGGATGTAATGTTTGAAACCAAAATTTTGGGCAACCCATTACACAATTTGCGTCTAAATGACAATATTTGGGCAAATCACTATAGAATTTGTCTCTGCATTTACATTTTTGCACAGGAATGCAAAAAGCAGTGCTACTAGCAAGCACAAAATAGACTTTCAAAATAAAATGAAATGGGGCCATAGTACCCTCATTCAAGCTGCAACAAGCTAATGAGCCTAAGCTGGAATTTAGTTTAGAGCTTGTCATTACTCATAAATGCATTTACTCTGAAGGCACATACAGGCTTTGAGAAATGGGTGTGTGTGTAATAATATTTGCATACATATACAAAGTGACCAATCTTGATATTTTAGTGCATGGTTTAATGCTTTTAAGCCAATAGAAATGATAGAATGAAAACAATACCCTCAAGAATAGCTTCAAGGGATGATGGTTGATGAGGGGGGAAAAATGAATTTGTCAAGCAAATGGCATTCAGAAATAACATTCTACATTCCTTGCCTCTTGTAAAGTTACTACGTATCCTTGGGTTTTTGGGCACTATGCTTCTAAAAGATGATGAATCAAAACAATTATTTTACATATCCTTGGGCATCTATCCATTATGTTTTTGTTGCCAATCATGCTACAACAAGCTTTTGGGTGAGTGGGATTGGGGTGTTTTTGTGGGTGTTTGCTTTTGCAGGGAGCTTGTGTTACAATAGGTAAAATTGTTTATAGAACTAGGGTTCAATTCCCACACAAGTTATTTGATTTCCAATGTTTGAATTTTGAATACTTTTGTTTTTGCACAACTAACATGTGAAGTTTGATATACATAACTTGTATAAATACTTAGAGGTTACTTTGAATTTGAAAATTAGCAAATACATAGCTGACAAGGAATGAAATTTTCAATGAATGCATAACTCTCTTTCCAAAGGAAATTTTATAAATATTTGGATGCGTATCTTTTGTTAATTTTAAAGAAAAATATGCCCTATTCATATCCTTTGGACTCATCTAAAGTACTATGTTTGGCCAACAGTAGTTAATAAACAAATGTATCATGCATTACCATATTATACATTTTTACTATTATGTGTCGATTTTTTGAGCAACCAAATACGAAAGGAAATCATGCTCAAATTGAATGGTAAGCCTTCAAGTGTAGCCATGCCTTCAAGTGTAGCCACGTTCGCAACTGACTTTTCCTTCCAAAACCTGGTTTTTGAGAATTTATTTGAATTTTCAGCAGCAGAAATCACTTAAAAATCAATATCTCCCACATTCTGAATCCAAATCTTACCAAATATATTCCATTAAATCCTGCTCATCAAGATCTTTCCAACAACACCAAAGGCACGTTCCAATTCCTTCGGAATTTTCAGCTAGGATTTAATTTAATTTTCAGTGAAGAAATCATTCAATATTCAAGAACTTGTGCACCGCAAGTCCAACCGTCATGGAATCAAGCTGATCCACCCCTCCTCCTCGAGAGCTTTCCAAAGACAACAAGAATAAGATCTGGAGCATCCTGGTTCCGTGGATCTCATCGGTACAAAACAAAACAAAACAAATAAACTACCTCCCTTCATAGATAGATGTGAATGATATATTGCTATGGGTTTATTGTGTATTAGCACACATACTGATGATAATGCACATTACCAGTCACTACAATTAGTAGAAATTACAATAATGAACAGAAAATAGAAATTTGAATTTTCACATGGTGAGCATAAGGCAACAACAACAGAAAACGGATGAGAACCTGAAATAGAAACAGCAATCCTTGCTAAGTGGCCATAAGAGTAATATATTTAATGAACACAAAATATCATTGGCAACATTATACAATTTTGCTTTATACATTTCATGCTTGTAATATTTAATAAATGTATATTTTGTGAGAGATTGAATACTATACTTGCCAATGATACTTGGTGTTCAATAATTTCCTTAAAGGCAGGTTTGTAAAGTAAGATTTTTGTGTTGGGCTTAGTTGAAATTTGAGGAATTAAAATTCCCAACCTTTTAGTGATAGACATTCAAATTCAGGTTGCTAAACCTAGCCTTTTCAATAGTTGATCACTTTGGAAAATGAATTCAATCAGTGGAAACTACGATGCATGAAATTTTGTCATATTTCAAGTATCTTTGCAAATTGCTAGATTCGAGAAGATTAAATGAAATTTCCGTAGATAGAGGTTTGAAAAGCAAAGAGCTTGACTTCCATTTCAATACTTGCTTTGTAGTATATCATTATGTCATTGTTTCTATGCAATTTTGAAAGCTATGCGGTTTTGCCTAATGTGGTTATGTCTTTTTTTATTGGTACATCACGATGTGATATGCAATGTAGATCAATAGAATATTTAAAACACATGCATGAAATTCTCTCAATTTAATGTAAGGTAATCTGTCCTATGACCAAACATCACGTATGATTGAACATTTTATTAATATCTTCCTTATCTCTTCTTCATTTTGAGTGATTTGAAACGTTATGGGAACGCTAACTTGAGCAGCAGAGGCGAAGGAGTAATTATAGAAGAGCAAGAAGAGAAATAAGCTTTTCCAAATTATATGACGCAAGTTTTTCTTCTCTTTTCTTCTCTTCTACCCTCTTACTTTCAATGCTCATAACTTTCTCATTTCTTGTTCAATTTAAGGGATTTAAAGTGCTATAAGAGCGCAGCCTTATGACCTACAAATAATCTTGGAATCATAAAGGAAATAGAGCTACTTTCAAAGACTTTTTTTTGGTGTTCGGTAATAGTCTTGCAAAGTGTTCGATGCTTTTTCGTTTTGACCCCCCCCCTTAACTTTGGAGGGTCACATGTGACTCATTTCTTCATCTTTTTCAACGATTCAACTTTCTGTGGGTGCGAAAATAGTAGGGTTACAATTCCTCTTGGGGCATGAAATTCAAAGGAGCACTCTCCAGAAATTCGCAGACCTCTGAGACACTAAGTGTTCGGTGACCGGCCTGGCTAGCCAAACTTTTCACATGTAACAATTTCACCATGTGAGTAAGGGCACACTTTTCCATTGACTAGACGCACGGTTTAGCTTTGAAAAGTTCAGTTGCATTCCATTAGCATTGAAGTCGCAAGCTAAAGGTATAGCAACGGTTCCATAATGCAGTCCAGCAAATCTGGATTGCAGATCTAGAGCACATAGAGTCAAAAGTGGTAGGCCTCCTTTCAAGTGACTTTTGTCACATTTTCCAATTTTTCCAAAGTTTGACAAGTTCCCATGGGGGACAATGATAAAGCATGACAAACTTGAAAGATGAAAGAACAATTCATGAAATCAATGGAATGTGGATGTCAATGGAAAGCACTAGATGGTGCAGGTGAAGAAGTCACCCAGTTGAGAACTTCCAGATATAGCTCACCACCTTCTAAGAGATTACCCTAGTTGAATAGCAGGTTTGCCTAAAATCAATATTATTTTTTGACATGCTGAAATTTCCAAAAAATATTTTTCTCAAAACATCATTTTGGGAAGGAAAATGAAACATCTTTTATTTGTCGAAATGGAACCTTTAAAATTTAAATAATTATTCAGCAGAGACATGACGAACCTGCTATAATTCAACTACAGAAATGGAAAGCTATCCTAATGGCCATGCCTAATTAGCCATGCATTACTAAATTCTATTATATCTGTACTATTAGCAAAGTCCCAATGAAGAGGTACACACTAGTATTTTGCATAATTCATGACAAAGTTGTACAAATGCTATGAATTTTGTACAGGGGTGTTATGTTTTTCTTCATAACAGTTGTAATGAACCTAGACATATATCCGTTCAAGATCTTATATTAATGTAAGAAGAACAAGGCGTCATTCCCCATGTTTCGTGATGCTCCCAGGCTGAAAATACGTGAGCCTGGGAACACAAGGTGTTGTTGATCTTTGATGAATTTAAGAAACATGTGTAAAATCACAATTATCCTTGGATGCTCCCCCAGCCCAAAAGTCTGAATCAAATTATGAACAAGGGTACAGCCTTATGGTAGGCTCAAAAACCCAACATTGGTGAAAGCTGCATAAATCTAGCAAGTATCTAAGTGGAAAGAAAGGGTCACAACCAGTGTTGTGCAAGTAATGTCAATACCAATATATATGGAGTGTAAATCATTTACATTTTACACACTCAAATTTTTTACACTTACACAAGAGTAGTGCAAATATTTGTCAAATACACTTCCATAGTGTCATGTAAATGTTTAAGGGTGTGTTAAGTGTGCATATATATATATATATATATGTATTAACTATGCCTATTTGCAATCCATCTTAATTAGTTGTGGGTACATCCAGCTGTGAGTGCATCTGAAAGCTCAATGGTTTTCTTTTGCAATGGGTCACTTGGATTGACCCTTCAAAAAGAGTAAAGTCATGATGCTTTCAATACTCCCCCAAACAGAAGCATTTTCTACCAATACGCAATTATGTTAGAGCTTCCATTTAGTGATATATAATACAAGAGCAAACTTTTGGACAAAAGATATGGTACAAAATGTGGTGTTATTTTAAGGAATATGTTGGATCCAAATTTTTGGATGCATTTTGTGTCACCTCATTGCTTGAGTAAAATTTCTATTTCGAACTTTTAACCAAATGGTCCAGGAGTTTACAAGAACTTGGGGTACTTATTACGATTCATATTAACCAGTTTAATTGGTTGTCATATATCCCCCAAAAAATTATTAAATTTGTTTTTTTGATAATTTTTTTTGCAATGAGCCATTTTGATTGGCCTATTACAAAAGCATCTAAAACCCAAACCCCCCTTCCCCTCCCCCCAAAGAAATGACATATTTTTACTCTATTTTACACGAACAAAAAAATCATATAAATATAATTAATTTACACTGACACGAATGTAAATAGATCTTATGCACTTACACAGAGTGTAAATAAATTTCATTATGGCATTTACACTTACACAAAGTGTAAGTCCTAAACCATATACTTGCACAACGCTAATCACAACCGACAACCAAGCCTGATGCTAGTGGCTGCAAGTTCATTCCAAATAGAGAATAGATAAAATTATCCTAAGGCCAACTAAAAAGACCTGCAACTTTATTTGTCAAATTTCACTACCTAAACTTTAAAATGGAAATTCTCACTAGCATTTGGTATATGCTTTATGTATATTCCCATCTTATTCACTAAGCAAAACAATACTTCCGAATCATCCCTGGTATCTTATGTACTCAATATGGGCTGGGTAATGTGGATTCTAGCATCCAGTGTGCCCAGCTTTCCATACCAGAATCAGCAATACCCATCCCATTACGGACTTGCTGGAGCCAGAATCAGCAGTACCCAGCCCATTACAAACTAAAGGTAGGCGAACAGCCAGGACAACTCATGGAAATGTTGCAGAATCAGCCTGCTGCTGTATCAGCCAAGGGTGTAATTTGGCATCCAAATTGGCCTACACTGCAGATTCGGGCACCCATCATGCCCACGAGCTTGCCCTAGCAGACTCATGCAAGGGCTGCTTTCTGGGGGCCATAATCAGCAGGATACTTTTTCTTTGTGATGCTATCCCTTCTGTAACCATGATGGTTACCTACTAAGTACTAACCATTGTTGTATGGTTATTTGAATTTACAATGAACTGCTCATTCAGGTTCCTTGAAACGAATTCGTAATACAAAACTACCAGTGCTGATTACTTCAAAACATTAAAGAACCTATGGTTTTCATGAAAGAACAAGTAGTGAACTAATGGTTTTATCTATTGGTTATTTGAAAAAAAAAATCAATTTTTTTGAGAACCATGGATATATACTAGAATCAGGTTTTTGATTTTTGAAAACCACCATTATGAATCTGAAGAACCACTCTGATAACCAGTGTTGGGCAGGGCCAGTTCTCACTAAGACCTCTGTTCTCAAATTGATTCTCACATTTAGAACCAGTTGGTATCACATTTGGTGATAATTGATTTGAGAACTGGATCAACAATTTTCACCCAAGTGAGAATTGGGTTATTGAAAACCAATTGTTTTAATAATATTATTATCTTTGAGAACTTGGTTGGTTCTATGAGAGAACCAAAATCCAATTCTTAGGGCAATAATTAGCTTAGGTTAGTTTAGGCCAATAGTTAAATTAGGTTAGTTTAAATTCTGATTTAGGTTAGTTTGAGTTAGTTTCTTGAGAGGAGGTAGGAAGTCTAGTGAGGCAATGCACAAACATATTTTTTAAAAATTGGGTTTAATTTTTTGTAATAGTGATTAGGATTTTTCTTCTTGTTTTTCGAGTTATTTTTTCATGTGTTGGTGCTGCCAATCCTCAGTTGCGTTACTTCATGGCATTGTTGGTTGTGTTTTGTTGTGCTACCAAGTACTTGACTAAGTCATTCCACCATGCGTTGCTTTTATTGTTCCTTCGTGTTGATAGTTGCTACTCCTATTGCATTGCATGTGTTTTGGTGAAGTACTACCCCCATCGTCATCACCTTGTGGTGTGTTGGTGGTCTATTGCAAATTGTTGTTTGTTTCATGTTACCAAGTACCCACCATCACCATTCCCCTTGTTGTTGTTGGTGTTGTTGTTTTGTCACGTTGCTAGTGTTGTGTTGCATAAATCTAATTGGTTTTTCTTTTTCATCTACATTGCATTTTCTTGTGAAAATTAAAAACAGCCTAGTCTTTTGAAAATGAAAATAGGGTGAAAATTCTTTAAGGTGTACCACATAGGATGAAAAGGGTGAAATCACACTAAGGTGAAATACATAATCCTATCATAACTTGTTGGATTATCAATCATGGGGCATGGAACAAAATATAAATGATAATATGTGAAAAGGATTCAAATACATAATGTTACATATGATGTGATCACATTGTATGAGTTTCATGAATAGATTTTGAATTACCATAACATATTGGACTTTTGAAATGCCAAAAACTAAGCGTCATACTCCATATCATAGGATTATGGATTCATTATATTAACTAAAATGCTTAGTTGAATGATTTGTTTTTACATAAAAAGTAGTGTGATGCCATTGATACAAAGGAAAACATTTTTGAAAGATTTTGAAAACCATAAATTGAGATATAAAATGAAATATGGATTTTTTTATGAAGTCCTTTATTCATTTGAATTATTAATTCAAGTTCTCATTTTTTAAATGTAAATTTTGGATACAATTATCTACAATTGATAAAGTTTAGAAGTAAGAAAATAAATTGTTTATATTTGTCATGGAATTTGTGCAATATAATTTATTTTGCTATAATGTAAAATTGACTTTCATTTTAACATTAATATGGACTCCACATATGCCGGAAAGTACTCCACCTTAGTATGCTTTCACCCAAAAGGGCCTAGTCCTTTCTGCAATCCTTTTTGACCTTATATTTTGATCCCCATGAAAAATAATGAATCAAAAGTTGTCAAATATTTTTAAACGACTATATTTTAAACCACTACAATTTTAGATTCCATCATAATCATTCATAAATATGGTTTTACATGGTAAAAAAAGATTGGGTAAGAAAAACAAAAAAAAGTGACTTTATGACAAGATTTTGGTACATTGTAAAGAATTTACACCCAATATGATTAATGAAAATGCATGTGAAGTGTTCATGCATGATGTAATTGAGGAATTGTTTTTGTAAGCATGTGAAAGAAACCCTTATTTTCAAAGAATAGCTAACCAATATCAAAAAAGAGGAATGAAAGAAAATATTAAATTTTGCATGTTCAAAGAACAATTTGGAAGTAACTTTAAAGCTTAAGCAAGAAAAGGTTTAGTTTTATACAATAATTAGCATTATGATAATATTTCATTTTATATTTTAAATAATGAATTTTTTTTGAAACTAAAATTAAGTAGAAGTTTTTAAAATGCATCTACTACTTGCATAAGATGTTTGATCTTATAAAATGGGTTACATTACATCGATTTTTTTTAAAATCAAATTAGTGGGGCCCTAAAAGATATTTATGTATTGTCAAATTATGCATGTTATAATCATAATATGGGTGAAAAAATACCACGATGACTAAAAATTATTGTCACAAATTTTATTTTTCAAAGCTATGTGACTTTCAACTTCCACGAAACCAATATTAAAAGACATTTTCATAAATTATACTCAAAATAAAACATTTCAATTGCTAAATAATGAAATTTTCAAAGGAAATTAATTTTTTTGATTAATATTAAATGAGTAAATAATATACTTGTGAAAAAATGAAACATGTAACAATATATTGCAAGGTGCAAATATACTTTCAAAATGATTCAAATAATTACAAAACTTGATGAAATGCTTAATTATATATTAAATATGAGTTGATTGTACCATTTCAATTACAATTGAAAAGTTTGATTCATGTGATTTCACAAAAAACATATTGACACGTTTTTCATTCAAATAGGCATAAGTGTGTAGAAGAAAAACATTTTGTTGAAAATTTATTTATTTGAAAGATAACAAGAATTATGTGAGATGCTTTTGTAACAAAATACATTTTATATGTTCATCAAAACACTATATGAAATCAAAGAAAATTTACCCCCATAATAATATTAAATGTATAAAAAAATATACATTTTCTTGCCCAAAGCAGCCCCCCTTAGTTTGCTTTCATCCATATATCAAATTTTAATCTGAAGTAAATTTACCTAATATGTTTCAAATATATATTTTAACTTATATGATACCAAAGTTGTTCAAAGTTTGTATCTAATTTCCCATAAATTAAATATAGGAACATGTTTTTTCATATTTTTACTTATAGACATTAAATATATTTTCACGTGTTTTATAAAAAATTGTTTCATTTTTAAATTTGATTTGGGCGAACTACTTTTTTTATTTTACCTTGTCAACACCCATTTGGCAATCCAATTATTAATTGTTTTGCTACCAAAGACCTTTTTTGGAAAGATAATATGTAGTACGAATTATGCCCATGCAATTTGTGGAAAGTTTATGGATGAAGTGTTTATGTTTATATTTGTGTCCAAGACTTATCTTTTCTTCCATGAACTAATTTTCAAGAGAAATTTTCCTTAAGTTGGTGGAAAAAACTAGATAATATATTTTACCTATTTTGGCAAAATGTAAATTTTCAACAACAAACTTTGAACTTTGGATGTCAAAAGGTGTTCATAACATCTTTGCCCTTGTGATTAACTTTTTTAGAGCTAATTAGTAATCACAACATGTTACATTTGATCTTGTTGACGTTGTAAATATTTCTAGAAACACTTTGGTCAAAAACTTAATTGAGTTATTAGAAAAGTATAATTAAAAAAATAAGATTATTACTTATGTGAAAGACATAGGATATAACTCAAACACAACAATTGTTATGTTAAAAACAATTTTAAGTTATGACATATTAAGGCATTTGCTTTGAAAATGCATTTTCCAAGGCCTATAATATGCTACAATAGATGAATCTTTTTGTAAAGACTTGACATATGTTTATATTAAAATTGCGTAAGTAAATATGCAAAAGTGTATAATTTGGCCAAGAAAATTAGGAAAGGTCGACAAAAATGGAACAAGGCATGTGTTGAATTTGATTTGGCCTTAAGGAAGTTAAGTATTCTCATGAAAGTAAGGTAACTTTCTAATTTGATGTATTGTTGTAATGAGAATTATATATGCTAAATTTTTTGTAATTAGTTGATTCGTGATAAGTTCTAACAAATTATGTTTTCTTTTGTAGATCTATTTATAAAATTATCTTTTTTTAAGAGGCGTTGTAATTTCAATATATACATATGTATTATAACAAGTAGACTATTTTTTGATGATTAAGCAAATGCTTCATCGTTTGACACAACACATTTCTGAAATCATTGTTGATGTCCTTTCCCATATTGTGTTTAGTTATGTTCTTAATCAATCTAAAAGTCATTAGTTGTTAAATGATGTTTTAAATTATGCCATCTACATTTGTTTAAAATTGAAAGGAAAAAAAATAAAATTCAATTTCCTTTGATAATTTTATGGAAGAAAAGCCCAATATTGTTGTTGTTGAATTAAGTTGTTTCATTACGAGAATCATGATTTTGTAAAAGGTTCAACTTGATTAAAGTGTTTGCATTGACTAAAAGTATAATGTATGAAAAACACATGGTTCTTTTGGTTAGTTCTTTTGACTAAAATGACCATTTTGACCAAGTTTTAAGTCATTCATTTAGTCAAGTAAGACAATTTTATTAAATGGTCCATTAAAATGCACATGGTATAAACAAACCGGCCATATTAAATGGTCCTGCTTAATCAAATTTAGCCATATTAATTTGGTTGCTTAACATACTTATTATGCCTAATAGTTTACCTACCTACCTACCTATGTAGCTACCTGCACACATACTTATATTTTACATAAGTAGGTATGTACATAGAAAAACATAGGTAGGTAGCATGTGTAACTACCTATTTACCTAGTTAGGTACCTACTTATTTACTTATCTATTTATGAAAAAATTGAAGTTCAAATGTTATTATACACATTGACAAAAAAATTCATGAAAGTTCAAGGAAACATGTCGAAATGCATTTGGTATCATATTGTTTTACAAAGTGGGGTGGTGGTTTGATGGCTAAGACATTGGTGTGAAATTTCAAAAAAAAAAACAAAAGTTCAACCCTTTTTACCAACATATATTACATGCAAAATGTCTATTCATATATATACCTTGTACACGTGTGTAAAGTATAATATTTAAGTGGGTTGTGGATGGGGAGGGAAGAGGCCATGGTGGGTAGGTAGGTATTTATTATTAATTAATTAATTATATTTATTATTTAAAAATTGGGTCATTTTTGTAATTAATTTTTTTTGGCTACCTATAATTTTGGTTGATTTGACTAGTGAGAAATATCATTTTATGGTCGGTCAAGAAAACCACGAATCAAGTTGGACGTGCTCAAACCAAATTGACCAATATGATTAAGGGGTCAAATTGACAAAATGTCAAAATGAAAGGTTTTTTGTTTAGTTTTCCATTCAAATAAACCATGATTTTTTGTAATGTTTGGCCATTAACAATTTTTTTGGGTGATGCATTAAATTCTTTTCTATTTTCTTGAAAAAATATGAAAAACAGAAGGTTCATAACATGTTGTCTTTGATGTTAGATCCTAGGTTCAATGGTGGGAGAAGTATGAATCTATGTTTCGTATGATTGAATTCCTTGCCTATTAGATCTTAGGCATTGTTGGTTCATAAATTGATATTGAAAGGCTTCTATGGTATTACTTACAAGATGTGATTTGCAATTGAATAACTTAAACAAATTACTTTTTGTGAAAAAAAAATGGCATAATGACCTTAAGATTGGTTGTAAACTTTTTTTTTGATTTAGTGGAGTTATTCGAAATTGATGCTGACACACTCCCAACTCCTTGCAAGACTCAAAAGTGAGTCTAAGTACAAAACAACGAAAGAAGGAAGAGTCGGGGCATGTTCCCTAGCTCACAACACTTTGAGGGGTAGAGGGGCGTGTTGGAGTTTTGGGATGGGACTAGGAAAAGTTGACAAGCTTCACTTACTCACACGGGCGTGCACACAACCCACACAAGGTGGTTAGTGCATAGTTGGAGCACTTTTGGTGATAGGAAGAGCCATGGGCAACACGGGCACATAAGATTCACCACAGCCCGGACTCTGGGGAAGCCACCACCTTCCCCCTTATAGTATACTCTGCACCTCTCCACGGGGCCCACATCCAAATGACTTTTTTCTATCGGGACTCTCAAGTGGGAGTCTCGAAATCGCGCTAGCTGGGACTCTCGTGATTTTGGAGCCCCATAACTTTGAGAACGGACTTCGGATTAAGGTGCAGTCTAAAACAAAGTTGTAGCTCTCGTCGAGAGCTTTCCAACGATATGTTGCACGTTGTCTGTAGACAAATAAATCGGGTCAGTTGCCGACTTTCTTTGGTCGGGAGTCAAATTGGCAATTTGACTCTTGGCCCTTCTTTTGGCCATAATTTGTGTTTCAAATGTCCAAATGAGCAATGCGAGCCATTTTAGACATCTCCGTTCTAAGAGCTTTCTAATGATTTAAATAACGCCACAAGCCATTGAGTTTTGACCCTTCAAGTTGCTCTCTAAAGTTTCGGGAGTCTACCGGAACTCCACCTCCCAAAGTGGGAGTTGCTTTGAGAATGTGAGGGTTCACTCCCTCACACTTTCTTACACTCCCAGGAGTATGTGATGTGACTCCCGAGCTTTCTCTTGGCTCGCACCCTTGCAACCCCTTTGCCTTGGTCGCGAGCCCAAAGCTAGGCTTGCGATAGATGCAAAGTTAAAATAGCTAGAAAAATTTGAAGGAACATTTGAAAGGAATGTAATTTTGAAAATATATTGTATAATTTAAAAAGTAACATTTTCTTCATTTTTTACACAAGTTTTTTTTATTTTTCAATTATTTTTCAATTAAAATTTTTCTTAAACAAGCATAAATTTAATATCATCCAAATTGTGAAAGTCAAATATGAAAACTAATTGTTATCACATTTGTGAAAACTACCTTGTTTAAGAATTGGTTCGATTAATTTTTAAAATAAAATGATACATTGATTGATAAGTCTATTTTATTTTTAAAAACTTAGTTAATTTTTTAAGTGTTGGGAAGATCTGGAACCAACATTTCTCATAAAAAATGAGAAAATCACCAAACAATATTAATAACCACCTAGAGGTTTATTCATGTTTTTAATAATTGCCAAACATTTGTATTATCCACATGCATCTACCTACCTAATAAACACCAAGTGCCTTACTTACATACACAGGGGTGGTTCCCCAAGTAGGGTCCATAAGGGAAGTAATAGGGTTTACAAAATAGGTTACAAAGGTGGTAATTCAACATGTGGTTCATAACAACGAAATCATATATGGTTTCCAATGGATTGTGCACTAGTGGCTAATGGGTCACATAATCCTATTTTTTTGTCTCAAGTTACATTAGTGCAATGGTTATTGTCTATTCAAATGTTGGTTGGGTATCAAAAATTGGCTTGGATATCACCCAAGTATCAAAATATAAAAACTTGTAGATATTACATTTACTGATATTTAGATTGATATCTAAATATTTGGATATCACGCGTGATAATTGACCTTGAGATCCTTACACTTTTCATATATTTCAAAAGCTTGATATTCAAGGTGGGGTAAATGGGTGAAGGAAAGGTTAAATACTCAAACTAAATTCTAAGCTAGGGGGTATATGTAACTAATAGCTAGGATGTTTAATATTTAAAAACATGTTTAGGAACAAGACAAATATAAAAAAATTAAGACATTCCTTTTCAAACTTTGTTTGAGCATTAGTGTAGCACATTGTGTCAAACCACATTGTTCAATCACAAGGTTTAACTAGTTTTATCTTAGTTTTAGGTTAAATAAATAACAACATTATTTTCTTTCAATGTGAATTTTTTTTTCTAATGGTAGATATCCTTACTCTTTTTTGAGAGATGATGGGTTTAAAATTGGTGCAAGTCAAGAAAACATGCATAAATACAAAATTTAAGAACTTTTGTTGTACTTGGCTAAACAAGTAGAACCATGTGAATCTATGGAGAACCATGCATGGCACAACAAAACAAGCTCATACAAAGCTTGTAAAGGAATATTTAACATTTCACCCAAATATTGAATATGGTGTCCATGAAGTGAGCAATGTGTACAAGCACACGCGGACACCCGCAAAGTTTGTAAATGAGTGTTTAACACTCCCAATATTTACTACTATTCATCCTTATGCATCATCTACCTATCTAGTAGTCACTAAGTGCCCTGCTTACTTACCTAGCTATCTAGGTAATATTCCCTTACATTCCTTACCTGCTGACTTAGGCTGCTGACCCACTTACATAGGGTAGTGAACTAGGCATAGTGAGGTGGAAGGAGGTGGGGTTTTATAGGATAGGTTATCAAGTGGAAACTCAGCTGTGGTTCATTCACAACTTAGTCATAATGGGATTTAAATGGATGGTGGACTATTGGAACTTGGGTGCTTGGGGTCACATAATTCATATGGTGGTGCTATATATTCCTACTTGCATATGGTAGATACTAGATTCCATGTGATGCTATGGCAACAGTGTGACATGTTTATATTGCAATTTCTTGGCAAATTGCAGTGGAGGTAAAGTCTGGTGAGGCAAATGAAGCTCCTGGACACAATAAGCTACACTTCAAAAGTGCTGTAGAGCTAACGAGTCAATGCAAATTGTCCCTAGTCTAGAGAGGTCGAAAAATTCATTACTGTTCCAAAGAAAAATCCAATTCAAGTTGTGACAGAAAAAGGAATGGATTTGAAACTCACAAATCACAGACCACTTGCTCCTCCTCCTACTATTACTACTACGAGGCATATTGATAACATATACTAGATACCAATGGGAAGATGAGTATCTATATCCATCCACACACCAAGCAAGCTGCCACTTGGAAATGGATCAGGTTGTCCAAATTCGAATAATGGAGGGGTTATCTACGAATTTGAAGGGGACAATTGTAAAAAACAAGCCAGAGAATTGAATTGAAAGTCGCCTGTACTTGGCTTCGTCAAGCGGGGGGTCACTTGGCTCTTCATGGCCTCCAAGAGGCACACAAGAAAAAAAAAAAGGCTGCTTCAAGTGGGCACTAGGGGCGAGAGCTGTGCCGCCATTCATGCCCCATGTGAGCGTGTCATACCACATGCTACATGGGTAGGTAATGTGGCTGCGTGTCTGAAAAGGAAGGTTATGCAAAAGCTATCTGCCGCGTCTTCTTCCCTTCCACCTCAACTCTATCTATCACTACAGCACTTAAATGAACGAACTTTACTCCTCCCAGCACACCCCCTTCCCATGTTCCTAATTAAATATCTCACAAAATGGTCATCAAATCAAGTTATCTCACAAAATGGTCATCAAATCAAATTCTCTCACAAATTGGTCATCAAATGAAGTTCTCTCAAAAAATGGTCATTGGCTCCTGGCCTTCTCCCTTATTGGCGCATGTGTAATTCATGTTCCATCTTAGCAATTTTTGTTTTCCCTCCCTTTTTCCATTTCTTCCTGCCACCCATTGCGACTTGGTTCGTCTTTGTCACGAGAACTTGACTGGGAAGTTGGCTGATGAGAGAGTCCACTTGCCACCACGTGGTAGAAAATAAGAAAACAGCATTTTTTCCTTGACACAGCAACCAAATTGAGCGGGAGCCTTTTGTCGTTTCTCTCCATTCTGTTACCGCTTCTCTCAATCAACACGCCATCATATTAGCCTATATGGACGGATGCTATAATATGGACTAGATCACAACCTGCAAGAGCCCCCCCACTTCTCAGCGCACATAGCTGAGGCAAGGGAGCACCAAAGTGATTCTGTGATTGGTAAAGTCCTAGGGGGGAGGGCATTACCATTCGAAAAAGCACAACTACTGACCAGGAACTTTCCAAAACCTGAAAAGTTCCTCGTCCCAGCAGAGGAACTTTCATGCTTATAAGGTGCCCTCCCAGTAAACTGTGAAAATGACAGCAGTGTGAAACCGACAGCAGTGCTTTACAGATAACCCGGTGGCCTACTAGAGCTGACAGAAGGGCTGTCCTTTAGCATCATCCCTAATCAATGTGAATGCAAATCACATTGACGTGTAGCATTCTGATTCATCCTTGAGGCGAACACTATTTTCTGATAACCTGCTATTTTTTGATAACCTACCCTTCTTCTTGAATGTAGATGAGGTAATCTACTTTTCATCCATGAAGAGCTCCTTTCTGTCTATGAAGAGGGCTGGTTATGAAATTCTTTTTCATGTGATATGACTGGGGTGAATGTGTTCAATAAGGAAAGAGATACTGTCAGCTAGTCAGCCCCTAAAGCTGGTTATGGATAATGGTTACTATCCAGTTCACTTATTAGACTTTGCACATAGACAGACTTAATTAATTAATTAATTAATCACCTAAAAAATGGGACCAGTTGCACTTAAATGAAGTTATAAAAGGGTTAAGTATTTCTACTTTTAAAGCAATGCAAAAGTCATTATTAACATTCTCTCTCTATCTCATGGCGCTGCCGACTTTCTCATGTGCACATACTAAACAATCGCTTGTCTTTCTATGGGAAAAATATTAGAAAACAAACTGGACATAGAAACACAAGGAGAATGCAACTTACACAACTCTTTGTCTGGTATGTAGAAGACCAATCTGGTTTGGCCCAGTATAGATACCTACAATAATGGACTCATCTGGATTGTGAACAAGGCATTCATAGGTATTATGTATTATTGTTCCAGCTCTGAAGCCTAGTCTATGAACTTGAGTTTCCTAGCAGGAAATTTTTACTGGAGGGGCTTGTTTTTTGGTCTCCTTTGGGTGTGATGCTGTCATGACTGGATTGAATGTGGATTCATGACAGTTCCAATGCACTTCTAGAATCATCATATAAATAGTTTAAACCCTAGAATTCTCACTGAATGTTTTCTACTGAATTGATGTGAATTATTATGGTGGATGGTATTTCATGGAGGCTTAGATTAAGTTTTTTTCATCTAGCAACTTCTTGCCCCACCAAAATTGTACCTTGCAAGGTAGATTTAATCTCCAACAAAAAAGATGCACATGATTTTTGGGTTGCCCATGTCAAACTACCATGCTTGCTGCGCTTTGAATTGGTACCATAGTGGACATAGTGTGATTCATATTAATTAGATCATGGGTGCACACACAACTTTTGTATTTATTTTAAGGGAGCCGTATTGATTGGCACATCAGCAATTTTTTTGGAATATTGGGCATGCCCCCAGTAGTATCACCTCTTTGGAACCCCAGTTTTGAAATACAAACAAGTTTGCACCCCTGGGTTTCATGCTTTTAGTTTATATACAGGGGAGTTGAACTTTGGTTTATCCCATATGGTTTAGAATTGGTCTCAAGACTAGACCAGAAGTTCCATACAAAACAACCCAAAAAAGAAAAAAGTGGGATTGAAGGTTTTTTTAAAATCAAGAATTGGACAACGTTGAGATTGATAATGGCATAACCTTGGAATTGACCAAATCATCTACTAATGCAGATTCTACAATTTAAAACACTTGAAAAACTTGCAAAATAGCTATATACGATCCAAAATGCAATATATAGTGAAAATGAAAAATGCTAAAATCAAGTGTTTTTTGGAGATTTTCAATAGCCAAAATTCAACACAATTTAAGAAAAAATATTAGATTTTTGCACATTGGTTTGAGTAGGGTAGGACTTTAAACTTTCGTATTTAGCTTGTGGTCAAATTTGGCAAAATCTTCAAGTTTGAAATGATTACTACTTTGGCTACATCACAAAATTGACCAAAAAAAAGAAAACAAGGGGTGTGTCACACTGTGGTCTTGCAATTTACATTAAAAAGTATCTTAAGGCAAAAGAAGAAGTATGGAAACTAAAATATTTGACCATGCAAAAATATAATCTTCAAAAAATAACCTAAAAGAAACCAAAATCCTTCAAGATATTATAACTCTATAACTAATCTCAAGTTTCAACAAAAGCCAAAATATCATGTTTCATAAATCCTCACATAAAAATAGATCTATTGCCTAGGGGCCAAAAACCCTTGAGCTACTACACTCTGTAATGAATCTAAACACAATATCCTTGCTTTGGTAGGCAAGGCCAACAAACAAACATTGGTAGGATCCTTTAGGTTAAAATGAACAACTCAGGTATTGTGGTCACAAAAGCCACCTCTCAGTAGTTGTAAGTTGTGACTCTATGACTGTGATTGCTGGCCATAACAATCTACTGGGGTTGGGAAGCTAAAGGAAGACAAAAGTTCACGAGACCTGTTCTTCTTTGCACTTCGTTTGGCATCCCTAAAAACCATGAAAACACTCAACCAAGCAAGTGGGATCATTGATGGAAAGGTGTCAGCAATGACTGGGCAAAAGCGCACGCCGCTGTAATAGCGGCTAGCAACGGCTTCGGGGCGCCGCGTACCCGTCTTCCGGCAAACCCAGCTAATCGCTTTTACCTGGAGTTCCGGCTCTCTGGCCACGTACCACCAGAGCCTTCAGTGAGAAAAGGATGCTAAAGCTTGAGGACTTGAAATCTCTACCGATTTGTTGGTGGGTCCCTGTGACTTGTAAGCAAATGAGTTTGTGATATACCTGCTGATGAATAAGTAAGCAAACTTAATTTCCTCTTGCTGGCAACTCCTTATGCATCCATGCAGTTTTTTGAGGCTAATAATATGGGCATTGAGTGGACCTTCCAATGGAGTACTTAAAAATTCACTGGAGGTTTATTCAACCCATTATGGTATCACCAAGTGTCAAATTTGCATGTCTGAAACTATGACAAGTGAATATCAAGATCTCAGCGTGACAAAACAAACAACCAACCTTCCTTATTAATAGGATGTTATTATTGACAAATTGAGTTTGAAGTTACTGGGTGTAAAGAATTCATGATTTTTATTTAAATTTTGTTTACCATGACACCCTATAGCTACCCAGGGCAATGACATGGGCCATTTCAGAAAGTGAAACACCTGCACTTGTGAGTGTTTCATCTTCTGAAATGTCCCAAGGTTCTGCTCTGTAAGCATGTGTGGAACATAGACTAAAAATCTGGATGGAGGTTTTTTACAACTTAAATTATCACATCTTGGAACTTTGTATGACATTGGACTCCAAAAAACCCAAGCAAGTCGCACAAACATGAATTAAAAGACACTAGCTTTGGATTTTAGTCATGTGAGTATCTTCAACCACCATTCTTTAAATCCCAAAGTTAGTCTAGAAATCATTTATGCAATCTTCCATGAATTTTGCAAGTATAGCCATTAAGCCAATTGTTTTGAAAAATTATATTAGTATACAAATAATCCCATCTTTGACATTGGACGGTGCCCCTTAGTTTAGGAAGATAATTATATTCCATTTTTTTCTATTTTAAATAATTTGAAATTGATGAACCATGCTATCTCAATTCAATTATTTTCCCACATATATGGACTATGTAAGTGTGAGTTTTGTTTGTTGTACTGCAGTCTACTGGTTTAACTTTCCTTTGTTGTTTCTCCATCACTCATAAGAGATTTCACCCTTCACACTAGTAATTATAAGCTTCTTAGGTCAACTACTCTTTCAAATGCCTCTTGGCTGGATCCTCCCAATGGCCAACACCCAATACAATTCCGGTGAGACTTGTGGCTCTCTGATTCAAGCACTTGATGGGAAGATTGTAAGCTGCAAGTTTCATATTTTTGTGTGGGTAGGTTTGTGTGAAAGTTTTAGGGCTAATTTATGTAGCCTAGTCTGAACTTTGAAGGACCTAGTCAAGCTGTGTGCCCTTCCCATATCTTCCAGGGTTAAACTTGCCACTTAGTGAACATATTGCTACAGCAGCCCATGAGATTACTCATTTCCATATGAAAGGGAACTGCAAATTTCACAACCATGCATGACTTAGTAGTAAAGAGGTTACTTTTTTCCTTGTGGCATAGTTGGCAATACAGATGTGGCTTGACACTGGGTACAAATTACAATGGTTTGTGAAAAACCTTGCAACTTTTATAATAGGGGAAAAATGCAGCAAATGAGTCCCATTAACTTGAGCAATTCTCAAGTTTCAATTCTCTTAATGCTTTTGCCACACACATAACCTATATGCTTTCAAGTGTGCACACACTGCAAGAATGAGGGATGTATGCAAATGTCTCTTTAAACAGTATTTTTATTATTTTTTCTGGTACATATGGATTCAAGTTTATTAATACTCTGTGATCAATTATTTTGTGTGAAAATTGTTCTTCCACGGCTACTAGGCCAGTACAAACAAGACAGTCCCCTTTACATGCAACATGAAAATACCATGTGATTGTGGAATCCCTTCCCTGAAACCCAAGATGGCTACACTATCATATGGGTTTCACGCAACAAAGATGAGTGTCGGCAAAATATAACCTGCCCACCAGTATTATTCTTTTGTGAATCCTGTTTGGTATTGTCACCAGGTCAAAATATTATATGGCTTCCCATAAACTCCAAGTGAAGCAGATCAATATTCATTTCCTATTCCCCAAATTTGTACTTAGAGTTTTTTTTTCCCCACACTTCTACTTTTTTCTACATTTGTCTGGACTTGGCAATATGCATCTACACAAAAACCCAAGACCAAAATAAGTTAATTAAATGCCAATAGTTAAATAAGGACTGATTGAAGAAGGGACTCTGTTCCATATCCTGCACATCAATGGCGTTCTCTACCAGTGTCTATCTTTTCCTTCAGTTTTCTGATGTAGCATTAATCACAACCATCCAATATTTTATTTGCAGTCAATTGATGAAGAAGGTTGTAGAGAATGTAGAAAACTGGCAAATTAACTGCCCCAAGTCTAAAAAGGTCTGTGGTGAAAATTTCCCTGAAAGGTTTTTTTTCTCAAAAACATACTTGGTGATTATTGAAAAAAGGCATTTGTGAAAGAAAATTCCTTCCTGTTCTTCGGGTCTGAAATTTGCGAAATTTCTCACCAAACAGGCAAACACTGATATTCCCTGCACTCATATGACACCAGAAAGGGAAGAGTGCATATAAAGGATACTTTTAGTGGGCCCAGAAAGAGTTACACTCCACCCAGCAGCACATGACACAAAGTGAATTTGTAAGGTTCATTACATGATTGACCGACTATGGTTTGCTGGTCCTTCATTAAGGAGGCATGGGAAACTAGGACTAGGGTAGAATCGCCAATCACTGAGCATGTATCTATCATTAAACACTTCCCAATATTTTCCTAATTCCTTAGCCAAATTGACCAAATTTTGTGTCATTGAATGCACAAACTGGAGGGCTACAAATGTTCTTTGAAACATCAGGAGTAAAGGAGCAACTCAGCAAACAGAGGAAGAGGATGTGTGATATTTTGATTCACTTTTTATATATATAAAAAAAACTGTAGACCCCTCTCTAGTCCCAGCTCCACATTTTTCTCATTTTTAGTCTGTTTTGAGTGATTTAACACCTGATGGGTGTGCCAACTAGGGCTTTACAAAACTTTTTTGTATTCTAGAGGCAAAATGCAATTATCACAGACTTTTAAACTTGAAATCCTAATTAATTTTAATTCATCTAGCATCAAACACTAAACCCCTTATCACCAAACACCTCATTTTTTGCCCATTCCATTACCAAATTGAGAGATTTTTGCAACTTTGCAAAAGAAAATGTTCTTTGAGCTTTAGAATCAAAGGAACAATGTGTGAGGATTCAACCTCATTTGAATTCTAAAAAGTTTGCTCACCGACCTATCTACCCTACTACAGCAGATCCAGTATTGGTTTTCAGGGTTAGAGCTTCATTCTTGAAAAATCTCAAGATATCTTATGAAATAGCTATAATATGGATGCTTGTAGAGTAGGAACTGTGAGTTACTATGGTGTATAATTGGTGGAGAAACTAGGTTAGGTGGCAGGACCTCTGCAAATGGCACACAAATGGAAGTTTTTGGCGGAGCCGCTGTCTGTTTCCCCAATTTAGCGTAGCGGCTAATGGAACCGGCTCTGTGAAGACTGACGGCGTGTGAAATAAAAAGTACGAGCTTGGAAAAAGCGCCGTTGAAAGTTGGACACGCCTTGGAAGCGCTACCGAGTACGTACTTAACAAACGGCCTTGGAATGCGCACGCGGCCTCATCTCTTTGCCTATCCAACCAAACCGCCATCACTGTCTAGATTGGGGACCTCTTGTCGTGCTCGGTACACCTACACCCGCGTTGCACCTCATGCATGAGCAGCTTCCAAACTGGCATCGCTGCAGCTGTGCTAATATCATCATCGTCCCCATCACCAGCACAAACAAACAGCTTTAGTTGTACTTAGTAGCCTACTTTCGCTTGTGTTCTTTTATTACTTCGGGGAGCTGTCGTGGGATTTTGATTGATTTAAACAAAAGTTGCGTTGTTGCGTTTTGGGATTGAAGACTGTGCGTGGGTACTGAAAACGAGTGTGGTTCTGCGGTTGTTTCGGTCCGTTACGTCTCTTCCGTTGGTGGGTGGCAGGCATAAAGCGCATGATTTTGTGAGCGGCGTGTCGCAATTGTTAGTTATTTTGTTCAACAAAATGTGAGTATGTTGTTCAAGGAGTATGGGAGGCGATCGGTTGTAGCGGTAGAGGAGAGGGAGTTGTGTGGTTATGATCCCTGTGGTGCTGGACGGCAGCCGCTATTGCCTTCTATGCTGCCTACGAGGCAGCAGCAGACGAGAGAAGCAGGAGAAGGAGGAAGAGGAGCAGGGGGAACGGGGACGATGGCCGATTGCGATAGCGACAGCAATTCGGTGAGCTCGTCACAAGGTTCCTCGCAGAGGATGACTGGGAGTCGCATGGGATGGAGCAGTAGTGATCATGAGGGTCGGAGGAGCCGTGGCGACGGCGGTGGTGGTAGGAGCAACTCGTCTGGGACCTTGAAAGCGGTGGAGTCTACAGTGATGCGGGTGATCGGTAGAGTGCGCGAGTATGGCTATGGGGAGGATGTCTGCAGTGAGCTACGGGAGCACTTTGCCTACTTGCCAGCTCGGTAAGAGCTTTCTCTAAGCTCTTTGCACCACAGAAGTCTGCAATCCGTCCGCCGAAAGTTCAACCTGCGGTTGTCTCAAGCAGTACGGTTTGTGTTTTATTGCAAACTCCGCCACGATTTTGGTCGTGGCGTTTGGAGTCTCCTGACGTGTTGTGTCGCGCTTTCTAGGGTTGGTCACTAACTTGGGCTTTGTGTTTCTGGCTTTTTTCTAGGTACGCCCTCAATATTGATCCTGAGAGACATGAGGATGTGCTACTCCACATGCGATTGCTGCAAGAGGCACGCGAGGTGGAGGAGGAGGGTTCAAGGGGCAGCAGTATCTTGGATGAACCCTTTGCGGTTCCTTTTGTTAACGTGCGCAAAGTTCAGCTGTGGTCTTCAGTGGATATGGCCGTGACAAGTAATTCTTCGCTTCCTCAGAAGCTGGGCACGGGATCATCTGGCTGCTGGGGACTCAAAATCCCCAAACCTGCCTTTGGATCCTGCACCAATCTTGCAAGCTTAGGATGTTGCGCGGGCCCCAAAGTTCACCCCACCGCAGGGGGAGGAAATCTAACGACCACCCGGTCGTCGGCATTGGGAGGACATGCCACTTCTCCTTCTTTGCAATCTACTTCACCAGGGAATGTGGATTGGGCGGTTTCCCGTCCCACTTTTGGCAACTTCATCAATCCCCTTCACATGGATGAGGATGGTACTGGCTACAACAGTGACAATGAGGATGCTGCAGTCCCAACTTATGGCTATGAAATAACTCTGGCTACGTCTGACAGACATGGACTCCTAAGACACTATACTACTGCAATCAGTAACATTAAGACTGAGCTGAATATCAAGGTATGCTTATGGCACTAGATCAGGTTCAAACCTCACACCTGGTTTGACAAGAGGACGTTGGAACATTTGGAATACAATGCGGCTTTTGCTTCTTCCATGCCTGGCTTTATCAATCCTAGATTGTGTCCCTCTGCCCCCCATGACGAAATGTCTTTGTGGCTGAAACTAATGAGATATTGTATTATATGATGGTTGTTTGTTTGCAGGAAGCTCATGTGTTTAGTACTTCAGATGGAATGGCACTGGAGGTTTTTGTTGTAGAGGGCTGGGATGGTGATGATGTAAGCTTTCTCACTACTCGTGACAATGCAAGGGTCAAATGTTTGGGCCTGGTCAAGAGAATACATTTTGCTGCTTGCAAATTCCTACTTGAGCAGTTTTTTGATGGGTTTGGAATGGTATGCTGGGCCTGCTGCAAATGTGGGATGTCAATCCTAAAGAGTATGAAAATTGATCTCAACTTGCAGGCTGAAGGACTCAGGCAGGCAGTACTTTTAGCTGTAGATGCTAGGGAGGAAGGACATTCCAAGTACAGAGATGCAGAGTTGAAGGCAGCAGTGGAATCAATTCAATATGAAGACTGGGCTGTTGACTTCAATCAGGTATGCTTCTCACCTTCTCTGCTATTGCTAGGGGAAGCTTGATAACTGATTGTCCTGGAAGTCTTCTAACATCCAGATGATCATGACCCCCAAGCTTTGTTATGCACAATTTAGGGTGCATATTGTGAAGTGTTGTGAGCCAGATGTTCTTCCTGATGCTTCTGGGCAATCCAACACAAAATCAGAACACAGATTTTTTGCCTAAGGTTTTGAGCAGAACTTTAGCTATACCCTCCACAAAGAGATCTGGGGAATAATGGCAGCCAATCACTGTCATTTATGATGAAGGTGATGGTTGTACTTGGTGATTGACACTGGCAACACATGCCTGCACTCATTCTTGTTCTGTTTGTTTTGGTTCTGCTGGAACTGACACAATGGTTACTGTGAGTTTTTTTGTGGGATTTTCTCTGCAACCTCATCATGTTTTCCAGTGGCCAAGTGGATGTACAGCACCCTGGTAGTCATTTGTGGTGCTAAAAGGTTAAGTTCAGCATGCAGGAGGGCCAGACCACTACCCTCTTCAAAGGCCTTTCTATGTCTGAGGCTTAGATGATTGCTTGTATGATGAGAAAGCTAAATTGAATGGAGAGTTACCCTCACAAGCTTTGTGTGGTAGCCAGCATCATGACTGGGTTTTCCTGTTGCTTCTGGAAATGTGAAAGAGACTCAGGACACAAGAAACAAAATTGTTTGCTTGTGTTTTATAATTTACTTATATACAACCACCATTATAAGCTGATGAATTCAGAGGTGACTAATGGTAACTAGTCCCTGCCATTCATGATGAGCTGATGGTCTGAGACTGTGTCAGAAATGATGTGAAGGTGTTGACCACATTTTTTTGTTCAATTTGATTTTGCTGGAACTGACACAACAACCACCTTCCAAGTGATGTTAGTTGTTGCTGTGATGTCATTGAAATAAAAATGTTACAGTGGTCAGTTATTGGCACTAGACTCTTTGCAAATCTGGTTTGATATTGGGTTTGTATCTAGTCTGACTAGTTGGTGCTGGAACTCATCCGTATTTTTTGTGTGAATGCAGCTAGTGATAGGTGAGCCGCTTGGGAAGGGTTCATCAGGTCAACTTTACCGGGGGAAATATATGAGTCAAGATGTAGCTATCAAGATGATTGCTCTAGTTGATGGTCATAATGTGGACATGGATTCGGACAGTCTTCAGGCATGTCCAGCATCAGAACGACTACAGACATTTAAGCAGGAGTTCTCAATTATGAGGTGAGGTTTGTAAAATAATTGTAATGAATTTGACTGTTGTGGTTTGCTTAGTGGCATCTTAGAACTGCAGCAACAGTAGTACTGGACTCTCTCTGCTGGCATTTGCTACCTTGTTGGTTAGCTGCCTATCATCTTTTTTTGGTGCCATCACTTACTTTGCTTACTCAATGTGATACAAGCTGTTGGAGCTAAAGCTATGATGTCTCCTTACACAGTGAGTTGGCATTGTGGGCAAGCAAAGCAGTGTGCTTTCCTATGTGCTATTTCATTGTGCTGTCCCTTGTAAAGGAAAAAGTCATTTCTGGGCACTCTAGGCTGTTTTGGAGATGATTCTTTCCTTGCCACATCTCTCTTATGCTTGGTGTGACCACTGTAAAGGTGTGGTTGTAGTGAGATTTAGTTTTGTGCATGCAAGATGAACTGTCAAAGCAGTGACAGAAAAAAGACCTGTCAAAGAGGTGACAGAAAAAGCTAGAGATGTTGAAGAACGATATGTTGAGGCCTTGAACAAGCCACTCTTTACCTAGCACTTCAAGGTCTGTCTATGTTGCATTGGATCATGCTTGGCAGGCTATGTCAAGCACCATGAAGCTGACAGTAATGAATTTTTGATGTTTTTGCAGACTAGTGAGACATAAAAATGTGGTGCAGTTCATAGGAGCATGCTCATGTTGGCCCAGGCTTTGTATTGTGACAGAACTCATGTCCGGGGGAAGGTACGCGCTAAAGTCATAACCCCTGCTTTTGGATGCTGATTTCTTGGACACTTTTGGGTCCCTTTTCACTTATGTGATGGTGATGCACTGAGGTGTAGTAGTGTTTTTGCATGCTGAGTTCAGTTGCATGATTGTGTAACCTGGCATATGTGCTGAAAGAACCACATTTGGTGAAAGACTTGGTCCAAATTGAGTTGTACTAATCTAGTATTTACTGTTGTATGTTTTCAGTGTGCGGGATGTGTTAGAATTTCGGATGGGTGGCTTGGATATACCATTGGCTGTGAAAGTTTTCCGAGATGCTGCAAAGGGGATGGACTTCCTTCACAAGTAGGACCCATGTGTACATTGAAATCACATTACTTTTGTTTGTTACTTTCATGACCAAATGAATTACGAAAGTTGTAATTGCTTCAGTTTAAGTTAGGTTTCCCTAGGATGCACTCCATATTTCTTGTGAAATTTAGCAAATTTTTAGTTTTAAACTGTTTGTTTCCAACAGCACTTAGCTCTGTGAACTTGAAAGGAGGACATTATCTCATAAGCTGAGTTGAAGGGTTCAAACTTACCTATTGTGGATGTGGCTGTAGGAGGGGAATTGTCCATCGAGATCTGAAGGCTGCAAATCTTCTGATTGATGAACATGACGTAAGTTACACATCCATTGTGCAACTTTTTGTTTTCTTACAAATGTCTTATCCATTGTAGAATATCTATTCTTTTCAGTGATTCAGGGACTATGTGAGCAAGAAAAACTACATTACAAACGATGGTTTAGAATACCATCGAAGTCAGTGCATTGTGCTGGTTCTTGGTTATGACCTTGTTTTGAGTCTTGTGTGCACATAATCTGCAACACCAGCAGCAGGGATTAAAGCAATAAGCTGGAATACTCATAGAAGATGTGAGATTTTTGTGGCAGGTGGTCAAGGTTTGTGACTTTGGTGTGGCCCGTTTAAAACCAACACCTGTGAGCAGTTCTGGAAAGGGTGCATGGACTGCTGCTGAAATGACAGCAGAGACAGGAACTTACCGTTGGATGTCTCCTGAGGTATCTATGTGGTCGCATTTTTCGCCCCCTAGGAGCAAAAACTCACTGTTGAACAACATTCTAGTTGGGAAAGTTCCCTATTGTGCTGCATCGCAGTGTGCTGTTTCATCTCTGACAGATTTTCTGTCTGAGGTGATTATGAGTTCGGTAGATACTCAATTGTGTCTGATGGGCATGTGGGCATGATTGTGAAAGGTATTGGAGCACAAGCCATACGATCACAAAGCAGATGTCTATTCATTTGGCATTACAATGTGGTATGCTCTCCTTATTCTCCTCTGACTTAGAACCCTGTTGGCATTGACAAGCTGATCATGTACTACTTGTAAATTTTTTGATTGTACAGAACTGAAAGAGATTAGTGGTCTTGAAGTTTGTATATTCCTTGTGCTGGTGGTTGCAGTCTGATGATGCTGTATCTGCACATGTGAACAGGGAAGTTTTGACTGGTGAAATTCCATATGCTGGTTTTACACCACTGCAAGCAGCAATTGGTGTTGTGCAAAGGTCAGAGCACCCCCTCTTTGGTCACCAGTTTGTAGATAGTAGTTCCGAGTTTGAGCGCTCAGGTTTTTCAATTTTCATAATTGTTTGACTGAAAGTAAGAAAGATAGATGCAAAGGAGCCAGTGTTTTTAACAGAAAGGGTGCTGTTACAGGGGACTTCGCCCTGAGATACCTCCCTTTGTACCTGAGAAGCTATCTCTTTTAGCTCAACAATGTTGGCACCAAGACCCCAAGCAGCGACCTGAGTTCTCTGAGGTACTACTACTGGTCTTGTGTTTAACTGTCACTTTGTTGCATTCCCATCAAGTAGTTATTTAGATGGAGTGCAAATGCCATCACTTTATATAGAGCAATCTTTTGAATGCTGGAAATTCACGCTGCATGAATGCATTGGCTTTGCAGGTGGTTGCAGTATTGGAGGAGATGGTTATGGTGAGGACACCTAACAGGAGGTTCATGTTTGGTGGGAGGAAGACAAGGGCAACCCTTCTGCTTGCATAATGTTCTCATTTTTACTCTTGCTCACACAGTGTGCATAGAATTCCCCCTTACAGCTAACTCTGTATAGTTTCTGACTCATTTCTTCCAGTGATGAACATTGATTTTGAGTTATTAGAGATTTGGTCGTGGATTAGGAATTTCTTCTTGGTTTAAATGAATGGTGGCACCAGAATGGAAGCAATTGCTGATGAGTTATCATAGGTACAGAGTTTTGGGTACAAGCAAATTTGTTAACAAATTGTACTCAGCAGTTTTTAAAACAGTGCCACAGATGTCAATACATTGTACTGATAGCAGCTGCAGAACTAGGATGTAGGAGCCATGTCCAAAAGACTGCACTCATATTTATCAATTGAGTTATCGCTTACTTTTGTGACCCAGATTTTGTAATCAATTCTTGCTTGAACCTGGAACTAAGGGAAAGCCTTTAGACTGTCGTCTAGTGGAGGGGTGCAAGGTTGTGTCTCATGTGAACTTGCTGTGTTTGCAGGAGTAGTAGAGAAGTTTTTCATGTCTCACAGTTATAGTAGGTTGTGGCAGTAGGGAAGAGCTAGCATGGTGTACTGAAGCTTTGAACCCAGGACCACTTTAAAGTGGTCACAGCCTTGAACGACAATTTGCTGGATGCTTGGGTGGAGGATGATAATTTGCAGAGTGGAGGGGATCCTGACTGCCAACCTCTATACAGACCTCTGTGCCTTAAGCCTGTGGTGGTTGCTTGTACACATGCAAAGCTCAAACAACATGAAGACTGCCCATCACAAGTTTGTTGGAGCTTGAATGACATATTATTGACTTTTGTTATTGCTTTTGGAACTATGATGGCAGACCACAATACAGTTGTGTAAATATTTTTGCCCAAGATTTTGAGCACTTCAGCTCCTATTTATGTGAACACATTCAAGAGTGTCAGTGGGCAGTTTTGGGAATGCAAAGCATTCTGGTATTCTTTACTGGATCAGCTGCGCAGATTAAATGATGAACCTCTACAGATGGACCTTACCTTAACACATCTTTGAAAGGACTTAATGGTGTATGAAGACACCAGTGTTGGTCTTGGAATCGTATTTTTTACTAATTACAAACCATTACATTGATAGGTCCAATACATGTGTATGAAGGGACCTTACAAATTTGCAGGGTCCTTTGGTACACAAGTGAAGTGCCTATGTGCGAGGCATCTAGTTTGTTTTTTACCCCAGGTATCACTTGTATCATCTTGCATTACTCCTTTTGGTTGAAGACCTTTTGAATTAATGTTATTTCTATTATCAAAAGTTGGACTCAGATTGGATGGCTCAAAACTATCCTTGTGCAAGGAGGCAATGTTACTTCTACTGTCAAAAGTTGGACTCAGATTGAATAGCTCAATATTATCATTGCAAGGAGGTGAAAAATAAGTGGAACAAGATTATGAGGATGGAGATCTTCCTAGCCCTTCTAAATCTAGACCAAAATCAAAGAGCAAATTCCCAACTTTTCAAATGATGATGAGAAGTGAAATCAAAGTTATCAAGGCCCAACTCATATGGATATTACCAGTGTGGCATTTGCATGGTTGAATTCCATATCCAAGTTGATAAAACAATTTCCACTGGCATGAAGTTTTGAGGCTGGATCATGGATATTGACTGACTTGATTTTGAGAAACCTACAATGGAAGTATTGGCTGGAGAACTGAAAGTATACATCTTGGGATTGTCTGTTGTTGTCGGGTAGGGACATGAATGTTGATGTGTGTTTAATTACATTTTAAAAATAACTTATTAATTGATTTCAAAAGTTTTCATAACCAATAATGTTTTGGAGGAAATAGTTTTTTCCTAGAACAAGTCAATTTTGTAGACGACAAATTTATGGTCTCCGCCTCCCAAAAATATTCGATCTCATAAAACTCAAACTGTATACCCAAACTTCACTCTTTTTTTTGTTCGTGGCATTTCTAGATTTTGAATTGGTCCATGTTGTAAATCATGTTGTAACCATGTTCTTACTTCAATGAGTAAACATGAATGCTTCCAAAATCACAGTTGCAAAGTTCAGAAGATGAAATATGATGGAAAGGACTCCAGTAATATACCACTGCACATGCTGCTGAGTTTCACCACAAGTTTGCATGCAAGAGGATTTCGGAGAGCAGACTGATGTTGATGGCAGGAGAATGGGTTGCAACCTAGTGCATGCAATTGATGGAAACACTAGAGAGAGCAGCCCGACAAACTTCATCCGATGTGAAGTTTCTGAAGCAGCTGCAGCATGAAACTGCACAAACTTGTTGCAGGGTGCTAACTGTATGATCGCTAAGATGCAAGATGAGAATTGAATATATTCTCCAACATCTCCATGTCCACCAGCTCCAAGCTGTAAATCGATGTGATCGGAGATGAATCTCCATTTTCGACTTGTATCTGGTCACGCTCTTGGTTGATACTGACCAAGAGGCTGGCAGTTTTTACTGCATGTACATAATGGCAACACAGTGACAACATAGCAAAGAGTAGAAGAGCTTGACAATTCATGACAACTATATTATGGCTCTGTTTTTCCATGTGGCTTCTCTCTGCTGTTTTAAAGCTGGTGATTCTCTTGCGTGGAATTGTGAAAAAGTGCAGTTCAGCCATTTCTTAATGGATCATGCAAAACTAGTTGCAGGGTAGCTTCAATTTCACTTCAGATGTAGTAGCTGCTAGAGCCCTAATTTCCAGTTGCATCGGTCACAAATTTCAGACTCCACCGTCTTAGTATTTAAGGTGAAAGTTCAAAGTATGGTAAGGACGAGTGATCAAGTCGAAGATACTTGTATTTTACAACTCCTGGTGAATGAATGTATACTCGGAAAATGCAACGACTTGCATAACAAGTACATTGTAGATCGGGCACGCTAATAGTACCGTCTACATGCACTTGATTAATCTTGAAGAAACTTGAAAAGGAAAAGTGAGGCATTTAATCCGGTCCTTAATGAAAATCTACTATGCTCCCATGCAATTCAAAGCAAATGGAATTGCAAGGGTGCAGTTCTGGTTGCTTGGGGGACGTTGTTGACTACAGACTCTTGGATAGATCTTTGTTGTTGTTTTTTTTTTTTTGGGTTGTTTTGATCTGACCAACTCCTGCATGATCTGTCTATTAAAAGCTTATAAACAATATATTACTTTTCAGTTGCATATGAAAAACACTTTAAAAAAGAGAATTTATCCATATGCATATGCATAGGGCACTTGCAACTACCCTCGATCGAAAGTATGTATACTTGCAGATACATGTGGTAGTTGACGTAAATTGTTGCAATAGTGTTGCAATTCACGATGAGGATGATCTCATTATATTTTTTGCAGCTGGACCTGCCGACATTTGTTGAAGATGTGAGAATGAGATTAGCTGGTCTATTGATTTCATAGACTCATGAATTATATAAATTGAGCATGAATCTTATGATCCATTGATGACACTTGCTTCAAGATCAATCATCAAACGCAATCCTTTATGATCCGCTTCCCCCAACCCAAGATCACCCTAGTTATTCAATCATCCAGTTTGTGATATGCACCAAAGGTTTCCCAAGCCTGGAGGCTGGATATGATCAGCACAGGATTACGGCCTGCAATCACTGTTGAGAATAGAATGGAAGAGCAGTTGGGGTCAAGGAATCTTCTTGCATAAATCATTGTCCAGTACATAGCCAGTTCAGGACAGTTCAGGGAATTATGGCATGGAGCTCGGGTTCTCTGCCCTCGGTTCTCAGATCATAATTCCTGACAGCGGGGCCCTCCCCTGTAGGTAAAGCCCAACCTTGAAGTCGAGAAAACGACAACAGAGAGACGAATCGACCAAATTGCATAACCAATTCTTGACACTTGTGAGATATTCATGGCACAGAAAGAGATATGTCTTGTCGACCCGAAGAATTCGAACAAGCATTTGAGAAACAACTTGAGTATCCACTTTTTTTTAAGGGAACCAGATCAGAGCTGCCAGGAAACATTACCAATAGTCGAGAGTTTTAAAGAATTCATCAAATCACTCTTGTGATTCGCTGCAACAAAATTCCAACACCTCGAGCAACGCAGCAGTAATGGCTAGATTTCTCGAAGAAGACTGAGAATCCTAATTTCTATTGAACTGTGGACACGAAGTACATCACCGAATCTTGGTCTGTCTAACCTGTGAAATGGTTCTGTACCCGGTTTTTTATGTCTGTGTGAACCTTTGAGTATTAGTTGGACTGGTGTACAACTTCAGGCAGTCGTTGTGGTAAGAACATCATGAACTGTGTATCAGTCTACAGGCTATGCTGTTTCTAATCATCTTATTCTGCACAGGATGTCATGTGAGAGACGAAAATCTGGGGCCGAGTACGGCTCCGGAGGACGAATATGGCAGTTACGTTGTGGTGGATATGATCATGCTTTTGATTATAGTACCATATGGCAACTGTGCGATTGGAGATGTCCAGTGATGTTGCCTGACGGTGGTGTCACAACAAGAGTACATCGCGTGTGCACCCAAAACGAGAAGGACTCGTACCTCCCTATCTTCAGTTTCGCTTTGACATCAACACGAGCTTGGAGAGAGATGTGGTTTTGACTGATTTGAGACTGCAGCAATGTGCTCACTGACGACTGCACTGGAACACTCTGCGCCTTCACCTCCGCTACCAGAAGGGTGATGTTCTGATGCCCAGCAAAGAACGCTGGCACCTGCGTTTTTCCAATTTGTGTCCCGCTGATTGAAATATAGACGGTGATCACCTCGTAATAAATGCTGATCTTCCTGTTGGGATTTGTCGCCTGAACGCTGAGAATTACATCGGCATTCACCGTAGCTGCTGCTGAAGCTTGATTCTGCGTCGCCGGTTGTATAACTTGCAATGTAGGAATCTGGGCACTTTCTAGGGTGAATTGAGGAGAATGGGGGTGCAGGACTAACCAGATAATCAAAGCCGCTATGCCCACAGCTAGGAAAAAAATCACCAGAAGCAAGCACACGAACTGGCAAAAGAAGACACAACAGCTCCGCCCACACCTGACACGTCGAGGTTTTTTGTCCTTCACCAGTGAACCCTGAACAATACCCCCGTTCTTCATGACTATTAAATCTTGAATATAACTAAGAACAGGTAGCAGAGCACAGCAGATCAAAACCGTGTGATCGAGCTAGGACTAGAGATCGAGATCATGTCCACCCTCGGACGAAATCCAATTCAAAAGCTGCACACTAAAATAAAACACAAGAAGGAGACAATCGTAGTGCAACTACTGGAGACTGTTGTATCACCAAGCAGCTGTCTAAGTACGAATCCAGAAAGACGAGAAAACGGTTTTAAACAACGCGGGTAAGACCGAGCGAGGCCATAAACATAGATAAATTCGCAAGGAATTCGTTCGAAAAATGAGTCACGGAACACGGGTCCCATATGAATCTTTTCAGAAACTGACGATCGGCAGCTGTGACAGTGACCATGTTTATCCTTAAATACATATGATCCAGCTAGATTCTGTTGAACGTGGGATTGGTACCAAGCACGCTTTCTCCGACGTTTACGCAGCTCCAGGTCCTCCCTTGGTTTGTATTCAAGGAAAATCCAGCTCCTATTTCGAGATCCTGGCTCCCAAGTTGCTGAGTTTTGGGGGTCCTAGCTTCTTTTTTGCGGGAATTCCCTACGGCTGTGCATTGTCTTTATTTCCATAGCATCCCGCCGGAAAGATAAATGTAAAGAACTGGTAGAAGTTTTCTTGTGTAGGTGGAGGGCGCATTACCTTACCCTCAGTAAAATTTCTACCTCAGCAGCGGATGGCACAATATTATACTAAAGGTTCCTCCTCTCCTGTCAAATGAAATATAAGCCTTCTGTTTCTGAAGAAATTTTTTACCAATCCTTTAAAGTTGGGTAAGGACCTCGAACAGGTGTATCGTGGGGAATTGGATCCAGTGCTGGGTCGCTCAACTCCCCTACCTTGTGCAGGGCCCTCATTCTCTGAACAGCCCCATTCTTCAAGGTGCATAACTGACTGTAGGGAGTGTCTTGCTAATGTAGCAGCGCATTATTGGGCAAAAACCCTAGTTATGTAAATGTACCTCGCACGCCCCAACTATTCATGGTAATCAACAAGAGCACAGGAACCTGTACACTCTAGTGAGTTACTTCGTGCTTACTCTACACAAAATGGTTAATTGGCTCTTCCCTTCCAAGGGAGAGATGACAATGTAGTTTTCATTTGCTCCCACATTTTGAGGAACAATCAATCACCAGGTGTTATAACGTGTTCATGTGAACTATGAGTTCATTTGTTTGGGAGTTCATGGAACATTTCCTATCTTAACTGTTGCTGGTTTGAACTTCGCAATAACGTGCAGAGCCAGCCACTACCCAATGAGCTCAAGTACATTAACGGAGGGGCAGAGCAAACAAAACCCAGCTTGTCAGCTCCTCATAAGGAACTATACAAAGCAGACCTTTAAGAGAAATTCCTTGGAAAAAGGACAGTTCTCCCTCCTTTTGATAAGGTTGAGCTTTGAAGCAACTTCTCTCTAAATGCTGTTTAAAGTTTTGAAGCTTGGAAGACATACATACTCCCCTCTAATTCTTGATGCAAAAGACTTCTTCATTTTGCACCCGGGGATACCACTCTTTGCAGGAAAGATGGCACAATAGAGATATCCACAAAGTATGGAAAACACAACGCCAGTATCCCTGTTCGATCATAAAGGGGGTGAGATTTTTCAAAAACCTTGAAGGAAAATACATTGGGCATTGGGCTTAAAGGATGACTGAAACTCAGATTAGCACCAAATTTGAGTTTCACCCTGATTACTTTCGACCAATCCCTGCTATTACTGAGTGTATTGTAATTACAAAATTTCTTGAAACTCATGCGTTTAATCTTCAGTTTCTGCATTTTGTACCCATATTTAATAATTTTTCATTACTTTCCAAACAACAATGCTTAGAGGTTGAAAGAAAGGCCCAAAAGGGGGTCATTTTACAGATATCTCTAATGTTCTAGTTTCATATGAAAAATGGGCTGTGACTTAAATCACTGCACAAATTTTAGCTTGGGATTTTATTAATTCATGGGTTGAAATCCATGAGTCCGGAACTTAGGAACAAGGACCTTCAGGACATCCAAACTTTCAGAGCTGACATCAATCAAATGTCATCCAGAAATTTGTCGAGTTACTGGTGTGCCCAGTGCCTGCTGGATAAGGTTGGTGTTTTGAAGAAACAACAACAAATTATTGAGCTCAAAAAGAGTAAATTATTGTTGAATGTGGTGTAACCGAAAGCTCTGTTGACTACCTCATACAAGTCCACAATAATGTAGGACCCAAACTGTGAAATATAAAGTATAAACTGCCAGACACAAGTTAGTTGGAAATGGAGCCTCACCACCTCCACCACAACAAAACAACATCATGATTAGGAAATTATTTTTTCAACCGGGTCAAAAGTCAGGAACCAAAATATGAATGTGCAAGGTTGTTGACACTTACACATTACTACACTAAATCTATTCTGCTCCAATCTGTGCATTTTGACTATGCAATACTAGGGGAGGACACCAACAAAGCCAAGTGAAAACTCCATCCAATTGCAAACACAGATTGCAAGGAAGGAGATTTGTTATAAGGTCTGTTCATGATTGAACTATTGTTATAGAACTATTTCTCTTTCTTCTAAAGTCCTTACTATTTATAGCTAGATTAAAGATTAGCATGTCATTATG
The DNA here is from genome assembly GCA_963921925.1 of Sphagnum tenellum. Lineage (NCBI taxonomy): Eukaryota > Viridiplantae > Streptophyta > Sphagnopsida > Sphagnales > Sphagnaceae > Sphagnum > Sphagnum tenellum. The sequence goes on along the minus strand of OY998158.1, from coordinate 8,576,705 downwards.
TCACTCTTCAAGCCTGATTAGGACCTTTTGTCACCCTACCCGACAAGTCTTATAGTACATGATTGCTTGCATTTCTGTTGTCCAGGACCAGTAGACCCCTGTAGCAATGTTGCCCTTAAACCCTTTATACAATACACCTCATAGAACACATATTACTCAGTCAGACGAGCAGGTGCACGCAACACCATGTAGACAGACAAGGTTCTTGAAATTTCGAGCAGGTGGCTTCTATTAAGCTAAATTTGTGCATATTTGGTAATATTTAAATGTTTAACAGTGCAACCTATTGCAATCGAAAGCTTCAACAAATTGAAAACTGGCTATGTGCAAGAGAAATATTTCATAAAAATTGACGAAATGTCCAATGTTATAGTAGCAAAATCTAGTGCTGATTACAAAATGAAAGTAGGACATCTAGTTTTTAAATCTCTGAACTATGCACCTAATTGGCGATGCACTTAATTTGGCCATGAAAAAATCTTAACATAGTATGTGATCACTATTGTGGGTGGTCTTGAGGCTTAATCATTGTTAGTGATTCTATCAGAATCCAAGCCAAGAACACATAAGACATTGGATAGTGACACACCCACAAACAACACTAACATACACATTACTAATTACACACAAAACACACACACACATACAATACAACCACATATCCTAATGGACCCAAGTTCCAAACTTCCAATGTACAAGACCTGAAACCAATGGACACACATGGAAACAAAAATACACAATTTGAGTAGAGATTCAAGAGTCAAAACACAACCAAAGAATTAATGAATCAACACAACTTAAAACTTAGAAGCAAATAAAGTCTAGACTAATAGACTCTAGAAGTAGACACAAACAAACACAAACAAACAGAGGAAGACACAAGCAAAGAGAGGTAAATTGAAGCAAACTAACGCTGACACTAAATGAAGGCAAACAAAAGTAAACAAAAACAAAGACAAATTAACAAAAGCAGACAAAGGTAAACATTGGAAAAAAACAAACAAAAGCAAAGAGAGGCAAATAAAAGTATGTAGAGGTAAACAAAAGCAAATAAAGGTAGACAAAGCAGAAACATGCAAATAGAAGTAAGTAAAAAAAAACCAAGTAGAGGTAGAGAGAAACAGTTATAAAATCAAAAGAAAAAAGAACAAAAAGATAAAGCTTGACATTAGATGAAAACTTGAGAGCAATATTGACACACACAAAAAAAACCATTAAGCAACTATGGCAATTTTTAAATCCTAACTTCTAAAAGATAGAATGACCCAACTTCAAATATTAAATGTCACCATTGAGAATAAGAGATAATGGCCCACTGATGATGGGATTGGAACAACAAACCCCACCCAAATCCCATAGTGGAGTCTAATCCAATGTTTGTTTAGGCTTTTGCTTCTTCCAATTTTCAAAACATGTGTCATATGAGAAAATATTCAAATTGAAAAAAAAATTTAAATACATTCTCACAACAATATTCAAGTGTTCATTGAGGTGGTTCCTCAATTTAGATTTCATGAAAGAAAGGGTGGAAAATGTTTGCTCACATTCCACTAACCCCAACACTTGTACAATTGCAATTTTTGACAATTTGAAAAAAATTGTGGGAAACTTCCAAAATTTGCCAAAATTGAATTAATGGATTAACATGAAATGGTGTCTCCCTAACAACAACAACAACATTAGATTGCATAATGATCTTTAAAATACTAAACTACATGTTAAAAACATTTAAAATAGAATTATTATGTAAATCTTATCTGCAACAAAAGGTAAACCTGTCTTTGAAGTTTTGACAACTTCCAACAACTTCTTGGAACAATAATGCATGTTAATCAACAATAGATATTGATTGAAATTCTCTTTAGCATCACCTTGAAACCAATATTGCAAATAACAAATGCCCATAACATTCATCAAATGGGATGTTGGAAACCTTATAATCAACTCACAAATGAAATGTTTTGTTGCAATTACAAGGAATGTCACAAGTTCACAAAATCAAAGATATAAAATCAATTTAAAAACCAAAAAAAAACAACAAAACCACACTTCAACAGATAAATAAATAAATAAGCAACACAAAAACATAATACACAAGGAGATTGGGAGACAAACAACCTAAGCATGATCATTTTACATCCTCCACTAAATTAATGAAAACCTCTCAGGTCACTTGAACCTTCTCATTGGTGGCATTTACACATGTAGCCCAAAATGTGTAACTTGGTGAATCAAAGGCCAAATACTCATTGCTCAGGGTTATTAAGGTCTAGTGAACTAATCTTCTACTTCAAATGCACATTGCTATGATTGCAAGCAATCAAGCTTTATAAGTCTTGAAAATATCATAAACATATTTTGTTGTCAAATCCACATAGTGAAAATAAAACTAACCCTCGCAAATCTTTATGGCTATAACATAATTGCATACAAAAACATATTTCTTTTATGTAAACTTGATCAATGCATGGATAGTTTCCAGCATGGGCAACAAACAATAAAGAGAGATGTGAAGGTTTATGTCACAAAGAAGCTCAAAGTTGACTTTGGTAAACATGATTGATGGACTATCTTCAGGCATCTTTGGCAATAATGGCATATACATTTCCATCACCCATTTTGCTAAATTGAACATGCTAATCCAACATGTTTTTAACATTCCATAAAATATGCAACCCTATTATAATATCTAGCCCTGTTATAATTAGTGCAAAATTGTAGCAAATTGTTACCAGTTTTTACCCCACTCCCCTTTAACCCCTCCTTGAACTTGTTCAACAATTGTGAGGTGGTTCTTCTCAGAATAAACAACCTCATTCTTTGCATGGTTGCAATTTATATTGACATACCATTCTCCTTGTTTCTTGCCCAAGTGTGGCATATTTCGAACTACCCTTGTATTCCCCCACACGATTTTCAAAAGTGTTAGCCTTGGGCCCTAGGATCACATCCTTGCCCTTCACAAATGAACATACCAAACATTTCATACAATGAACTACTAGAAGAAATCCCCAAAATGCAACCATTGCATTTATAACATGTAACTAATTGTAACTTACAACCAACTTTAATTATTTTTGCAACTATTTTGCACCTTTGACCATTCTTGCAACTATGCTAACAACTACATTTGCAACTAATGACTTTTTCATCCATGATGATGCCCATATGTCCCATTAGTTGCTAATGGAACCAAACTTAATCACACTACTAGGGTGTCAAGATAGCCCTTAATGGTATACATAGGTGTATTAAGAAGCTTTGGAAAAGTATGTGTACTTTTGCTAAGTTTTATTAAAGGTGTAATGGGCTATGTTTCTATTGGTGTATTTATAAACATGTATTTAGTTTGTATTTAAGCAAATTAACTATGTACCTACCTACCTACCTATAAATTTTTTTACCTACCTAACCTAGATTATCAACTTATCAACTTATATGTTTACCTACCTTTCAACCTTACATTACCTACCTGCTAAACATAAGCTACCTTTTTATTAGTTAATTACAATTATTTTAATTAATTGATAATTAATAGTTCATTTTAATATTTCATTATTATTCAATACATTATTTATTTATTTATTTTTATATGAACTATTAATCAGTCAATATTTTTTTTATATTATTATTCAAGAAATTTTAATCAAGAAATTTTAAGAATATATATATATATATATAATTTATTTACTTGTTGATATTTTTCTTGTTCATGAAATTATATTTAATAACTCATATATAATAAATTGGTTAATTAATTAGTATTTACTAACTACTTTAATCTTTCATTTTTTAATTTCTGAACTATTAATTAATAATGTATAACTATTATGTTAATTGGTTATGTTACTAATTATTTAATATTCTTGATCTAAAAAATATAACAAATAAGTTGGTTATGTAATTATTTATTCTTTATTATTTATTTATTTAAATCAATTTTATAACTAATAAGTTATTTAGTTAGTTAGTTATTATTTATGTACTAAATATTAATTGTTAATATTTTAGTTATTCATTTGTAAATTTATAAAATATTAACAATAAATTATAAGTAATAATTTGGTTAACTAGTTATTATTTCAATCATTTATTTTCCTATGTATGGATTATGAATTAATAATTTATTATTATATAATTATTAATTAATAAACATTTAACTTATTAAAAATTTAGTTAGTTACATATATACTTAATTATATAATTTACAAATTAAAAAAGAGGATAAAAGATATGAGAAACTTTTTAGTTGCAATTTAGTTTGCAAGTCGCAACTTCAATTTCTATCTAATATGTTTTGTCCTCCACTTCCATTTTGAAAACTATAAAATGAGGAAGTTTTGTCCTACACTTTCACATTAAAAATACATGTCAATTGGGATGATCCAATCAAAAGAGTTTAACATTTTAAGGAGTTTAACCCTAAAGGTTAAACCCAAAAGCTTTTCAAAATATTTACCTTCCTACCTACTTACCAACCTACCCACCTAGTCCCACCTACCCACCTAAATATTGATTTTAATTTATTTTGTCCAAAATTCAACAATGCCACATGACATATTAGTATTATGCCATGTGTCGCCATTAAAAATAAACAATGAAGATCCACCGTCTATTTATTAAATAAATTTTTTTAAACCTTTTTTATTTGCCACATGTCACTATGTAAGTTGTTGATTTATATGGTAACATACAAATGGCATACAAGACTATACGGATGGTGAAGTATTTTGTTGACCATTGACTTCATCCACATTTACAACTAATGTCTTATGCAACTTGTTTAATGCAACTAAACAATTTTTAGTAGCAAATGTCTTTTTGAGCTAAAATATAGTTATAAATGGTAGGTTTTTTTTCAAGTTTTTTTCTAATAAACGTCTCTAGTTTCACTTTTCAATATTTTTGCCTATGGGAATTGAGTAGCCCATAGATCTCAACACTTTTGTGATATGTCACAGTTCTTTTCAAGTTTTTTAAATGGAGGCAATTTTAATTCCTCCTCATATGTATTAACATGGATCTTTGAAAAATCTGCCATAAAGACAACATAAGTGGGCAATCCACTAGGAGAAACAAATTGCATCACAAGATTACTATGATTGAAATTTGAATTTGAATCAACCTTCCTGCCACTTGAACTTGTTGTAGAAAATGGAATGGGTTTAGGTTTAGTAAGGAGCAGAAGAGGACAAGTTTCGTCATGATTCTTGCTAGACTTAAAGAAGTTAGATATCATAATTTTTTTTTTGTTTTTTCCACAGGTGTCATTCAAGCCTTTCAAATGATATATATATATATATACACACACACACACACATACACACACACACACAAAAGAAACAAAGGGAGGTTGAAAAACATAAACAAAGCAAATATGTGAACTATTGATTCATGTGCATTGTGCGTTATGAAACTCCAACCTCCAAAGTTCTATCAAAAAGCAAAGCATGTTGCCACACTACAAAATATCCCTTATTTTCACAGCTCCCAATCAATTGTTTTCTTAGACTTAATTGTGCAAAATGAATGTTAAATGTGCATTCTTCAACAAAATTTAATAATGCACAAGTATGGAAAGAAGCACCACAAATGTGTAAAACAAAAATGTAAATTGAGCTTGGCAAAAACTTGGATTTGGATTATGCACAATATTCTAGATTCCTTTTGTTTAAACCCTAAACTAAAAACATGCCAAACCTTAAAGCAAGCATGTGATGCAATGTACACTAACCAATAATAAAGCTTGAACAAAATTCAATCAAGAAAAGAAGCTTGGATTTGGATTTTGGATTATGTTTGATCCTAATTCCATTTGTTTAGACTTTAAACCTTAAACCTAGAACCTACCAAACCTTAACCCTTATTAAACCCTCACAAAAACATGTGATGCATTATTTCTTTGACCAAAAATAGAGCTTAAACAAAGTTTAAATCAAGAACATAACTTTGATTAAATATAAATATGTAAAGCTTCAAGTTTGTAACCCTAAAGCAAGCGTGTGACATAATGCATTACAAAAACAAAATCAACCAGGAGGGAGGGAGTGAATGAATGAAAGAGAGTGCATTAGCACTTTGATTTCACCTTTAAGTAGTTGCATTAAAAACCCATACTTATAAGTTATTATTTTCCCCAAATTGTAGCCCTCTAAACGTTTGATTCTAAAGCCCACTAATTACACTCAAGTCACAACTCACAAGATGGAGTGTGAAGTGACAAAAGCACTTCCAAGTTGCAACAATGAGTGCTCACTACACTTAGTATACTACTAACTTGTTAGTGTACGAGACCTAGGAGTCAGATTTATCACTATGCAATGTGTGGCAATGATGCCATGCAACCTATAGAAACTTGTTGGTGATAACCCTAGATCCAACAATGATGTTCATAACAATTAAACTAGATCCAATGGTCATGTTCTTAGCAATTAGCCTAAATCCAACGGCAATTTCCTAACAATTAACCTAGATCCAATGGCTTTACTAGTGCTAATGTGACAATAGGGATATCGTATGACACGATTACTATAGGTGAAAGGCTTTACGAGCTATGCATAAAATGGCAAGCAATCTTTGTCCTTCTACCATAATATGGCGATTTTCTTTTTATTTTTTAAAAAAACCCTTTAATGAATTTTGCAAGCCATTTTTGTCCATCACTTTTTTGCGATGTTTCACCAAGAAAAAATGGGCTAGCACTAAAGGCTCATATATAATCAGATACATAGTAGAGGCAAGATTCAACATGCACTTTGAATTATGTACAATACATTTACCCCAAAAGCTTTATTACAAGGATTGATACTCTAATCTAACTATAAACACTCAACATTTGTGATCAACATCACAACTATGATCCTTGCATAAGCAATTTTCCATAGATCCTTAGAAAAATACATTGAATCCCTTGCATGCACAATTCAATGAATTATATCCACCTTATTCCACAACCTTCTCATGTATCTTCTTTTCCCATCATTATAGAAGTTAGTGATCTTTTCATTTTTTCACTTCTTAATTCTCTTCACCTTTTTTAGAAGAATAAAAACCCATTCCAAAACATTGAGTGTAGTTGGAAGGCACCATACTTAACATAACCTTTCATCCATGAAGGCCAAATGTTTTCAAAAGCGTAATGATTGCTTAAAAATTTGTAGCATGTTTTTATGTTGAATAAAGCCCTTAGTAATTAGTTTACCAAATTCAGGCCTACATTCAACTCTACCTCGGATGGGCCCTTATTCCATTAAGGAATTAGGCTTTAACCTACATTTCATACCTTCTTCATATTTCTTGCCTATCCTAAAACAATCAAAGAAATTTCCTAGTGTATTTAAAGGTCACCTTGTATTCGTGTGTACTCCCAAAAAAAAAAAAAAAAAAAAAAACTTAGGCCTACTCCCTAAAGGGAAATTACACCTACTTTGAGGCATAAGATCCCTCCCACTTTTAAGGAGTAGGTGTAAGAATAAGAACACATGCACATGATCTAAATTTGGAAAACCTTTGATGAAATTTGACAATGTAATTTATTATTGTCATATTGGATGTGTTGTTTCATCTGCAAATGTAAACACAAGATTGATGTGGGAAGACTAAAATTGAGTTTTCTTATGGAATTGAAAACATTCTCTAAACAACCAAAAGAATTGTATTGACATCTAAGTTTAGTTAGAACATAAAGCATTATATATGTGACTAAAAGTTGTAAGATATGATCTACATATTTGGACATGTAGTTGAAAGAAAAAATATATAAATAATGAATTACAACTATGATTAAAAGCATTCCATAATTTTTTCTTTTTTATCAATAATTGACATGATAAATCAATTAAAATTTGATTTGTATTTGCAACCAAAAGTGTTTTACACAAGTTGCCATAAGTAAATTGGTTTCCTTAAGTTGTTATGTGAATTATTTTGATTGTTAGTAAATATTAAGAAACAAAAAAATATCTTCTAGTCCCCAAAGGTTTTTTCCTTGCAATCCTTTCTACAAAGCTTGCAATAAGAAATTATAATGGATTTTAGATTTTTCTTCTTATCTTCTTGTTAAAAGTTTTCAATCACAAATAAAAATGTAATTTTTATTCTTATAGTATTTTGTCCCACATTAAAACTTTTTCTTTCCTTTTGATCACTTTTACAAAGGTTTTGGTAAAATTTTAAAGTTATTTTTTCTCTTTATTAAATTTTTAAATATATTTTAAATCACAAAAAAATATCTATGTTTTAATATTTCAAAATCAATTGTATGCACAATTTCCAATGTATGGGTCCAAGCATGGTATTAGACCAAAAAATGGGTCTACCTAAAATCCTTTCTAAAAATCACAATTTTTTACAAAAACACAAGAAATTAAATTGCAAAAAAATATTTTTCCATTTTGAAAACATCTATGCCTCCATTGGGTATATCGCAAGTTGAGTATAAAATTTGAAGAACTTTAATCTAATAAAAGTAAGTAAAGCTAAAGGGAGATAAGATGAAAAAAAACTAGATGGAAAAGGAGATGACAAAAAACCAAAGAGCAAATGAAATGGCCATACAGGTGGAGGCATCTTGTGTAGGTACACAAACATTATAAGGAAGAAAGTTAAGGAGAGAAAAACATGGCCAGAAGACAAAAAATAAAGGCAAATTGTTTGTTCTTCTATCTCAATGAACTAACATAATCTACTTCTACCTTTCCAAGAACAAACAAGCTACTACTACCTTCTAAATGCATTCATAAGGACAATAACTAGTTGATCATTTTTGGGACTTGGAGTGGAAGTACGCCTAGCACCTAACACCCACCATATTAGGGGGACTTATTAAGTTATGCTAAAAATAATGAACCTAAAAATTTAGGTTTTGAAATAATGTAACCTACACACAAAAAGGATGGTTGTTTTTCCTTTGATGAAATTTGAAGTTTCGTATATACATCAAAGATTTATAAAATTGATTTTCAACTTTGTTGCAAATATTCATTTTTTTATTTATTTCCTTTCAATTGCTAGGTTTTATTTTTTCCATTTATTAAATCAAATAAATTGGATGTGCAATGCATGTTCATACACAAGAAGGAAGCAAACAAATTTCCTTTCAATACCCCCCTTAAATTGATACGCAACAAATATATTAAACAATGATTTTTATTTGGTGAGTGGAAGGCATCTCAATTCTAATGTTTTCTATACCCAAAGGCCTATGAAGGTGTAATGGGTTTGAAATTAGCATGCTTCCAAATATGATTGAAAGTGAAACACCAATATTGAACCAATATTCATTGAACCACAGCTTATGGGTCACCTATTGTTAGTTCTATTATGTAATTATATAGTTCATCTCAAAATAGTTGAAAAATAATCTTGAACTTTGAAGTTTGAAAACTCCCACCCAAAATATAAATATTTGCACTTCCAAAACATGACAATAGATGTGCTTCCCTTTGACCTAGTTGTATAGGTTATTCAACTTTGGGCAAAGGCTATGGGATAATGTGGTGAGCTATTGGGAACATCAAAGGTTTAAAAATCTTTGAAACCTCCTTCCCCTCCCAAAAGGAAAAAACCTCAACTTCTCGGGTGCATGTTGTATCACCTCATTAACATTGGTAAAGCAAAATTTCATTTCATTACAATATTCATCACCCATTTTTTGCTTAGACTTAATTCCTCTTCCTTTATCAACATTGGGTGAACCAACTCCTAGACAACTTTAGAACCTTGAGGTGGTCATTTGTTGGCTTTGTAGGATGTTTTAAGGGAACAATAGTGAATGGGCATAAGGTTTGGAGAGAACAGCAAAATGGTAAGGTTTGACTATAAGTTCAATATTAATTAACTTATCATTTTTTTTTAATGTACATGAATGAAGGATGCATGAATGGATGAGGGATGAAGGATGGATGAAAGATGGATGGATGGCAAGGTTGTCAAATCCAACATGATGTGCCATTTATATTAATCAAAATATTCATGATAGAAAGGTGGGTTTATCTTTCAACCCCTCGTGACAAATAATAATTCAAATCTTCAATGGGTTTTCAATGTGTTGATTGAAAAGTTTTGGTTGTTGACATCATAAGCAAAACCATGTTATTTTTTAACAACCCAAAACTTTTTTCAAATTTTTTTATTTTTTGGTTTTTTCTTCATAGAGGATTGGATTTTGGTTGTCGGATTTGACAAGAATGTGGACAACTCAACCAAAAAATCTTAGCAGTTGAAATGGTGACTGAAATTAGGTCGTTATTTTTTATGATCCAAAAACAATTTAAGGGTTTCTTTTCTTGCCAGCAACCAAATTTAAGTCGCTGGATTGTGATTAAGGTGTGGACAAGTTGAATGAAAAAAATTTGGCTATTGAAATGGTGACCAAAATCATGTGGTTACTTTTAATAATCCAAATTATTATTATTATTATTATTATTGTTATTATTTTGCTGGTGATCGAATTAAGGTTGCTAGACTACAACTAGAATGTGGACAAGTCGACCAAAAAATATTAAGTGTTGAGATGGCAATCACAAATTTTTTTCAATGGCAATTTAATTTAGGTCACGTGATTGTGACCAAGGTGTTGACAAGTTGACCAAAAAATCTTGGCCATTGAGATGGTGACCAAAATCAAGTCACTAATTTTAATGGTTCAAATAAAAACTTCAATTTTTATTTTTTTATTGGTGATCGAATTTAGGTCACAGGACTACAACTGAAGCGTGGATAGGTCAATCAAAAAATCTTGGCCATTGAGATGGCAATTGAAATCAAGTCATTAATTTGAACAATCCCATCTTTTTTTGGTTAGCAATCAAATTTAAGTCATGGGATAGTGACCAAGGTAAGGATAGATCAATCAAAAAATCTTGGTCGTTGATATGGCAAATGAATTAGGTCGTTAGTTTTAACAATCCAAATATTTTATTTCAATTTTTATTTCAATTTTTATTGATGACAACCAAATTTAGGTCACAAAATTGTGACCGGGCTACGAATAGGTCGATTGAAAAACGTTGGACGTTGAAAGGGCAACTGAAATCAAGTCACTAGTTTTAATGGTCCAATTTTATTTTATTTATTTTTCCATTAACAATTGAATTAAGTCGCAAAACTATGACCAGGGTGTGGACAAGTCGACAAGAAAATCTTGGTTGTCAAGATGGCGATTAAAATAAGTCGCTACTTTTAACGATCCAAATATTTTATTTCGAATGTTTTTTATTAACAATTGCATTTAGGTCGTGGGACTATGATCGGGGTGTGGACAAGTTGACCAAAAAATCTTGGCTATTGAAATGGCAACAAAATCTAGTCGTTATTTTTAACATTCTAGATTTTTTTATTTTTAAAAAAAAAATTGGATGGTGATTGAACTTGAGGTCATGGGACTATGACTAGGCTATGGACAAAGCAACCAAAAGATCTTGACCATTCAGATGATGACCAAAATCAAGTCGTTATTTTTTAACGGTTTAGATTTTGTTTCAGTGCATTTTAGTGTTTGCAACTAAATTTAAATCATTGGACTACAACAATGGTGTTGACAAGTGGATTATAAAATCTTAGCCCTAGAGATGGTGATTAATTAATCTAGCCGTCTTTTTTCCAACCCATTAAAAACTTTGATTCTATACCATTTCTTGGGCATAAACATTCCATTTACTATCTTTGACTTTGTCTTGTAACATAATAAATTTTCATCTCTATATGGTGTTCTTTGTATTCTCTCACTTTCTCTTTTTGCTTCATCTTCACCTTGAGTGGTCACCGAATGGTTTTCCTACAAGTGATGTGCAATTCGTGTGTTTATCTCATACAACACGAGGTAAGTTCTTCTAACTTTCATCTTTTACAATGTTGTCATCTACTATTGTTGCCCAAAAAGTAGAAAAGTTGTTGGTGTTGATGATTCGGACGAATTTTCTTGATGTGGCTTTTGAGGGGTTGGTGTTGAATCAATATGGCACATTTGATCACATAACCAAAAAAACCATGGATGATCTAGGTTATGCTTACTTCTGTTGTGAGTTACTAAATCAAGTAGGCTTGACTATGATCACCTTGTGAGTTAACTCCCCCCACATTCAAATGCATAAAATTGTGCTCCAAAAAGGGTTATATGTCAAGGTTGAGAATTTTGGAATTGAAGTTAGGTATCAAAATGGGTTTGAAGAAGGGGACATGCCAATTATTCTTATGGTGGAATCCACCATTATTGTGTCATCCATTACAACATTTGAACCTACTTTGACCCAATGTTTTTCCATTCTAATTTTCTCAAAGAATTTAAATCCAGGTCATTACAATCCAAGTTTCCCACTGCTACTATTGTTATCATTGTTTATTGCAATAAGAGATGGCGAGAGCAAGCATGAAAAACAAATGATTGCCGATGGTGAAGGTGAATTGAATCAAGATGTTCTTGTTCTTGGCAGTCAATTCAAGATAAAATACGACCAATTGGTTGAAGCCAAAATCTATGGTCAATGTGCTATGGTGTTGGTGAAAAATGTGACAACAACAATAATTAGCGACCGGTTTCTTCGAGCATAGCCTTATATTATATTGTCCAAAATGCTTAATGATAGTGTGAACATGATTACTTCAACTCCACACCAAATTAACAAACCACCAACCTCTTGTGAGAGAGGTAATTTATCCTTGTTATTTTTTTTAATCCATTTTGAAGAATGTATCTTTCTTTTACCATTGGTTCATTAATGATCTTTCTTGCTTTTAGGTTGTTCGAATATAATCTATATTTAATTTAGCACCCCTTCCTTTGCGAAATTGTGCAAAATGTCATGTGCCAGATATTGTTGTTGCAATTACAAATAGCAATGTGCATTGTAATGTGTGTGGTATGAAAACAACCATCAAGAAGGTTAGTTTCTTATGAGTTTCAATTATGCCAACAATTGGAGATCATGCTCTTTTTATCATTGAGGGAAAATGGTTGGAAGTTGTGGGTATGTCAAAAGTTGATTCCTTGTTTAGCCACATCCAAAACAAGTTCAATTTTTAAATAAAACCAATTTATGAAATAAATTTCAGGTGACTCCTTCTCAACTTGTTGATTTTGAGGAGCACATTGAGCCTCCATCTAATTTGGCCTCTTCTTTTCCATCATCAGATTTTCTAATTGATGTGGAACCCACATCAACAAAACAAAAACTTGATTTTGATGTTCACAAACCTAATCCAAAAATAACAAAGTTGTGATTTTAATAGTTAGTTTTGGAATTTTAATAGCCATTTTTTGAGTTGTTTGGATTTTTCACGGTTATTTAAAATTCCAAGAGCTAAGTTTTGATTCTCTAGAATTTTCATAGTTGTCTAAATTTCCAAATGTTAAGTTTTAATTTTTTTGGAATTTTCATAATTATTTAGAGTTTCAAGAGTTAAATTTAGATCTTTTTAGAATTTTCATAGTTTTTTGGGAATCCAATAGTTAAGTTTTAAATTTTCTAGAATTTTCATAGTTATTTATAATTTTGATTTTAGATGCCAATGATGCTTATGATTTGAAACATTTATATATCCGCAAAATATCAATATCCATAATTTTTTAAAACATTCAATATCTACAAAATATCAATATCCATAATTTTCTTTTTAATTCAATATTTACAACTTATCAAGATCCACAATTTTTGAACATTTGACTATCTACAAAATATTAACATACACAATTCTTAAAGCAAAATCACAATATTTATAAAATTATGTGATGAAAAAAACTTGAAAACATTTCATCTTGAATTTGCTGTGTTGTTTTCATTTTCAATTTATGTTTCACCTAATTTTAAAGGTGATTTTGATCGTCCACAGCTTGATCATAGTCTAATGACCTAAACCTCGCCAACACAAAAAAACCCAAAAAAAAAAATTAAAAAAAAATAATAATAATAATAATAAAATCCGGATTATTAAAAAATAGCAACATCATTTCGAGCACCATTTCAACGGCCAAAATCTTTTGGTTGACTTGTCCACACCCTTGTTACAATCCCATGAACTAAATTTATTTGCAAGCGCTAATTTCATTTTTTTTTAAATAGCAACCTAATTTTGGTCACAATGTTAACAACCAAGATTTTTCATACCTATCCACACCCTGGTCATAGTCTATTGTCCTAAATTTGGTTGCCAACGCAAAAAAAAATTTCATTATATATATATACAATATATAATTAAATTAAAACTTGATCTTTAAAAAACAACGAGCTGATTTTGGTTGCCATTTTAATGGCCAAGATTTTTTGGTCAACTTGTCCACACCTTGTTACATTTTATCATAATTAAAAATGGTTAACATTCAATCATTTAATGATGTTTTGTCTTTGAGTAATTTTCATTAGTTTCGACATATAAATATGATGTTGGTCATTACCTATTTGATTCCATATTTTATTTATTGAAGTGTTCATTAACATCCCTTCAAATAAAACAAAATAGTATCCAATATTTAAAACAATGTTTGACATTAAATACACAAAAAACACAAGAATGTTGCCTTAGGGAATTGAACCCAACTTTTCTATATGATTTAACATCATGACAAAGTTTTCAATGAATACTAATACATTGACAAAATGTCCCAAAGTGCTACCATTGGTGGCTTATGGGGGGATTTTACTACAATTTTTTGGATACCAGAATATTTACAATGACCAATCTATGTTTGAAATAAAGATTCAAATAGAATTGTGTAAGTGTGGAGTAGATTACCAAATGGACACTTTACACATTGCTTAGAGTAATAAATATTTTTAACCAATTGAATATACATGTGATATTAAAAATATTCAATTGCAATTTGAGACACAAAAGTTTAAATCATTTATAAATTTGGATGACTTCCCAATGCTCTCAAAACCAATTAAACAAGTGCAAACACTTGCCAAAAAGTACATTTTCATTGGAATGATGACTTGGATTGTGTTTTGATAAAACTTTTGGAAACTTATTCAAATGCACCTCTAGAATGCATTGTCCAATTATTTAATTCATCATGTAATACCAATGTTACTAAGTCAAGTACATAATCATATTCAATACGTGAGGGGGAAAAAAACAACTAAAGGAAAATTTTGTTAATTATGTTAGTTTAGCAATTCCAATGTCCATATCCAATAACATCCCAATATCTTCAATATAACTGAAAACAATCTTTCAATAATTAAAGATTTACCAATAATTGAAAACATATTAATGATTGTGAATATTCCAATGGTTGAGAATGTCCCAATCATTGATGATATTCCAATGATCAAAGGAATGCCAATAGGTGAAGATGTTCCAATAGTTGAAAAGACACCGATGATTAAATATGTTCAAATAACTAAAGAATTCTGTAATTGCAAATCTAAAAAAAATCATATAAAGAAAAAGATTCATTTTCGATTGCACACCTTATGATGAAACTATTTCAAAAATAACAAAATCTCATTTCTAATGTAACTTTCTTTACAAAAACTAGGATTTTTCTAGATAAATTTCTACACCCAAAAAACAAAATCACAAATTATTTTCCATGTGAAGTACATAGATAGTAAAATCTCACAAGTTTGTAATAATACAAAAATTACATCGTTAACTCAAAATGGAATATGCACTTTAAAAATATCTAATAATACATGATATTAATTCAAAAGAAGACACATGTGAGTCAAAACATGTTAATGCATATAAGCAAAAACTTCAAGATGTTGCTTTGTTGTTTTTTGCAATCCCTGGAGATGAATCAACAGCACTGGGGTGAGTTGCCACAGGGATTCCAAGCAAAGTTACTCAAGTCCACCAACCTGAACCGAATGGTGTCCTCCCAACCAGTTTGTGGTGCATCATTGAGACTCAAGGAGTTGCAGTCTATCTCAGAGGCTCTTGAATCAAGTATCCCTGCAGCACAGAGCAGTGCCACTGCAATCCACTAACGGGCAGTAAGAGTAGAACCAGTGTGCGATTGATTACTTATAGCCATGGCTTGCATAGAAAGTTCTGTAAATTTAGGCCTCACACAATTATTGAATAGGAGTCTCTTATGTGATGCTAGGTAAATATATCACATATTTCACATAACCATCTTCATTTTTGTGGGATAAAGATGGA
Source organism: Sphagnum tenellum (assembly GCA_963921925.1). NCBI lineage: Eukaryota > Viridiplantae > Streptophyta > Sphagnopsida > Sphagnales > Sphagnaceae > Sphagnum > Sphagnum tenellum. The sequence goes on along the minus strand of OY998158.1, from coordinate 8,560,598 downwards.
TGTGTCATGTCTCATGGCCACACATTGGAAGAAGTAAAGAAAGAACAAGGAGAAGGTTCAGTACTGCACTGATGTGATGCCAAGTTGTTTCCAGGAAGCATGTCAGAGTTTCAAAAGAGTGCAGAGTGGAGTTACATCTCAAATAGTATGGTTCAAAAGAGTGGGTTTAGTAAAACTCTGCCCAATCCCTGTAGGGAGACAGATGTGAGTAGATTGAGAAAATAACTGGACTCTCAGCCAGATAGATGCAATTAAGGGCACAAGATTGCAGTTCACATCAGCAAAACTTGATCTCAGCTGGGCCATTTTGTCCAGATCTTTTAAATCCTCACCAAAATCACAAGGTTCTCTGGTTCCTCTATAGAGGTTCACTGGAGACAGGAGTCAACTGGTCACTTCTCACTGCATATCACTTCCACTTCCTTCGGCAAACTTTACTTAATAATTTGGTACCCTGAAGAGAAGAAGGTGGACTAACTCGTATGTTGCAATGCACATAGATCCAGACATGAGGGCTGGTCCAACTCCCTATCTTGATACCTACCTTCACATGTATTCTACCTAGCAATGCAATATTGCTGCTTTTAATATCCGTCTGCAGTGCACTTCCCTCACCATCCGTGAGCTGAGCATTTGTGGCAATCAGATCAGCCCTCAGGATGGTAGTATTGTCAACACCCTGATAGAATCCATGTACGTTGCATTGCCCGACACTTGTCCCTTTGTACGTCCCACTGATGCTGATTTGCCTGTAAGATATGCCAATCTTGTGATTGGGATTTCGCGCTTGAACCGTGAAAAGAATATGACTGTTCAAAACAATCTGATTGCTAATTGATGGCTGCCGCTGCCGCACAGTAATAGAATTCCCATGTCTCGACGTGGTGACATTCAGCTGAACAATGCGGACATCTTGTAAAGTATAATGCGGAAATTCCATTTCATACACCAACCCGAGGACCAAAGCTGTTACGACCGCAGCTGTGATGAGGACTGCTGTTACCAAGAAAAAAATATCCAAGCAGCGGCCACAACCATTTCGATGACACTTGCGGGCAGATCGGAGAGGAGCTCGACCTACAACTGTCGGTGGAGGATGCGGAGGGCTCACATAGCCCGGAGCAGTGAATGTTTTAAGGGGCGTGAAGCTTGGAGTCGTAGCATAGCCACTTATATCTGATCTTACTGAAGGACTAAATGGTTCAAAAGGAGGGGGAGGTGGCGCTCTCAGAATAATCCTAACTGCCATTGAACATGGAGAGAATCTCTCTTCGGAGTAGTAGTTGTCACAGAAGAGTTTTCCTCCTCGTTTACTTTGCTTGAGCATTACCCATTTCACAAACGTAGGTTTTTGCCGAATCGACAGAACCCCATCTTCAGCATATCAGCTGTTCTATTTTTGCACCCCCATTGCTGCACACAACCGAACAAATGGCATCAGTTGCGTACCCATGTCCAATGGATACCCATATTGCCTAAACCTAGCAGGCTGGATTGACCGAATACGGACACTGATTCAAGGCAGGAAAAGGGAAGACAGCAGAGGAGAGTGTGGAGGATAGAATTGACACCTTGTAGAAGTTCAAATACGTCTTCACAAGGGAACCACAATTGCTCTGAACGGTTCAAACCTCGGTCCTGAAGCTAGAAGGTGCAGCAACATTGCTTCGAAGGGCTCGGTTGAAGGTCATTTCCCTCTTCCAGCGTCAACTAATTTCCAGACACAAATCGATAAACAGAGGCTTCGAGAAACTCAGTACCTCAACGGGTCAAGTAGAAGCGCTGTTACTGCTCTCCTCAATTCCGGAAAGAATCGCCGTATGGAAGCGCATTGAAACTGCCCACAGCAACTATCCGGGAAAGAAAACACACACAAGGCGTACTCTCTCCCACAACTGCTGCGTCTCCAAGACGTCAAGGAAAACCATTTAACGACCAGAATTGCAAAAAATACATGGCACCCAGAAACAATGGCAGACAGAAACTCCCAAATTTTCAATTGCGTCTCACGGCCACCTCATATGCAGCAGCACAGAACTGTGAGCACACACAAAAACATGCAAAAAAACGCGATGGAAGAAAAAAAAAATCCGCCGGATCCAAATCCTGGCGGGCAGATAGCAAATCAAAACACATGAACAAATTCCAAAAACAGAGCCAATATTAAAATAAATACACGTAAGTATGGGTACGTTCATTTCATAGATTTGCATAAGCAAATGAGTAAAGGGGAAGGGAGGCGGGGAGGGGAGGGGGGGGAGCTCAAGAGATGCAGAGCTGCGGCAGCTTGAGAAACAGAACGGAACAGAAATTAGAGCGAGCAGAATCGCACCAAGAAGTGCACTTTGGACAAAATTCCTAGTTGTATTTTATTTTGGAGGGTAGGCAATCCTATTAGTGTTTTTCTTTTCTTTTCCCCCAAAAACTTTTGTCTTTATTATGGCCCAAAAAATGGGAATTACCCTTCCTCTTTTTTTTAAATGTTTGGTTTTCCTATTGTGAATTCAACTTTTTTCTTTTTTTCTTTTTTCTTTTGGAGAAAATCTCCAATTTTCCATATCACAAGAATGGAGAAAGGATCGTCCAATTGCCTCTACATTACGACAGTAAGTAAAGTATTGAGTCGAAGTTCAGGCGGGTACTACACCTACATCACTAACCCAATAATTTATTAAATCCGTAGTAAGTAATAACGGCTGCATCCATTAAGGCAGTAAAGTAATTAAGTTGGCAGGTTTAGGGTTAAGGGGGCAAAATGGAAAGAATTCTCCTTAAGATAGACACACCTATCGCCAAACATTACAGTTATCCGTAAAGTAACCCTGGTTTGGGCCTCCTTTCACCCCCTATCCCCTCTTTCAGTGGTATCCCCAAAGTAAAGACATTTTAATGAATCTCAGTATGAAGTGTTGATACTCGGCATTTAATGCACAAGGTTGTTCGAGACTAATTATAGTAGTTGTACAATTAGGAGCATTGAAAATATATGTAGCAGCAGTGGAGGCGCTCAGGAAAAAAAGGAAAGACAGGATGAAACTCAGTTTACCACCCAAATTGATGGTTTTCTGAGTCTCATCCCCCCTTGAATGCTCATATACTTTCTTTGCAGTTTTTTTTAAAATTTCACCCTATTTATGACCAAACTCAAGGTTATGGTGCTGTGTTTTTCTTACTTTACGGATAACTCTATTTAACACATGCCATATTTTTCTGATGTTTTCTTTGGTCCTCTTTGAAAAATCCTTATGGCTAAATGGGTGCGTCACCAAGTGAATGTTCAGAACATTTCATTGAACTCCAGAAACAAACAAAGGAGCATAAATGTTTTTTTTAAACGCAAGAAGAAGACAACATTTCCAAAAGGGGAAAAGAAAAAAAAGTTGAACCCTCCCTACTGAAATCTTACATTATTCTCATTTCTTGTCCATTTGAACAAGTAAAAAAGTTTTGATGTGTCATTTGAAATTTTACAAAAACTTTTTTTTTTTTCCCAAGTGCAAAGACAATGAAATCCTGTCTAAAGATTTTAAGCTCTAAAACATAAATCATTCATAGATGCTTAAATCGAGCATTGACTCTTTCATTTTCAAAGGGCATATCTTGCTCATTTCTTTCTTTTCAAATTGAGTGATTTTTATAACTTTGAATGTGCCGAGTGAAAAGCTACAAAATCTTTTTCACTTTCCAAGAGAAAAAGAAACAACAATGTTCAAAACTTTATAAGTTTTTATCTTTTAAGTATTCAATGATCATCAGCCTCTCTCCCCTTAACTTGTTTTAGCTGCTTTAGAATATTTTCATCTTGTCGGGTATTATAGAATTGCAGATTAAATCATTCTGGTTACTAGTTGCATGTTGTGATTTTCTGGCTGTTTTCCCAACTTCAAGCACCTTGATACAAACAGAGTACTTTGAAAGCAATTTTTTTGTGTTGTTTTTCTGGTCACGACACAAGCCTGTGCAACATAAAAGTATTGAGGTGACTCAATTTAATCTTGTATTACCTTTTCAGGTTCGGCATTTACCAATCAAAATCATTTTTGAAATTGTTGATTTTTTGAAGATATGTCTATTTGAAATGTCAAAATTTAAGGAAATTTAAAAGGAGGGACAAATAGGTTTTTCTTCCTCTTCTAAGCGGCAGGGGTAATTTTTAAAAATGGACCGTTTCATTATTCACTTTCTTTTCTTTTTTTTCTTTTTTCCTTTTTTCCTTTTGTGCCGGAATATATATTTCTTGTGATTGAAACTGCAATAATCACTTCAATTTTGGAATTCTCAATTCCTTTTTCTTTTTGGCGAAATTTGATAAGGGGGTTTAATTTATGTCTCTGTAAAAGAAGTTAAGACCTCACATGGGCTTTACAGAAATCCTAAAACCTGCACAAGAAATGAGCCAAATTTGGGACATAGTGTAACACATCCCAATACGCTTTGAAAAAAAAGGCTATAGTCTTTAAATTTTCATAACTATAAATTTGAAGAAAAAGAGTGGAGACTGAAAAATGTACCCTTCCAATGGTTGCTATTTTTGCTACTTTCTAATCGTTGCGGGTTTTTTTTACCTTCAAGTTTCAAATTGATACCTTTACAACCTACATTGCTTAACACATTAATCACTTACAATTTGATACTAAAAATTGAACTCAATAAACTTATGCCTCCTCTAAATCGGGGATTTCTTGTGCAAAATATCTTTCAAATGTGAAAATTACGAATATTTTTGTTGCACATAGAGCAAGATATCAATTTTTTTTTAATCGGTTGCAAATATTTGGGCCATTTTCTTGGTAATGGAAAAATACCCACCAGAATTTTTAATTTGAGCACGCTGATTCTTTTTCAAATGTAAGTGACAGGGCTTGATCTACGTAGCAGAGAAGATCAAGTTGTTTTCTTTTAGATGGGTACACTAGCAGCATGAAAATATAATGAAAAATTTCCACATTATTCTGTTTTTCTGCTTTTCTGCCCATGAGTCACGATGCAGCCAAAACTTCACTCAATCGATTGGATGCAAGTCAGGAAGAAACGGAAAAGAATGGTGTGAACAAACTGAAATTATTGGTATTGAAATAGAATTTGGCAACCATTTTTCAAGTTTGCCCTAAAGGTATGTGTACGCACCTAATGGAATGCATTGGATGTATATAATGGTTTGTTTCCCAGTTCTTTAAAGTAGTGTTGTTTTTTTTTCAGCATTTTTGTTGCTATTTGTGAGATATTTGAGAAGAAATCAGTAAGAAACATATGGCAAAATTTTGCCAAATTATTGAAATCCAATGATTTTTAAAACACTCACTCTAGTGGGTGGATGAAGCTTTTCTCTTGTTTTAATGCCCTTGCTCTTATGAGATCCCTTCCTTCCTCCATACCCCAATGCCCTCAATAACTCACAACTGTTTGGACCTTCAACTTTCAATGATATGAAGAGTGATGTTCAATCCAATACATGGAAGGTAAGTGATATTCAACATCACCACTTGAATGTTGTCCTTTGAGTTTGTCATTCCCATAGGCATCAACTCGTTGATGACAAGCTCATTTTCAAATCCTTGAGAATCATTGTCATTACAATGCCAACTAGGAGCAAATCTAGTGTTTGAGGCAGTATTATTACTATTTACTGAAGCTTGCATCAACTTGTTGATGGTGAGCTCATTTTCAATCTGTTGAGAATCATTGTCATTTCAATGCCTACTAAGAGCAAATCTAGTATTTGACATGGTATTCTTATTATTATTGACCTAAATTTAGTGTTAACATTTATCCCTCCTTCACCCATAAATTAGAATTATTGGATGTGAACATGGAGTGAGCATTTATATGCCACATGTGAGGCAATTATTGGTGCTACCATCCTCTAATGTGTGGCAATCACTAGTATTGGCCAACTAGGCTAGATACAATCAGTTTGTTTTGGTTGGTCTTTTGAAATCTCCCCTGTCTAAGTTAGGTGTGAGTGTACAAGAGTAAACCCATTTTCACACCACCATACGTACATTACTCTAGTCATCTCCACTTGAAAATATTCCAATAATTGGAGATTGGCAGGTATGTGGGATGATAAACCTTTGAAGAATCACAATTCCTTTGCTTTCTATTATGAGGTTGCTCCTAGTGTGCAATTGGTGTGGTGGAATTTTACGAAATCCAAGAGTCTGGCATTGATTTCTTACAGATTGTCAAGATTACTGTTTTCAAGAAATAGTGAGGAAGAAAAACACAATTTGTGCTTGTTTATTTAAGAAGAAGGGCTCCAAATGCATCCCTTTTGGGATGTTGGCAAGGCCATTTACAAGGGACCCATTTGGAGAAGAGGGTCCCTTTTGCAGCTCTTCTCATATACCTAATGATCTCATTGGCAAGCATTCCATTTTGTGACATGCCGCCTTCTAAAGTGAGTGCATACAGTGGGAAAATTTTATTTCATAATTTCTCACTTTACTAGCAAGATGCCCTATCACACATTCATGTGTCTGAATTATTACACCAGGTATTTGCCCTATTGCAAAGCATTACCCTACATCAAACTTCCACAACATCTCTACCATTCGACGGACAACAAGGAGCTACTTGCATACAATCACATCATGGCCATCTTTTGGTATGATCATCATGCACAAATGTATTAATGGTTACAAGGATAAGTAACAGATGTTTTTTTAACTATGTAAGCTGACTATTTACAAATCTCATTTTTTTCCGCAGTACTCTAGTACCTAGGCAAGTTCCATGCTAATTATACTATTTTCAGAAATGTTGAAATTTTCAAAAAAAAATTCTAAAAGAAACTAAAAAATGTCATGGAATATTTGGGCATATATCATTTGTTGAAATCGAATCCTCAAAAGTAATTAATTATTTGACAAACATGTGTTGAACTGGCCAAGGTATTGTGGTAGCAGTCAAATTTTTTTGTGCAAGATTTTGCATTGTTGCAAAATCTGAAAATGAGTTACAAACTTCTCAAAGGGTTTTTTTCTGAAAATTTTCGCTAGAAATGTAAGGGAAAGAAAAAAGCTAAGTTCGCCACATTCAGACCCTGTGATCCTACATGTTTTTAAACAATAGCATGATTCTTTTTTTTTTAAATCGTTTCCTATTTGTCATGTAGCCAAACTTGGCTAAGGATTCCTGTGGGTGGTTGTCAATGGGATTTACATTGCAAAATGGAAGAAAAACAATTGTGCAGTTGTAATACTAATTTATCTTTACAAGTGTAATCTTGCTTTAAGGGTTATCCTACAATACAAAGTAAGGTTCCTCTTGTGTTTTGCCCTTCTTGAAATGAGCTTCTTCTCACACTCACCTCCACAAGGCAAGCTCTATCTCAATTTAAGGTCCCTTGAATGCAATTGTCACAATGATTTCTTACATTATATTGCATCATGTTTGTTACTAACCTTGGGTCTAGAATTTTGAACATTTCTTAAACAAAAAAGTCATTGGTTTTAGTTCTATGAATAAAATCAAATCAACAAACCTCCACTTCCAACTTTTTGTGGGGGCAAAAAGAAATTATTCAAAAGAACCTCTAGTTTTGATTATTTCAAAACCCTAGAACCAACAAAGAACTTGCTTATTCAAATATAACAATTGTGGGTATATCATCTTGTTCTTTGATATTTTGAGAACCGTGGTTATGAAACTAAATGAGTGCCTTGAAAACCGAAAGCAATTTGGTGGCATTATGCAAACCCACCCAACATTGGTTGTTTCCAACTTTTTAACCTACAACTATAAACAATTCCTTGCAACTAAGTAAGGAGGCTCTTTGTCATGCTTAATGAACATCATTCAATATTAATCATCCATTTGTTGCATTTCAAAAAAAGAACAAACAAGCAATGCATAATGATTTGATTATGGATAAATTAAAACTAGATTTCCAAATCCATCAACAACCCTTTCCATCATCAATAGAATGGGGATCCCATATCAATTTTTGACAACATATCATGTATGCACTAAAACTTAAATGTGTTTGTCAACATTCATCACTTCATTTGTTGTGAGTACATTATATCCAACAAAGCCCATTGTTTCCTTATTGGTTTTTAACACTTGGTGGTGGATGTAATCAATCATTTCTCAACTTGACCTACTAAGTCATTATATTATTTTTTGGGGATCTTTTTCAATGAAGAAAATAAAAGAAAAATCTGAAGCTTTCATAATCCATCAATGGTTTTCCTTGCTCAACAACAAAAATATGAAAGCAAATTATATGAGTTTATTTTTGTCTTCACATGCAAGACCAAATTACAATTAATCAACATTGGCAAACACACATTACATGGCAACATACTAAACTTCATTCTTTGCATGATCACATTTCATACCTTAACCTTCTTTCTTCAATCATTTTTTTCCCCCATCATTTTTTTCCAACAAATACCACTTTGAAAAAAAAAAAATTCTTGTGCTCTTGATCTTTGTGCACATTATGCATTTAATACCAAAAATAATGTTGTCATTCTAAATACTACCTTTGCCCATGAGGCATTTTTACAAACCACACCTCTTGGAACTTTCAAGCTACATCACTTGAAAGCTTCAAAGCTTAACACATCTGACAACACCAAATGCAACTTTAGGAACTAGATTTTTAAATGCCTCAATTGGATTAACAACACTCAACAAGATAGGTCATGGTAAATCTAGGACAAGAGAAAATGAAGCATTCTCTAATTGATGATACGCACAACATTTTGTAGTAGCATATTTTCAACCTAATGGCCAATAATGTCTTCATGTGATTTAGTTTGAAAAATCTTTTGAGGAATTCCTTGCAAGTAAAAAAATTTTAAATTGAAATTTGAAGAAGGAACAAGGCATGGTGTTATTAGCAAAATTGAATAGAAATTACCTCAATTATAAGTTTATTCTTGCCAAACACACAACATAACGTTGTTGTAAAAGATAAAATCAAATCAAAAGTTTGAAATTGAATTGCTTATAATCCAACAAACATTCCCAACAAGGACACTAATAAAAAAAAAAGTAGAAAATACATGAGTAAAAATATAAGGTGCAATACTTGGTTGTTGGGTAGAAATTCATTATTTTTTTTTTAAATGTACATTCTATTCAAATAATCAATTTAATTAGAATACAAGATACGTAATAATTTGAAATAATGGATTAAAATTAGTATAAGGTGGCTTAAATATGTATACATTAGAAAATTAGATATAATAGGATGAAAGAAAATAATGTGGACAATTATTTAATACCCCCCTAAGAATGGTCATTTGATGCATGTAGATCCCAAACTTTACACTAAATGTTCGCCTTGGGCAAATAATTTTTCTTGGTTTATGACTTAAAGTATATATGAAAAGTTGAAGCAATATATAAAGAAGACCAAAAATAGTAGATGGGATTTGTGATCAAAACAAAAACCAAATTTTCATTTAAGATTTCATCATGCAACTTCCTTCACGCATCATCATAAACATATGTAATTCAAAATTGCACCTTCAAACATTTCTTTGCAACAATAACCAATTCTTAAAAGTTCACAAAATTACATTTTTAAAATCAAAAAGTCTTCCCAACTAGTTTCTTCGATGAAAAATATATGTAAGGAAGAAAAGACCACTAACCTACAAAGATCTACAATTTTACAATTTTGAAACAAATTTTGAATAAATATATTCAAATCCAACAACAATATTTATGGTTGGAGGTGCAAGAAGGACCTTTCATGAATTCCAATGCAATGAAAAACAAATTATCCATCATTAGTCCTAATCAAATATGCTAGCTTTTATGCATCATAAGTTGTAGATAAAAAACATTCAACTTTTCTTACTTGGTTGTAGGTAAAAAATTGACATTTCATGTATAATGTAATGCAAAACAAACTACCCATCCTTAGTCTTCCACCCTTGTAATATACACATATGAAAACATCATCATAAGTAATAACATGACAACCCAACTTCTAACAATGAATTTTACTACAACAAATGAATTATACTAGAAGATGTAAGATGTTCAAATTCACAAAACAAAATAAAAGGCCTAGCTAGCATCTTGAAGGCAAACATTATAAGGAACATATGCAAAGAATGTAAACAAACCTTGACTAAGTGATGTGATTAAAGTAATCCCTTCTTGAAACATAGTATAAGAACATAATTTGAATTAAAATACTTAGTAAAGCATTTAAAAGTTCACAAATATGATGAATTTGAAAAACTCATTTAAACCCCAAACTGACTTTAGCAACCTTCCAAGAATGAGAAGAGCAATGATGATCACAATCACCTATTGATAGTCTAAACTTTAAATCCATTGGAAATTAGAAATAGAAACAAAACGATGGTATTTAAAACATAGAGATGAAGGAAAGAGATGACATATGCATATGGACATAAACATGGTGAAGTATGTCAATCGGAGACACTTTTAAATATATATATATCCACAAAGTATGCTTTAATATATTATTTAACTCAATGATCAACAATTTTATTTTATTTTAAATCATTGCATAATATTGAAGAACCACATGTTTTAATATGCATGTAAATACATTTTTTGAAATGCAAGTATTGGAAAGTTAGTGTCATAGTTTGCAAAATAGAGTTACAAATACATGAAAGTAAAACATCAATTAAAATTACTGTCATTTCAAGTTGATAAAGGCCTAATGTGTATGGATATAATTTCAATTTTTCATATTATAATCATAATCTATCAAAGTTTTTATGTAAAAATATTTTGAAAAATTTGAACAACTAGCAAATTTAAAACATACTTTTCATCCACTTCTCTTATATAAAAATTCTTCAAACTGTATGTTCAATTTACAATAAACTCAATGAAGTGCTCTATGATTTCAAAATGCAATTGAAATGGGTTTTTATTACCTTTTTGAATGTGAATGTTGAAAAGGAACTAATTTTGAAATTAAATTTTCTTAGGATTATTTTTTTGGCATACTTTATCATGCTTGGACCCATTTAATATCCATTAAGAAGGAAAAAATTACACTCAAAAATATGGATTGTTGTAAATCACATATGCGATTTTGAATAGGTGGAGGTGGAACTATTGCAAATACCTAAACCAACAACGAGCACATATATTAATAATCAATGCCCATGTCTAATTATTGTTGGACCTAATTTCTAGCAATTAATCTAATTGTTTGTCAAGACAATCCACAAAGGAATATATTTGCACCAACAAAATAAACATTAAAGAGCAAACATGCAAGCAACCCCTAAGCAATTTTGAGTAAAACAACATTATGGCAAAGTGAGATTAAATAACAAGAAAAAAAAACACAAGAACTTGAAAACATGCAAAGAATTTGCAAAAAAAGGTTGGGGCATACATGTAAAGAACTTGTAAAATTCAAATTGGCATCAGTTGGCAATAGATATGTGTCCACCCACCCCCCAAAATACCACACAATCTCAATAAACCCTAGCCCACTTCGGTAAATAATAGCAAATGCTTCCATATTCAAATTGTACAACTTCTTAAGCAACATAATTGATATTGTTTAAAAAGGGCAAGAGGAAACAAACATGTCCATTCCAAAAACCTCAAAACAAAAAATCAACCCATGCATAAACAAATTTAGTCATTTGTTTGAAATTTTGATAATTACAAACGTGGGGACTATCTTTCAATTAAACTATACATTCAATGTTGTTTTATCCTATTTGAAAATGAAGGGACCACTAGATTTAAGGCTCCCACTTTCTTAAAGGAATGTTGCCTTTCAAGATTTTAAAAACATCACATATACACAATGACCAAAAAAACAAACCTCCGTAAGACAAAGCCTACAAATCCAATGCATATATTTGTGTTTAAGCTTTAACATGTCAAATTAACAACTAAATTGTAAAATGATAGTAATTATCCATATCAAATTCTCTCATCAAGATATGGGGGCAAAATTAGTTGGGAAACCAATATGAATGAATATTTTTGGTAAGAATGAAAAGGTGCCTAAACTTACCTTTACATTAAAAATAACACATTTGAATGATGGCACCCAAAATATTTAATACAAAACCTTCATTTGCATCAATTGAATAAGATAACACAAATGAAAGTTCCTTGCATGCACAACAAATATCTTTGTTGTGTATTGTCTTATCCAAGTATAAATTTTTTCCTCTTCCTCTTTCCCTAGGAAAAGAATTCCACAATAAGAAAAAAGAAGGTGTTACATGACCATCTTTATACCAAGATTAGACGATATACAATCCTCGAGTATGTGTAAACTAAGGTGGATCATTATTTTTGTAAGACCTTAGTTTTCTTAACACCCTTGTCAATTATAATGGGTCCCAAGTCAAATGACGTTTTAATTTTATGAAAATGGACTCAAATATGTGATTCTTATATAATTTACTTAGGTGCCATTTTTCAATTATTTGGAAAATAAATAAATAAATAAATAACACACTAATGGGGACTTTTTAATGTGCATGACCTTCATTGTAATAATACATTAAAATTTTGTAAATGGACTTGCCATGATCATACTCAATGATGAATCCATTTATTAATCTTCAGAAATCATAAATTATCACAAATAATTCAAAAATGTATTTTCCAAACCATTTCAAGATGACTTGAAAGTGTGGGGGACTTTTAAGGACGTCATAATTGAAGGAAATTTATAAAGTCCCCCAAACATGAACTTTGTGAAATTTTTATTAGTAATTTTACAAATATTATATCTTGGGATCTATTATAGAGTCACCATCAATTCATTTTTTGGAAAGATGAATTCTTTTACTTAAACATTGATATCAAACAATGTCACAAAACTATCACAATGAAAATACACCATAAAATATTTTTTATAAAAACAATTGTGCCACTTTTACTTGCACATGCCCCCTTTTGCACACCTAAATTCATCAAAATAGATAAACAATTATCATATTGTAGTCATATGAAGGCCATTCATGGAAACTAACAAGGTTGAAGACCAAGGAACTTTTTAGAATAATTTGAATTGAAAATTATGCTTCCAATTAAACATTTAAAACCAAAGTACATGAAAAGAAGGTCAATTCATCATGGACCCATTACAGAGCAAAAATGTTAAAATCACAATATGCCACAAATAGTTCTTACTACAATGTGAAAGCCACAACCAATCATTTCAAGAAGAAAATAATCCTAATAAACATATTATATAACAAGAAACCTTTGACAAGAAAAACCAAAAAAAAAGAGTTTTTGGTTAAATGTCCATTGTTGGTAGCATTGCAAAAAACCACTAATGGAACAAATAAACAAGGGTGATATTTTAAAACATTTCAAGAATTGCCAATGGAATTTATTAACATAGTAAAAAAATTGGATAATTGGTTGGAATTCATTGAGCTCGCATTCAATGCTAAAATTGACTTAAAAACTTGTCATCACAAGAATTTTTTCTCATATTATATTCATTCATTTCAGCTACACAATAGGAAAAAATAGATACATTTAGCTCATCAATAACTGAATGAAAAAATAACAAAATGAAAGTCTAAATAAATACATGTAATTCATCAATAATTTAATGAAAAAACAATAAAATGAAAGTCATGTGGGTTTTTTTTTGTCCTAGATGCTAAGCATGAGTTGCTATTTAATTAATTTACATATCACAATCATCATACACAAATCAAAAGAAGGAACCTCTTACAAGTGGCTTCCATTAAAAGTTTCAAAATTAGTCATTATGTCTCACAAAACAACACATCAACAATTGGGGTTTAGATGTTGACCCTTTGCAACATAAAAATATACAATTATTTAAATCTTATAGGAAAATGAAGATCTAACAAAAGTAGCAACAAAGTTTTATCTTCATTTATCACAACTTGATGTTCAATTGTTGGACACAACCTTTTTTAACATTAATTTCAAATCATTATTTAAAATAAAAAAACAATTTGTGGCCTTCATAACAATATAATAACACTAATGTGACCTAGGAAAATAATCTTTTTAAGTTCACCACAAGCCTAACATGACACCCAAACATATCCTACTTTACATACTTGCAACAATACATTATGAAGAACACATGTAAGACTAGCTCCCTATAGTGAAACGCCATTAATGTTCCCATTACACAATAGTTGTAAAAGTATTCAAATTGTGGCTTTAAAACAATAGGTACACACACCTTGAAACAAATTTTAAAACTGGAATTGCAAGACACAATTGTTTTTTTTAATAACATAGAAAACATTAGGATCACCATTTAAAGGGGATCAAATCTTGGCACATCCCTTTTGTTGTAGTAAAGGGCCATAACACAAAAGAGTTCATACCCCATGACCTTAATGCATCACCTTTAATTATGTTATATTTCCTTTTTTTTGGTTTATATAAGGCATGAAATTTTTTATTTCCCTGACATCACAACCCAACCTACAATCCTAGTGTCAACAAATATCAAGATGCTTGACATTTAAGAATTTAAAGGAAAAAAGAATTGACATCAAGGAAGGAAAAAGAACTCACTTTCATGCACTTTTACAACCCAATTAGTTTTCACCTTGATTACAAGTACCCCCATAACTTGACAAGGGTCAAGCAAGCTGTCAACTGAAATGTTCAAGCAATTATATCACAAATTACCTTAAATGTTCAAGCAATTAATAAAAACACTTCAAAGTCAAAAAGAAGAAATTTGATGTGTCCTCATCAATAACTTTCACATTTATAAAGAGAAGCAAAATAAAGTTTAGGGTGGAAAAACTTAATCTATTAAAACTATCCTTAATTGTTTTAGAAGTTGTAATAATAAATGTTCAACAACATCCTTGCAATTGAGATGACATACCAAGACTTTGGAGCTTGCAACTTTGCATTAAGGGTTGTTAAAAGTCCATAACTTACTTTTCAATTTTCAAGTACACCATAGTGCACACATTGATTAAATTAAACAACACCCACACCCTTGCAACCTCACAATGAACATTGAAACTTTATGAACATTTTGCAATTTGTGAACTTGCATAATTTTAAACCTTTAGTGTGCATTTGTGTCATGTGCATTTAATTCAAAATTCAGAACATTAAGGAGAAATTGGTTCATGTTGTGACAAAACTTTAATAACTCTCTTATCAATGATGGTGGTAGTTTAAAAAAACTAATTTGATCTTGCAATGAAGGTTTGACAATTTACTTGTTGATAATGGCAACCTTTGATGAAACCAATTTAACATTGTAACTAATTTCTGGCAATGGTGGCTATCTAATGAAATAAATTGCATTAATGTACACTTTTGATAATGTCTATAGATGAACTTTCAACATGATGGCAAGGCCTATTGTAATTCCCTCCTCATTGTAACAACCTTAAACCTTAATTGTTGGACATTTTTGTGAGAGAGATTAGTTTTGGACCCTTGGATCTTGGCATTGGATTTGTGATACTTGGCATTAGGTAAAAAATATTTTTTTGCCACGAAAAAAACATTGATTAGGATTTTCCCTTAACATCAAATACAAATTATTTATGAAGAACTTTTTGTGTATTGGTTCAATTTCTTAACATTAGAAAATTGATTCATCATACGGATGAATTTATCTTGGGATGCAAGTTGCAACCTAGTAAGTTATAAACATTTCACAAGCTATATTTTTAATAAAACACACTTCAACCCTTATTCATCAAATGTTCAAAAACATTTGATCTTATAAAATACTTATGTTTAATTGTATACAAACAAAATATGATACAATAGCAAAATATGACAACTTCAAACCAACGTTTTGTTTTTCATTTTTTTTGTTGGAATATCAATGATGAGCATCCCAAGAAGGATTTAACATTAAAAGGTGACATGTTATTAAAACTTGTAAAACAAATCCTTTAATAGTTTCGCTATGTATAATAACCACAAATAGACATCTAGCAAAATTGACCCATAATATCTCCTTTTTTGACATTTTTTTTCACAAACAGTGGTATATTGCAATTGTATATTCTTTTCTTCAAAAAAAAATCGCAGTAGTGCAAAATTTTGCAGAAAAGAAACACCATTGTGCACCATTATTATCGTTTGGAAAACTATTAGTTTAAGTATTAAATAGTTTACAATTACAATTAATGCCAATAAATTGAAATTTTATTCATATGATAACCATATACAAACCTCCAACCATTATTACTTGCAACATTTTAAACTCATTGTCCAACATTTTGGAATCCAATGTCAATTTCTTGTCCAATGATATTTATAAATGATTTAACATTGACATAATCACCCAAACTTCTTCAACACATCCAAACTATTTTATTTAGTCTATTTTACAATTATAACATTTGAATTGACATAGGCTAGAACAACACAAGCCATCGGTCAAATCCCCTTGCCTTTAATTTTCTAATTAAATATTGAATAATATCATCAACATGTTGTAAAAAAATTTGTACATTGTAGGACAGATATGTTCAAGAATTTTGAAACAATTGTATATGATTACAATTCAAATGCCTATTCAATGTTCATTTTCAAGTTTCATTTATTTGAGAAAGTAAAAACATTAGCCACCTAGGTGTTTGTTTCATTTTCACCTTTATTTGTTCATTCTATTGTTGTTTCCAATAAAATAAACACAAAAGTTATTATCAACCCTGAAGTAATTGGACAAATTCCCTAAGTGTGATTGGAAGGCACCTTTAAAACCTATGGTCACATTTGGTGTTTAAGGCTTGCAACTAACATCACCCTAACACTAACAATGTGCCACAAATCACAATACCACAATTTTTAACATTACAAAGTACCATCAATGTCCTAAACATTATTTCAACATGTTCACACATGATATTAGTTAGTTACTTTTGTGGAGTTTACAATTTAGTCCACATTTAAAAGGGTCAAATTTCCCCCTTTTTCTTAAAGAAAAAAAGGGAAAAAATTAGACAAGGGTGCAAGTTAAACATTGAATTAATTTGTAATTTTGTGAGCCTTTAGTCAACACCAATGTTTGGCTTTGAAATCTATTTGTAAAAAATTTAATGTTAATCAACATTTTAGATGTGAATTGGTGGTTATTTTCAATATCTTTAACATTAGCCTAACATCAAATTTACCACCAAGCATGGCCACACTTTTGTATACATGAAGATCCTTTTTAGAAAAAAAAGAGTAATTGCATGGCTACTAATTAGGAGTAAGCAATCCTACACTTACATATAAGTGTAAGGTCTTAACTACTTTTAAATAGTAGGTGTAAGATTATTGTTAGCTTTTTTACATTGGGATCTAAGTATATGTTTAAGGCTTGATTATAAGGTTTGTGTTTTCTTTTGATGTTTGGGTAAAGTTCACAAGTGGGGACATTCCCAAAATTTGGGGTCCAATTTTACTAGATCACTTGATCCTAGGCCCCTTTTTGAGGGAATCCCCCACCATGGTGCTTAACCTTTCATGAACAAAAGAATACTTGACACTGATTTCAATTGGTGAATATCATGTACCTAGCTTGGTTTGGCAACAAAATGTCTAATATATATTTAAAAATTATCTATGTGTGGCAATGTGTACATATATATAAAAATCATGTTTAAACCATGATGGTAAAGGTCATAAATGATGGAAGGTCAATGACAAGTGACATGTGATGCCTAATTATTAAAAGACTTGTGTGATCAAAATATTTCTTTCTTAAATAATGACTACATTGAGAATGCAGAATCATATAATTAACAATTTGATCCAATTGTTAATTAAGTGAAGACTTGTTTTGTTCTTATGTGATTTTTTTTAATGTAAAAAATTGTGGTTCAAAGTTTATATTACTTCCCTATACCATTTTTTGAACTTTCACCAAAGCAAACAAACATTTGTCACAATTTTGATAATTAAAAAAAAACAATTAGTGCTTAACTAGGGTAGGTACTATAGTCTCATGAAATAGTGTAAAAGCTTTAAGGTGGGGGCTTCAAAATATTAAGGGGTTGCATGGATCCTAAATAAATAGTTGAAGGTGGGCACCATATTTTTGGATGTTTTCATGCACTAATTTTAATCAACATGCAATAGGAGGGCAAGGCTTGTATGAAGGCACCTTTGAACATTTGAAATAGTGTTCAATATGTGACCATGCAAAGATATTTCTCACGTCCAAGTTTTAGTTGTTTATTTATTCCCAACCCCACCCATAAAACTAAAACATGGACTACAAATAGGTGAAAGATTATTAATAATAACTCATGTGGACAAATCAAACTATCGAGCTAATTAGAAATATAAGGAACAATCAATAATATGATTTGATTGTGTTTATAAGACTTTTCCAAGGTTTTTAGAAGATGTGATTTTTTCTAAGATCAAAACTAATGTTTTTCTTTTCATTTTTGTGATGTGGCATGGGTGGAGATCATGTCAAAAGAATAGGAGTTTTAACACAAGTGGTGATAATCACACATAAGGTTTAGTTTTAGTGGAAAAAAATGTGAAAAAAATGTCAAAATAGTAAAAACTAGTAGAAAAATTACCGAGTCAACAACATAAACTAGCGAAAATTTCCTTTGTCACATTTTAAACCTCATATAATAGGAGTGTTTAGCAAATGGGAGCTGAAAACTCATGTTGCGATCTTTGTGCTTCCCCAATAGAACATGAAATTTTGCTCTAGTTCATAAAAAAAACCATCAATTAGGACTTAAAGTAATTTTTCTAATAGATCCACTACATATGATTCTTGCACCTTAACCAAGATATCCAATGCAAGGCCACATATTTAGCAAGGTAACAATTGATACCAATGGAAATCTTGTTACATGCATGTAAGGGGTGGATCAATTTGCACCTTTTAATAATACATGTTGCAAGTCCACTAAAGAATTACAATGGGAGCTTTACAACTTGGAATGTTGGAACTAATATTGGCCAATTATAAGATTTTAGACCTATCCACATAATATGAATAAGACACAATTAAATTTTTTTTTTAATATAAAGATATGCATTTAGGTATCCCACCAATGTTTTTTTATACTACTAATTATTCATTGATGATTTTTTTTCATTCATTGCCAACAATGCATTTGTTGGTTTTCAAGATCATAACAACTTGCAAATATGTATAGTGGTTGTAAACAACAAATTGAATATGTTAGTTCATGTGTAAACAAAAAAACATAAAGGGTGCAAATGGGATAACATGAACCATAACTACTTCCTTTTGGGGGAGTATTTGAATTTGGTATGGGTATTTGACTTTTCTCATAGCAATTAAGTCCAGGTTTTTAAATGTTTATTTTCTAAAGAATTGGGCAAGTCTGGCTCTTTGATTTTTAATTTATTTAAAGAAGTGGGTAGGTCCAATTTTTAGAAATCTAGCAAACAATGGTTATTAGGTGGGGACGATGGTTTGATTACGTGATTGATTGGGTACAAGGCCTAGGTTTTTATAGAAACTTGAACATATATAACCAAATTTTTTTAATATGGTATAATCATGTTCTCAAAAATACACATTTTGATTTTGGCTCTTGAAAAATATTTAGGTGAATACATATCGAGTATCTACCATGGTATTCAATATTTTAAAACATTTGAAAAATAGTAAAATATATTTTCAATAAGGTTAAAAGTAAGGGTTGTGTTTTTTTGCATTTACAAGGAATAAAACACAATTACATGTTTCATGTTTTCAAGTTTTAAATTATGATTTGTCTACTATTTACCAACATTTTGAAACCTAACAAGTGAATCAGATTGAAAGCTCTCATGTCATGTTTTCATGACCAAGTTGTAAATAACTCTTCCATCATTATACCATTTAATTTGTAGACTTTAAACTTCAAACAAACTATACAATGTACGTAGAGACAGATAAACACAAATCATCACAATGATGTAGATAAACACTAAACACACAAACTTTGAACTTTCAAAAGACACAAACTATAAATCAAACATAAATTGATTCATATTGAAACTTAAACACACATACAAACATGCTTAAATTTAAACAAAACCATTAACAAAGATAAATAGTAGATGGTATACATCACTATTAGAAATTTTGGGTTTTGCAAATGTCGTTTGCAACTAAAATTCAATTGCATGTGACACATGCAACTCCAAATTTGTGTAGTTGCATAAAACAAGTTGCACATGACATTTAGTTACATGCGACACTACGTATGCAACATATATATACAGTGTTAATATACATGTTCATCCATACATACTAATTCAAATGTAGTTGCACCTTATGTGTAACTCTCTTTGTAACTACAATGCAACTAATAAAAATATGACACATGTTTAAAAATTGGACAACTAGCTTGTGGACATGTGTCGTTAATTAATTATTTTTGTGTTTTCAAAATAAAAAAGTTCATTGGATTAATTTCAATCATTAAAATTTATCCCACTAAAATAATGACACGTGGCACACCATGGAACGTTCATTGACCAATTGACATGTGTCCATTTTTAAAACACCAATTATATGGTGACACGTGGAAATTAAGGCCCATCTATTTTTAAATATTCATTGATAAAATTTAAATTGTCCAATGTATAACTAATAAGATGTTGACACATGTTGCTTATGTAGGTAGGTTATTATTAAATCTTATTAAGTAAATAGACTTATTTAAGTATGTAAGCAGGTTGAACCTAGCAAGGTTTAGATTATATAAGTAAGATTAGAATGATCCGATTTCATTTTTAAGATTAACTATTTCATAAAGGTCAAGCTTTTTTAAGTCAATCATCCCCAATGGCATTTAGTGTTTTGTTACTACACAGTTATTGCTCCTAGTTATATACTTAACCAAATAGAATTGGAAGCCAAAAGATATGGGATAAAGAATCCCATTACAAACCTCATGAACCAACTTAATTGCACATCAGATGCAACTAATGTATTAGAGTATAGCAGCCAGGGGAAGGTTTTGTTGATTCTGGTGTCCAAACAAAACTTGAAGCCCTCCTCTTGGCGCATCTAACACAATAAAAATTGTCAAAAATGGATTAGAAATGAGAAAGTTATGGTCCCCCAAAGTAAAGCGGGTAAAAAATTCAAAAAAGACCATTGAACACTACAAAGGCTGATTCTTAAACACCCAAAAAGTTCTTTCTATGTTGGTTTTTTTGTTATTAAAGTATCAACACAATTTGTAGAACTTCAATTAGCGCTCCTATTGAACTTTAAATCGTTTAAAATGAATAAGAATTAAGAAAATTATGAGGATTAAAAGTAGAAGGGGTCCAAAGAAAAGAAAAAAAACACGTTTTGTAACTTGGAAAAAAAACTTACTTTTTTTATTTTTCGTGTTTTTCTTCTAGTTAATTTTTCATTACTACTTGTCTTTTGCACTTCAAAGATGATTGCAGGATTTTTTAATAATTATAATTACTTAACGAAAATATGATTTTAACATTATTATCTAGTTCAAATTAATAGTTAGCTTAAGATGTTTGTGTATTTGTAGGTTAATTCATGTAGCCTATTTACATTAATATTTTAACATGAATAATAAAATTTAAATATATAATACCTAGTGATTATATATATATAATTGATTATCATTATAATTATAATAGACATTTAATTGATAATTATGAACATTTATAATAAATTTTATATTATCATATTATTTGATTCTAAATATTTTTTTGTTTAACCAAATTAAATTTTTTTGAAAAATATTTCAAAAAAAAAATCAAAAAGTTTTACTTGCCAAAACAAATATTTAAATATATTTGACAAATAAAATTGAAAATCTACAATATATATTTAAACCATTGTTTAGTTTAACTTAATTTAGTTTAACCATAATTAATTTAACCTAACTTAATTTAACCATTGTTAGTTTTAAACTAATTTAGCCATAAATAATTTAACGTACTTAATTTAGCCATAATTGGTTTGGCCTAATTTAATTTAGCCATGTTTATTTCGTGTTAATTTAATTTATCTTAATTTATTTTAGCCATAGTAAGTATATTCTGATTTATTTTAGCCATAAATATTTTAGCTTAATTTATTTTAGTCATAATTATTTTGGCCTATTATTTTAGCCATAACTATATAGTTTGATTTATTCCAGCCATAAATCATTTAACCTGACTTAATTTAACCATAATTATTTTGGCGTAACTTAATTTAGCCATATTTAATTTAACCATAATTATTTTAGCCTAATTAATTTAGCCATGGTTAGTTTAACTTTTTTGTTTATTTAGCCTAAGTTAGTTGAGTTACGGTTATTTAACCTAGGTTAGATTGAGTTAACTTAAATTAACATGGGGTTAACCTTAGTACTAAAGGCACATAATATTATTATACATAGCCTATGTAGATATATTAAGTATAATAATTTAAGTATGTATAAGTTTAGGCGATTATTTTTATGACATGTGTCCATGTTGTACACATTTAGTTACATGTTAGTTACACACATAATTGTATGATTGAAAAATTATACAATACCAAATCTATAGTTGTAAATGACAACTAGTTGCATGCCAGTTGCATAGTGATTAGTTGCAAAAGACATAATTTCTAGTAGTGCAACATTTAGAAATTGACCTTCATGGGTTTCCCACCATGCAAGCGGATTTGTACATATAGATGGAAATATAGCCAACCTTCGAAATAAAAACATTTCCCCAATAACCAATGCCCATGAAAATTCTCCCACGGATGCCCCAACACTAAACATGTTGGCTTTTTTGTTTTCAATAGGAAGTCCATCAACTAAAACAACCACTTATGCTTGGACAAAAAGGTTTAACCTTTTAAATTTTGTCATTAAAAGTGGGATGACTACTTTCATATCATATTCAAGTGCAAGGCATATTTCATTCCCACTCCCCACATAATTTTCAACAACCCACAAGGATTTGTAGTAGGGATCCAACATTAATGTTAACATATTATGAACCTAGCAAAAATCAAATGCTTTCAAAAACTACAAAAAAGGTCTAATCACCTTCACCACCTCCTATTGCATGTTTTTCTTGATCAACATTTAAAGCTTGACATCAAACTAGTCATATGTATCATTCCCATAAGCAAACTTTAGACCTAGTTGAAATTCCATGCCATAATCAAATTAATTACTATCATCAAAGCATTAGATAACAACCAATGACCATTGGATTGATTCAACACATGCAATCACCACCATATTCAAACATGTAATGACAACTTTAACAATGGCCCACATTTAGGCCTTTGAAATTTGTTGCTACATATTTAGTGTTTTCTACTTGCCATAACACAATAGAATTGTTGCTTTGAACTTCAAAGTGTATTCAAACATGATTACCTTGCTAAATGACCTTGTTTTGATGGGAGTTTTCAACTTTCAAAATCACAACCGATTATCCATGCATGTTGTTTCCCACTTTTGTCTCCTTTTCCCCAATTTTTTTGTCCATGTAATTTTTTTTGTAATCGAATTTAAACATCTTTCACACTCACCAAAGTTAGTCTTGTAGAAACCTTATCATCATTTGTTGCATATTGACAAGCTTTAGACATGACATGTCTAAAACAAGTACCTTCACACATTCGCAACATCTTTAAAGGTTCACAATCAACAATAGATCACAATGTCGTATCCATGTTTTCCAAATTTTTACCCTCATCTTTCACAAAAGCAAAAACACAATGGATTAATCTAAGTTTTTCTAACAAACTTTAAAGTTGCCGAGCCATAGCATTGCCATTAGTTTTTTGAACTTCAAAAAATCCTATAATAACATGCTATGGGATCCAAATTTTACTCAAATAATTAATCACCAATGCAAAAGTGTCTACCCCACTTTTAGAGATCAAAAGATCAAACCTTATATAAATTGTGGTTGTAGTTTGAAAACTAAGCAGTACATGCAAATCCATGGTCTTTTGGACCATTTTAGGTAGCAAATGTTCCATGAAATTTGAATCAAAAGGAAAATTGACATGAGGACATTAGTGAAAAACTAACCTCCATAGCTAGATGTTTTTGCATGTTGACATAGGCTTGTATCCTTTGCAGATGTAAAGGACCAATTTTCCAAACACTATTGTTGTGCTTCATCACCATGCTTGTAAGGATTTGTTGAACCAAAAAATGTTGTGATTGTAGACCTAGATGATGCAACCTTTTTCTTCCTTAGCTATTGATTGTGACTTATTTTAAGATCCTTTGTTGTAGTAATATTAGTTTGTTTTAACTTTCTTTTTGCAAGTAAACAAACATGCGCAACATCAATATGTGTTTTCATGGGAGTAATGCCATTTGTGTTATTATATTTGATGAGTCCTTTATGCAAAACATAACTTGGATGATTAAGAATGTTACCAACTTCTCGTGGAGTCAATCTATAAATGATGTAACACAACATCTATGGGTTCTTGAGATCAATGGAAAAATTATTGTTAAATACAAAAAACCCCCAACAAATTGAGATCTTGTTGTATGGTTACCATATATGAACTTGAGTTGTAATAACTCCAAGATGTAACTCATCATTCTCTACAAGGTCATTGTCACATTGGAGGTGGACGTTCTCAACATTTGACAAGTTAATGGTTGGCTTCTCGTTCAACATATAAATATTTTCATCAACATCACCAATATTTTCAAGAACAAAATAATGTCATTTTTAGCCATGGAAATTTTTAATAATAGATTTAAGAAAAACAATAACATATTCAAAATAAACAACAAACTCAAGATAAACAAGAGACAAACATGATTGACCAAATTAGGAAAAAAACACTAAAAGTTCAAAAAAAGAAAGAAAGGAAAAACAAATTTTTGTGGAGATCTATAGATTGATTAGACTTTGCCCACACAAACAAAAACCCGTTCTTCATTGATTGCTTCTAGTTGTAAAAATGAATTATAACATTAAGTGCTTGTAACACTCAAATCAAGTTTAGTAATTGGCCTTGGCACTCTTGAGAGAGTTGCAAACGATTAAAGAATAACAATAGGAGCTAACCTTGACATTCTTAAAAGAATTGTAAATGGTTAAAAAGAAAAAATAGGAGCTAGTGAACTAACTTCGACGTTTTGAAAGACCTACAGAAGATTAGAGAACAAAGACATGAAGAAAGAAAACAAGCAAAAAGCTTTAGGTTACCATGAAAGTTAAACTTGTGAGCTTGGATAAATTGTTGAAAAAAAAAGGTTTGAAAAGGGGGAATGGACATGAAAATGAAAAAAAAGGAAAGAAGCCTCACCTACTTATCAAGGTACATCAAATTTTGTTGAATGCACTTTGAAATGCTTCCACAAAGCACTTGAAATGAGAACACTCAAGACTTCTTCTGGTCGCTTGAAGTTCTTTGAAGCTCTAGAAAACACTACTCCTCATCAACGATCCAAAGCAAAATGTTCAATCTTTCAAAGCATACAAGTGCAAACTAGGTTGCTCAAGTTGGATTGTAGAAAACAGGCACACTCATAAAACTTTGCACTCAACACTGGCACATTTCATGCCACTTAAAGCAACCTTGCAACACCATTGTTGTTGTTGTTTTCAACCTTTTGTCTTGAGTTCTAAACCCTAAACCTTGAAAATTTATTGTTGCATCATTCAACCTAAACCCTAAAAGGATGGTCCATATCCATATTGGATATAATATGATAATCATAACCATAACCATCCATAACCCACCTAAATGATTATAATATGTTGATGTCTCATCTGGATATGAGTAAGATAAGGATATAAACCTAGTACACTCCTGCTGGTTGTGGATAGGTCCGGTTATAAAAATGCATATCCGGCTATTATACATATTGATAACCGTGGAAAATATATAACCGGCCAGTTGGAACTTAGCCTAACCAATTCCAAAAGAGCAGAATGTCATGGTGAGGTTGAAGGAACCTGCTCTGTTGGAGGGGGGGAGGGGGGAGAATTAGGGTTTGTGCACAACAGAAATTGCACCAGAAACACAGCAGATGCATGACTAGGGTTTCCACCTCTCGGATTTCAGAGTTGCTCTGTTGTTGAACATTTTGTCGCAGACGTGCTCTTGGCTGATGAACTTTAGGTCCAGGGTGCAATTTGTGGAGTGTGCACAATCAACTTTTCAGTTTTCTGGCCGCGAGTGGGAGGAGGAAGAGGAGGGGCTTATTTCCTCTCCTCAGAGCTTGCTCTGTTCTCTGAGGAAGAAAACAGTTCCAAGGGGGGGAGGAAAACAAGCGCAAGGGCAGCAGCAGCCATGGTATCGGTTGAGAAGGTGGCCAGCGTAGCCCTTGCAGGTATGAAACCCTTGCGATGCCCCGCAATTACTTGAGGAGTGTTGTGTGTGAAGGAGAATGTGTGAGCTGCAAAGACCTACATCATGGGACGGGAAAAAGTAGTCTCCATCTTGCCCAAATGAGCTCCTTTGCATGTCAGATTTCTAGGGTTGGAAGGTCTGAACGACAAATTCACCTTAGCAATAGGAAAGAGGATGTCTCAGATGGTGATAAGGAGGACTATTGATGGGGAAGAATGTTTTGAAGCAGTGAGTAGTTTGACCTAGTACTAACCCCTCAAGGGTTTGTTTGGTCCTAGGGATATTATTATTGTCCATCATCTCCTGGGTCTTTCTTTCTTGTGGAGATATTATAAACACAGAAGTTTTTCTGCAGGTCTATCACTTGCACCACTTGTGATTAAGGTCAGTTCCAATTTCAATGTTATTGCGACAGCATGCCTCACGGTTTTCATCGGGTGTCATCGCTCTGTCAAGCCTGCACCACCCTCTGTGAGTGTTCTGTTGTTTGGCCCCTACTAGCAGACAGATTGGCTGTAGGCATTCATGTATAGGAGAAGGGTCTGAGTATTGTCTGGATTTGAGGCTCCCATCATGAGTTTGTTAGGCTGAGTGGAGGGGCGAAAAATCTGGAAGGTTCTATAATACTCAGACCCTTCACATGTGGAAAGAAAGCCCAATAATTTGCTGATTTTTTGGGAAAATTTCTGGAAAAGGATTTGCTGAAATCTGGAAAGGCCTGGTTGACAGGCTGGTGGGGAGTTTCTGGATTTTGGTAGTTCCTGTGAAAAATTTGGGTGGGTGAGTGTGAAAAATATAGTTGGAAAAATTGGCTGGTTCTTTACCTATGTGTCTCTTCTAGATGGTTATGATATTAAGAGCTTTACTAGGCTGGTTGATTGCAGGCAACACATTCTCTTAAGACAGTTATTTCAGATTTGGATCTTTCAGGGAGCATTCCTTTCAAGCTTGCCGAATGGATTTCATGGAAATGATGCGTTTTATCTTTAAGTTGGCTTGTCTTGCTCCTTGCCTTGACTGAAACTGGCGTCTCAAGCTGGAATTCCAGTGAGTGTTAAGACTACTCACTATCACAGACATGCTGTTTTGTGCAGGAAACAGTGTCAAAGGAGCATGCAATGCGGTTCCCATTCATTGGCAGCGCTGTTCTGCTGTCACTATTTCTCCTCTTTAAGTTCTTGCCCAAGGATCTGATCAACACTGTTCTTACTCTGTACTTCTTTGTGCTTGGTATCCTTGCCCTTTCGTGCGTACTCTTTACCTTTGCTTCTGTAGTGTTTAGAGGGTTTCTAAGTTGTGTTTCTAAGTTTTGGATCGTGCAAGATTAACATCTGAAAGGTTTGTTAGAGCTGTGTTTAGCACTCTCTATTTTGGCTTTCAATTCCATAGACAGTTGTTGATTAGCATATGATTGTCAGTTGTTATCTGCAATCTGCGAACTTTTTGCGCAATTTTGAGGGGTTTTTTGTTTGGAGAATTGACAGAGCTACAATCCTGCCAACAATTGAGCTATTGCTGCCCACTGCTTGGAATGAGAACATGAGCACCTGGCACATCCCCTACTGGAAGAGTATGTATTCTTGCAGAATGTGGCTGGGCAAATATTTGGCTAGTAGGAAGTTTTGATTGTGTCAAGTGCCTTTCTCTTTCATTCTGCAGGACTAATATGTCATTGCCAAGGGAGGATGTGATTGACTGATGTGGCCACATGTTTGTTCATCATTTTTCATATTTCATTTTGAGACACTTATAGAGTTGTTCACTCTCTCAACTATTCTTATGTTGTGTTTAGGGTTTCCCAAAAGTGTCTGGGTCATGTGAAGCTGCACTTGACTTAGCTCTCCCTTCAACCCTGAACAACAGTGTTGCTGGTTAGGGATGTAATGTCCAATCTAATAACATGACAATTTGGCCATGCTGCTAAACCAGTTGTATCCTTTGGGTGTCGAGTGAGTTGCAGATGTTGAGATTGAGTTTACGAAGTCCCAGTTGACTGCAGGCATCCCGGGAATGTTGTTTTGCATCTGGTATGTGATGAAGAAACACTGGCTGGCTAATAATACGCTTGGTCTGGCATTCTCAATCCAGGTCACTCTTGTTTCCTTTCACTTTCTATTGCTGGTGTTGAAATTTTGCATAACCCCTTTTCAAGTATGGGCTACACAAGGGGCACTGTGTCTCTTATGTTCACCAAACTAGAAGAGTGCTTCGACCACCCTTTTATTGGCAACAAGTCATGTGATACCTCACAGTTCATATGGCTATATGAAGGTGGAGAATGTAAGTAACCTAGTTGTGATCTTGGCAATGGGGTCAATTGGAGCCAACAGATGCTTACTTTGTTTGGTTGTTTTGTGTGAAAATTACTCAAGACTCAGAGACAGGAAGGGGTCTAACAGTGAGGGCCTTGAATAAATTATGCAGGGCATTGAGATGCTGTCTTTGGGCTCTTTCAAAATTGGGGCTATCCTCTTGGTAAACTTCCCTTCTTTCTCTTCTCAAACCAAGAAGAACTCAACCTCATGTGGCAAGTGCTTCCTGTAGCGCAGAATTTGTCTTGTACCTACATCTGAAATTTGCACAGATGGCAGTGAAAAGGCATTTGTGTCCTAAAAAATATGATGTTTGGCCAAGTCAATGGATAGTGCAATGCTGACATAGTGATACTGGTTTGCAGGCAGGGCTGTTTGTTTACGATATTTTTTGGGTCTTTTTTACACCTGTCATGGTTAGTGTGGCAAAGTCATTTGATGCTCCCATTAAGGTTTGTCTTTCCCTGTTCCAGCTCTCTTTGATCATGATCATTTAATTTTTGCTTCCTGGTATGTCTGATCTATGAGATGGTATTAGATTCAAGAATACACGCAACCTGTGGTAGGAATGGCCCTCATATCAGCAACATGTCTAGACATGTTCATGTTTCACAATACATCGTGTACTGTTGAATAGCATGGGCTGATACTTCATTAGTTATACTCACAAGTTTATCCCCACACTCATTCTTGTCATCTTTGTTTTGGTTTGGTGGGAACTGATGTAATGGTTAACTTCAACTTCAAAGTGTTTTTGTGACCTCCAACGTCATATATATGTACACCATGAACTGCAGAATTATGGTCTCCATTTGAAGATTATGGAATTTGGAGCTCAAGCTTGTTTGTCTATTCTTGTCGAACTTGTCCAGCCTTGTTGCAAGCCTGTAGACTTCAAGCAAAGGTTTTAAGTCGCATGGCATTGCTTAATGTCTTATTACGATATCCCTTGTTTGGAGCAGCTTATCTTTCCAACTGGAGATGCAGCAAGGCCATTTTCAATGTTGGGTCTTGGTGATATTGTAATTCCAGGTCAAATTCTGTCTCTGTACAATGTTGGAAGATATTAGGGGTTTTCCAAGAGACATTTGTCAATATTGTCATTACTTTGTGATCTTTGTGAAGTACAGGTCAAGAATGTGACTGATCTCAAGTAGGATATGATGTGTGAATTTCTTGTGGATGCAGGCATTTTTGTAGCTCTTGCACTTCGGTTTGATCTGTCAAGGGGCCACAAGAAAACCTACTTTTATAGTGCCTTTGCTGGCTACTGTGCTGGCCTTCTGGTCACCATTTTGATCATGAACTGGTTTCAGACTGCCCAGGTCCTTCCCAGGCACTTCCTGAATGTCAATTGATGCATCTCCTCAGGACTGATTTATCTAAAGTTTTGTGTATCAACCTGCTGACAGTATTGGTGGGTTCTTGTGGATGACAGCCAGCGCTGCTTTATATTGTGCCATGTGTGATTGGGTTTTTGGCCGTGCATTGTGCATGGAATGGTGAAATCAAACAAGTATGTTTTTAGTTCTGCATCTTTATTGTTGTATTAAAGGTCTCTATCTGTCCTTTTCTCAAGTTTTTGAGTTGTCCTTAATCTTCAGTTACTTTGACTTGACATGTTGGGTGTTTCTGCAGCTACTTGAATTTGATGAGTCAGTAGCCACTGGTGGTGATGACACTGCTCACAGTTCTTCAGAAGGAACTGAAGTGAACATGAAGTCAAAAACCAAGAAGTCTGACTGAAGCCCTCACTCCCAAGGTGCTTGCTGATTTCCGGCAGACATTGTCTCCCAAAGCTGTCCCTATGAACTTTGTTGACATGGGGATGAGTACTTTGGCTTCTCTCTATGCAATCAAATGAAAGCACAGTGTAACATCTCTTACTTTCCCTGAAACAGAAGAGGAAGAAGCACTGGCAACGAGCCTGATATTCCCATTCCCGGGGCTTTGCACAAAGATTTACAGGAGAAAGTGGAAGAGGTTCCTCTCATTCTGTCAGAACCTCTTTTTAGTCTTCAATGGTACTGATGG
The DNA here is from genome assembly GCA_963921925.1 of Sphagnum tenellum. Taxonomy (NCBI): domain Eukaryota; kingdom Viridiplantae; phylum Streptophyta; class Sphagnopsida; order Sphagnales; family Sphagnaceae; genus Sphagnum; species Sphagnum tenellum. Next base: position 8,529,998 of record OY998158.1, on the reverse strand, counting down.
GTCTGAAATTTAAGCTCTTTGCAAATTTGACTTGTTCTCCTTGGTTTGGTGAAGGCAGAATGCCCTCTAAATGAATTCTGCACACTGGGGCAGAATCTGCTTGAGTTGATCTTGGATCCAAAGCTTCTTCCTTTTGTGATCACAAATTGTGTTGCATTTTGTTGTTATCAGATCTCTTTGTGTTCACAGATTGTGTTGCATTTTGCTGATGTCAGATCTATTTGTGCTCACATATTGGGTTGTATTTTGTTGTTGCAGATCTGTTTGTGCTCACAGATTGTATTACATTGTTTTGTCATATCTCTTTGCAGTCACACGTTGTTATCCGTGCTATGAAGCACTATGAATGTGATGATTGTGTGAACTAAGATTGTCCAGATTCTAGAAATGCTGCTGCTGCTGTTTCCTCTAATTCTCCTTTCCATCCTCATCACCTTCAAAGAAGCATGCACAAGTCTGAGAGTGTCTTATAACATATGTGTCCGTGTGGTATTCTACTTCTGCTCTCATGACTCCATACTTCTTTCATTGCCTGCCATTGTAGGAGAAAGGTGGTTCACCCTTGCCATTTTGCTTCAAGGGTTACACTAGGTACTCTTAGTTTTCAAGAGAACCTTTGGTCCCAGTTCCAACTTTTCTTTTATCTTGAAAGAACACCAGTTTTGGTTCTGGGATTTTTTTCATAAAAATCTGTGATCTGGTTCTAGACTTGGTTCTTCACATTTCAAGACTCTTGATTCTTCCAAAAAAAACTGTCTTAGGCAAGTTTGGTTCCAAATCAAATCCGGTTTTAGTTACCTACACATAGCTCAAATCTGAAACAGGTTATTGAGCTGATTCCAGTTTCAGGACTGGTTCTTGATGGAGGCCTTTCGTGATTCAGTTCTGAAGCTAGTTTAGCTAATTACTGATACCCAAACCACTGATTCTAATTTTTTTTAATTACAAAAGTACCAAAACTGAAATGGGCCCAAAAGTAACAACCAGATGCACACCCTAACATCATATTTGCCCATCTATCTATGAAGGAAGGTAGTTTGTTTTGTTTTGTAGTTATGAGATCCACTGTAGTTATGGGATGCTTCAGATCGTGTTCTTGGTGTCTTTGGAAAGCTCTCAATGAGGAGGGGTGCATGGGCTTGGTTCCATGACATTTGGACTTGCGGTGCAAAAGTTCTTTCATATTGAGTGATTTCTTCACTGAAATTTTCAGAGGAATTGGAATGTGCCTTTGGTGTTGTTGGAAAGATCTTGATGAGCAGGATTTAATGGAATTTATTTGGTAAGAGTTGGATTCAGAATATATATGAAACCTATTTCCTACAGAATTGGTTACCACAAATATTAACTCAGTTGAGGTTCATCCAAAACTGAGTAATAACATGTATCCAGAGGATGGTGCACTGGTGGCTGCTGGCTCACTATGTACAATAATACACTCCGAACAAGCGTGTTGGTGCAAGATTTTTTCCCCAAGTCTGCCCTTTGCCCTGTGTTTTTCACATTGTGATATTATGCAACCATAATAACCTCCAATGTCATGAGTACAAAGGGGCAGTAATATGCCGGGTAGCATGTACCAAGGGTCTTGTAACATACCAGGTAACTTGGACCCAACATTTGGGTCCAGGAATGTGAAGGTCTGCAAAGAGCAGACTAGGGGAAAATAAATAAATTAAACAGTATTATTCTACCAACTGCAATTAACAACCATGGTCAAATATAATGTTAAGATACTGCAAATTTTGAGAAAAAATGTTTTTGCAAAAGAATATTCTGTCATAACAACCCTTTTGTTTTTTGAAAAAAAATTGCCAAAACTCACCACAATTGCCTACAACATGAAAGAGTGCTTACGATTTGATATTTTCATATTTTTTAATATCTCCAAATTCGGCTGAAAATTTCTTATGAACTATCATCACTTGAGCAACATCACAAAATTGCAAAAGACCCAAAAAACAAGCCACAAATTTGCAAATGTTTTGGGAATCCTGCATAGTTCTGGCGACCTACATGATGAACACACTGTCTAAAAACGGCTACTTCCAACTTTTTTTTCCCTCAAAATGTGGCGACTTTGTGCATGTTTTTCCCCACCAAACAAAACCCTTTGTTCAATTGGCAATGAATTTTTTTGTGTCGCCACAGTGCGGAAATTAGTGGGGAAAAGAAAACACCGGCTACAAACCGACACGTTTGTTTGGCGACTGAAACGGAGCGCTGGCGCTGGGACGCAGAAGGCAACAGGAAAGGCTAGGAGCTCCTGAATTGCGGAGATGTTTTGGTTTCCTCCAGTCGTCGAGAAGACGCTTCGGCGCAATGCATCCTTGGAACCTTTTCCTCCTCCATTGTTGCTATTTTCCGTCGCTTGACAGGATTTATAGAATTCTATCGAGCTTGGACAAGACTGATCAGCATAAAATAGAGCAACAGTAGGACAAGCTTTGCTCAGAATCAGTTTATGAAGCTTTTGTCTCCTTCTGCATCCCTTGCGATTGGAAATCCTCTTGTATAATGCAATCCTAATCTCCTTGGAACAGCTGATAGCTGCTTGTAGTTCTCTCTAGATCTGTATGCCTGTGGTGGTTTTTGTGAGTTGTTGAGAGGCGGGGATGTTCATGTCTAGAGAAACCTTGTCAGGATTTGGAGGAGTACAGTTTTCGATCATGGAAGCAGGGACAGCAGGAGGGAAGTGAAAAAAATTAGCGCAGAGCTGCATTGACCTTTTTGAGATGCCTGAAACGCTTGCAGAAAACGTTGCCAGGAGCTTCATATCCATCACGCTGCTCTTCTCCAAAGTAAGCAGGCAAGTGTTGTGTGTGGAAGCAGGAAAAGAGTTTGTGGACTTCCTGCTGGCTTTCCTCACCCTCCCCGTAGGATGTATTGTGAAGCTCCTGGGTGATGCATCCATGCTGATGAGGGTTCATTCTTCTTCTGATGATGATGGACCTCTGCAGCAGTCTAGCAGCAGCACCACTAATACCTCCTCAACAATCATGGAGGCCATGGAGGACAACAACATGATTAAGGATCATCATCAGCAGAAGATTATTAAGGAGAAAACACTCCAGTCCTGCCCAGACAAAGTGATGACCTCCATGGCCAATGTGTTTGATAGTGTGCAGAGGTTTGAGAACTCCAGAATGTGCATCAACAAGAAGTTTCTTTTGGATCCTAAACCAGTCGGTGGTCATGGAGCATCTCTTCTTGCTGCAATGACAACTGCAGCAGCTGAAGATTCGAGTGGAAATGATGGCGGCAAGGGTAGAAATCTCACAGCAGGCTACTTTCGATGTGGTCAATCATGCATTTTCATGACGTCAAAATTTGGCAGTACCTGTCCAAAACACAACAGAAGAATGGAGACGAAGTGCAAAATCGTTCAGGAGGTGACGCAGGGACAGGTCACAACAAGTGCAGATCTTTGAACATTGCATGTGTCCTTGTGTCTTCTGTTCCTCAAAGGAGAAAAATTTGCTGCTTGGGAGTGTGCACTGGTGGACACAATTTGGGAATTTCATTGTCTGATTGAACATGTTGTTGTTCAAGATTTCTAGGAGTTTTCGAGGGCTTTTGTGCAGTGGTCATGTTTTTATTGTGGACCTATTGACTTATAGAAGATGCTCATAATGGGTCTGATTTTGCAGTCTACAGGAGGAGGAGGAGGAGGAGGATCTAATTCAACAGGATATGTGGGAGGAGGAACACAATACATGATCACAAACACACTGGAGATCTTTGCAAGCGCTGCAATCCAGACGCTTTTGAAACTTAACCTGATCAGATCAGAGCGGATTGGAGACTTAGACACAATGGAGATTCAATGCAGCCCAAAAGAGGTGAAACTTTGTTTCACTAGAAAGAGGAGATGATGTGCATCATACTGTTGGCTTGCAGAATCAGCAGAGTCTGACCCTGGTTTTGTGGCAATCACTTTCTGAGATCTGTAAATTGGTGTGAACTTGGATGAAATCCTAGTTTTACTCCATTGCACAAGAATATTTTCAGGGAGGTAGCATCATTTACAGAAATGCCGGTGAAAGCAATATGTTTTGGCTGCATATTTGCAGAGGAAAATGGGCCCCAAAAGCAGTGGGTCACACATTTTTTGTATGTAGACTTCAGGAATAGTCCAACAGAAATTGGGATGCAAAAATCTCTCAAGTCTGATCAAGATGGCAACAGCTTCAATCAGGGTTGCCACAGACATGTTTGACTATTGACATCACCTTCGGAGCACTGGATTTTCTTTCTTCTCTTATGTGGATTGATCTCATGGTTTGAGTTCTTGACTATTTACAAACACATGCAAAATGGCATTGTAAAATGCATATCTTACTGTGGAATGGGATGTGCAGGTGTTACAGCTGTTGAAAGCATCACTATCCTCCGCCAATGTGCTAAATGAAGTGTTTGGCAAGCATTGTGCCAACTAAATGCCCAGTATATGCTCTTGGTATGTAGCTACATATGTGAAATGCCATCAGTTCTCACCTGTGCTTTCATTGTGGGCCTGTGCTTAATTCTTCACTTCACCCTTTGTATCTCAAAGTGCTTTTGTTTTCAGAGCCTAAAACCCTGAGTTTAACTGCTGAGAATTCCATTAGCTTACCAAACACTGGCACAACCCAGATAAAATGGCACCACCAGAAATTGTCACTGCTTTGTTCTGAGAGAATTGCTCATGCTTTGCAGTTCTGTGGCCTGTGGTTGACTTTGTTCAGCTGCAGGGAAATTCACCCACTTGTGACTTCTCACTGAATTATGCTGCCAGGTAGCTCCTCTTGAATTTCTAGGATCTCAAGGTCACAGGCTGCAGGACAGCACTCTCTTTGTACATATTTGCTTTTGAACTTGGTTGTCTGCTCCTAGAACAATGCAGTTTGGTTCCCATACTGAACCTGGACAATAGCCAATACCAGAGCAGGTTGAACCATGAGGTTGCAAATCATTTCCTATTTGAGCACAGCCTTCCATGGTGGATGCGGATGAAAGTAAATAAATTCAGATTTGTGGCATGCTTGGTCTGATTTGGTGGAATGGGTTCCACTGTCTTCTTATCAAGCTGTTTTGTGTCTTCTATCTCTTCCATATTCCATTTTTAGTCTGAGCTACTATATCACTCCAGTACATTGTTTGGTATGTGCAGTAGATGCTCCCTTTCCTGTCTATAGAGTCATGCAGAGTCTTTGGCTATAGATTCAGGAGCAGAGGATTTGCACAAATCTGCAGACAAATTCTTCAATTTCTTGAGGTAGAAGCTTCCCAATCCATTTTGTTACAGACCTAATCTCTTCTAAGGAAATAGACATGAAGTATTGCAGCTAAGGATGAAGTCAGATAACTAGCAATGCAATTTCTCCTCATGAAATTTCATACAGCCAATACCCTCTTCTGTTTCGAATCAAAATTCACCATGGAGGAAGTAGAAACACTGCAATGAAGGTCATGGAGAGGAACTATGTCACATAATAGCAATTGGAAATTGCATTGTTCTTGAGATGCATGAGGAAAGTTTCTGTCAAGCTTCTTGATATTACATGGCTCTCTCATCTTACCAAAAGTTTTGCAGCCAAAAATTAGAAATGGTTTTTCAGCTTGCATGAGATATACTTGCAATTATGTAAATATTCTTAATGCAACTATGTCTAACAGTTTTTGGACAAATCATGAACATGCTTGTTGTACAGTGTGTTCATGTTCCAATTGTAAGCAATTGGATGACTAATGTCCAACCTGCATATGATCATGCAACACATGTGGGAGTTAGAGATGCTTGTTACCTTTTGTCAAGTTATTAGGAGGAATATCTTGAAAATAACTGTTCTTCCGAGCCTTGATGTGGTATATAAATGAAGGCTTGCAAGAATAGTATTGCTTAGTGTTAGTTGGAGCCTTTGGCAAGTAGCATTGCCAAATGTCACTTTGCATCCAAAGCTAGAAGGCAATTATAAAAGCTTTCCACATCATTTGGACTATTGATGGTGTTTTGATATGATGGTGGGTTGATTGATTATTTTTGGTTGAGTATTTTCTGCATGGCTAGTGTCAAAATAATTTAAACTTCTACCTCAAATAGTTGAAGAACTTGTATGTAGATTAATAATTCATGATCAAAGAGTTTGAGGCCAAAGAATGAAGCAAAAGTTTGGCTCAATAAGAGTTGTCCATGATATGAGGCGTCCAAACAAGTCCCATAGCATCAATCAAGGCATTGACCTTTTTTCTAGTGGCGGAGTGTTGCATGCCTAACCTTGAGTTGCAGCCAAATTTGGGGGTAAGGAGAAGAGGCATGCCATCTGCCAAGGGTTTGAGAGTTACACTCTAACCCAAATGAAAAGGAAGACGTACTAGTCCAAGGAAGTGAAGAGGTGGGCTACGTTCCAAAGAGTTTGAGAGTTACACTATACTCAAATGAAAAGGAAAGCATGTGGGAGACAAAGGGGAATGTCCCAATTATTCCCCACATGAAAGCTCAATTTGGGAATTGGGACTCCTTAAAATCCCTCAATAGTGAAAGAAGGGTTTCACAAATCAATCCTCGTTCAAATTTAGTGATCTCATTCAATGGATCATTGGAAAGCTCTTGTAAGGGGCTACAATAATTTGGGTCTGCATCTCAAAATAGAATCTGTTCCTGGCTTGTAGATACGTTTGAAAAAATGGGACAAAAGTGACCAAGTGTATGCTGATTTGGTTTCAATTCCTGGGAGTTAGTGGCTGCTTGAGGTTTAGGACATCTTATAAGGGTGCCAACAAGAGAACCCAATTGTAGCAACAAAGTTTGAGGCATGTTTTTGTGCATTGGAGACATACAGCCAAGATAGGTGTTGATGTACATTGAAGAAGGCCATTTCCACAACAGAATCTTGGCTCAAACTACAAGAGAAAGCATCAACATGGTCAATCCAATGAGGCAATCATAATCCAATTACATGTAAATCTTAACTGCAAAAACATTGCAAATTCTCTCAATTCAGAGTCTCAATTCCTTGCTGGGTTTACAGGTGTGTGTGCGCACATCAACCTATGTAGAGGTGATATTGGTATCCTCTAGCTGTACAGCATTGTACATAGTAGAGATGACATTTAGTATTTTCTGGATGAACTGATGTCTACCAGAATCCCCTCCAGCAATCAAATTTTCTAAGTATACTACTCTGCAAGTATCTCCTCCCCTTCAGATGATTCCCTAGGTGGGGATAGCTTAAATGGATCTCGAGCTTTCTTTCTACGAGCTTTAGAGAGCATCCACACCACTTTCCTCATCGAGGGCCTTGATATAGGTACAGTATCTGTACAATATAGTGCAATTTTCAACATGAGCTTCATTTCATCAACTGCAACAAAGTCACTCAGCTCCATGCGGCTGTCCAAAATTTCAGTCACAGGATTTGAGTTCATTGTTTCTTTTACCCAAGTCACAAGGTCCCCACCACTTTCAATTGGTTGAACTGGACGCCTCCCTGTAAGCAATTCCAGTAGCACGACTCCAAAACTGTATATGTCACATTTCTCCGTCACCTTTGTTGTGTATGCATACTCTGCAAAAAAATCCCACGACCAGCACTTCTCAGAACCCATCCCATCTACTGTGAGCTGACAAGCATCTTTGCATCCTCATCACAAACAGCTAGTACATAGGATATGAATGTACCCATTACAGCAGCAGCATGCACATTATGTGCTAACACATTGAGTTGAATGTTTAGTGCACTTCTGTCCTGAGGCTATGTGTCTGAGATCAACAGCTTATGACTGGATTGGCTCAAGCATTGGACAAACGGAGATACCATATAACAAAGCACAGAAGCATGATATTTTCAGCAGCAAATGGAGGAGAGTGGGGAGGAAGAAATCTGAGAGAACCCCAGTGCCATACCAGGTGCAATGTAGCCATAAGTGCCAGCAATAGTGGACATGGACTTGGACTCTTGCACAATGAGCTTTGCCAGCCCAAAGTCACCGACATGCGTCTCAAACTGAGCATCAAGAAGTATGTTGTTTGACTTGATGTCACGGTGAATTATACGGGGCTTGCAATCATGGTGCAGATATGCCAAGCCTTCAGCAGCACCCAGAGCTACTTTGTAGCGGAGGTCCCAATCTAATGAACAAGTCTCTGAACCTAATAGCTCACCTAGGCTTCCTTTTGCCATATACTCATAGAGGAGAAGATTGAAATCCTGGTGTGAGCAGAATCCTAAAAGCTTCACAATGTTGCGGTGTCGGATCTGCCCTAATGTCATTATTTCTGCAGTGAAGCTATCATGATCAACAGGACTGTCTTTCTGAGCTGCTGACAGCTTCTTTACTGCTAATACCAGCTCAGAAGAGATTTGTGCCTTGTACACCTTTCCACATGCTCCTCTTCCAATCTCTGCACTGTCACTGAAGTTATCAGTGGCTTCAATGATATCACTGAGAGTGAGAGTGAGACCCGTCTGTGGGAAACAAATGTCAGAATTATCCTGTAATGGATTCTGTTCCACAGGTGCACGTGCCCGCTGGTAGAACCAACATGCACCTGCAAGAATGATGAGCACTGCCCCAGCAATGACAGCTGCAATGATACCCACTATGACACCTATTCCCACATTCGAATCTTGCCAACTGTCAGGTGGCAATGGTGCTGCCAGAGGCTTTGAAGCAGGGGGGCACTGATTGGGTAAATTCCCCCCACAGAGACCTGCATTCCCCACAAAGCTGCTCGCATTCAATCGCTGAAAGATTGAGCTGTTTGGCACAGGCCCTGACAACTGATTGTATGACACATTAAAGATCTGAATGCTGACAAGATTCCCAAGTTTGGATGGTATGTCACCTATCAAACTGTTGAATGACAAGTCCAACAGCTGTAGCATTAACAAATTTCCAAGCTCTGGTGGAATGTTGCCTGTGAGGGCATTGTGACTCAGATTAAGTCCGTATTGCAGGCTGTGGATTGTGCCAAGTGATGGAGGAATGGATCCTGAGAACCTATTCGCCCCTAGTTGCAAATACAATAGATGTACACAAGAGCTCAATGTATCTGGGATGGATCCCGACAGTTGGTTATTGGAAGCCAATACTGACTCGAGCCTCAGAAAGTTGCCAAAGTTTGTAGGAAGACCACCTGTGAACTGGTTGTTGCTCAAGTCCAGATACTCCAGCAACAAGCACTTGCCAAGTCCCAATGGGATGTTGCCGGTGAGAGCATTGTTGGCAACACTCAGGCTTGTGAGCTTTGAAAGCTGACCCAATTCCTCTGGAAGGCTCCCTGTGAAGTTGTTGCCTGACATGGTCAGTATTTCGATTGACTGGAGATTTCCCAGCATCGGAGGGAGTTCTCCAGCAAAGAAGTTAAACTCAAGGTTCAAGTACCACAGTGATTTGCAGCTCAACAAACCTGGTGGAAGGCCTCCATTCAGCAGATTGTGGGCGATGTCAAAGATTGACAGATTGCTGAAGCTCCCTAACAGAGGTGGGATCTCTCCCACCAAGTTGTTATTGAACAACACAACATTCATCAACTTTGGCAATCTCTGCATTTGCACGGGAATGGTCCCTGTGAGCTGATTGTAAGACAGATCCAAAGTAACCAGGTTGGAAGCCCTGCCAAATTCAGGTGGGATCTGCCCTGTGAGATTGTTTTCAAACAAGTGCAGCAAAGATAGATTTGGTAACAAGCCGAGCTCTCCAGGAATGTCACCTGTCAGGTTATTCTCTGACAGATCCATCTCCACCAGACTTGTAAGGTTGCCAAATGATTTTGGAATGCTGCCGTAGAAGTTATTTGTATAGAGATACAGCTCCTGCAGCTCTTGCAACTTCCCAAGTTCTTGTGGGATTGTGCCCGTGAGGTTGTTACTGTAAAGAGCAAGAATTTGTAGATGCAAACAGTTGCCTAGCTGCAGTGGAATTCCACCATCCAGTTTATTCTCCCACAATACCAAGCTTGTCAGGTTCTCAAGAAGCCCCAGGCTCAGCGGTATGACTCCTTGTAAGTTATTCTGTGCTAAACCCAAGGTTGAAAGGCCCTTGCAATTTGCAAGTTCTGCAGGAATAGACCCACTCAAAGAATTTTGCCCCGCACGAAACGTCTTCAACTTCTGCAATCTACCCAAGCTCGTTGGCAAGGACCCATTCAGGTTGTTGGTGATGCAGACGAACTCCACTAGTGAAGACAAGTTCCCAATCTCTGCAGGTATTGGACCTGACAAGAGATTGTTGCCTAAGTAAAGAATCTCAAGTCTACGCAAATACAAAATTTCAGGAGGGATGATACCTGTCAACAAATTGTTGGTAAGATCCAGGAACACTAACTTGGAGAGATTGCCAATGGAGCTAGGGATGGGACCAGAGAGTTCATTATTGGACAGATTGAAGTAGCGCAGTGCAGTTAATCTGCCAATGCTTGGAGCTATGCTACCAGAGAGGTTCTTCATTGGCAGGTTAAGATCCCACACCCGCCGTGGCCGACTAGTACTACTATTGCTGCAATATACACCATCCCAGTTACAAGGAAACCTATCTGATGCATTCCAGTTACTTAAAGCTCCATACTGGTCCACCAGACTTCTCTTCACATCCAACAAAACCCTCCCATCTTTCGACAGAGCATGGCACTGCCTGCAGCTTGCAGCCAGTAGTACCACCACAACAAGGCTCATCACTAGAGCTGCCCGATTACCGGCCTCTTGTATTTGCAAGGCTTGACTCATGGCTCCCCATGAACCAGTCATGATGAAGCCTGAATTATTGTCAGGTACTACTACCCAGCTGCTGTTTTGTCCTCTCACCACTGATCATCAACCAGCTCAAGTCCCCATTGAAACAGCTTCTGACATGGGAAGCTCATGTTGTAGTAGTAGCAGTAGTAGTGTTCTAGCAAACCCCAGCCTAATTGTGGGCAAAGAAGAAGATCCATTCCACACCAGTTCTAACCTGCCACAAAGTACCAAAGCTCTAGTACACTCTTGAGCTTCTTGAGATGGGTGCACACCATTTTATATCATCTGGCAACATCTCTTAAGAAAGGCTTGCTAAACTAATTTAAGCCTGAAATGCACCCCAACCTTTTACCCCATATTCTTCAGCTCCAAACAGCCAGCATCTGGTTTTGCTCCCCAGCTGCTACTGCTTCATTTCCTTTCCTTTGCTTTCCTTTCCTGCTGCAGCAGGCTACCAATCTGTGGCCCTGTCAGTCCCTGTGGCTTTGTTTGTCCAGCCATCAAGCGGCCACCCAATTCTATTCTCCTTACCCAACATTGATCCATTCTCTCTCCTCCTTCCAAATCACTTCAATCTGGAAAAATTCCCCAAAACCCATTTCAAGAAATTCTAGACCTCCAGAACCCAGCGAAAAAAAAAACACCCAAGACCCAACATTAAGACTAAAATACAACAAACAAACAAACAAACAAACAAGGAAAGTACTCACAACAACTCATGTGACCCTTATAGCTCCTCAAGACATTCATCAGGAACGAAGCTGAGTGGAGCAAGGTGGAAGAGCAACAGCAGCAGCAGGAGCAGCAGAAAGCAAAAAGACTCAGGGATATGGATGATTGATTCAGAACTCGGTCGCACACGGAATTGAGGCAGCAGCAGCAGCACAGCAGTTGTGGGCAAACAAAATTCAACAAAAATTCAACGAGAGTGGTGATGATCTTCCAAGTGCGACAAGAAGGCTGGGATCCACTTAGTTTATGGTGTCCTAAGTGGGCCTAAATAGCTAGCTAGCTAGCACAACCAAAAGCCCCCATGATGATGATTGATGATGATGAATCAAACGTTTCTTTTTTCGCCAAAAAAGTGAAATTACTTATTAAAAATTCAAAAATGAAGTGATTTTGAACGGTTTCCCTCGCCAGAAATAAGGGAAAAACAATTAATATCTGTTCTCAGTGTGTAGCCATAAATATAGAAGGTTGATTTTATTTTATTTTAAAATTCATATCTTGTTTATAGCCATATTTGGCTAAATCTTCCAAAAGCCCCATGATGATGAGTCCCCAGCGTTTTTTTTTACTGGCAAAATTTCGCAAAAAAGAGGAATTTTTAATTTTAAAAATTCGGAAATGCAGTGATTTTGGATGATTCCCATGATTCCCATCGTCAGAAAATGACGAAAAAAGGGTAAAAATCGCTAGATTCTTGTACATGGGTTTTCAGTCTGTAGCCATAAGTATAGAAGGTTGATTTTTGAACAACATTTCATATATGGTTTATAGCCAGATTTGGCTAAATCTTCCTAATCATGATTGCCATTTTTTTCTGCATCTCTTTACTAAGGATGATCACAATTTTTTCTGCATCTCCTTCCTAAGAATGATGGCCAGATTTAGCCAAATCTTTCTATTGATGGTCGCCATTTTTTCTGCATCTCCTTCCTAAGGATGATGGCCAGATTTGGCTAAATTTCCAAATGATGATCCTCAGTTTTTCTGCATGTCCTTTCCTAAGGATGATCACCATTTTTTTTGCATCTCCTTCAGAAGGATGATTGCCAGATTTGGCTAAATATTCCTACTGATGATTGCCATTTTTTCTGCATCTCTTTCCTAAGGATGATCACCATTTTGTTTGCATCTCCTTCTGAAGGATGATTGCCAGATTTGGCTAAATGTTCCGAACGATGATTGCCATTTTTTCTGCATCTCTTTCCTAAGGATGATCATCATTTTTTCTGCATCTCCTTCCTAAGGATGATCACCACTTTTTCTGCATCTCCTTCCTAAGGATGATGATCAATTAAGCTACAGAAACAAAATTCCTTGAGAAAACACTTGCCCATCACACACACACACACACACACACTCTTTCGCTCTCTCTCTCTTTCTCTCTGTCTTTCTTTCTTTCTTTTTTGCCTAGCCGACAATTTAGAAGCTTGTAGGTTAGGTACTTATCCCCACTAATGGCGAAGTCCAAGTCCAGCCCATCATCATCATCAATTCACCCAGCAAGTCAGTCCAAGGACAGACGACCCGGCTACCAACTGGGACCACCCATCCATCTTCTTTTGCAGCTTGCTATGGGCGATGATGGGTGGTGGTCCCACAGACAGACCGGCTCCTCGGTCTGCTCCCTCCTCTTTCCCCTCCCTCCCCCCACCTCCTCCCACCCTGGTGGGGGAGGGGGGCCAGGGAACGAGGTTTCCCAAGAATCCTCCTTGAACTACTTTTTCCAACTGCAGTCAACAAAATCCTTTGAAGCTTTCCCCAAGTGTATACATACTTTGTAGCCGATGTTCTGGACTGAAATAATAATATCTTGCAGGTAATTCATAATTTACTAAGCAAACCCTAAACCTATTCCTAGGTAGGTGGTTTTCATTTGACACCCATATTTTGAGGAATGAATATTCGTCAGGTGTGTTTTAGTTTTGTTTTACCCATGTTGGCTGGTTACCCCAATTGGCGGGTTAGAATCATCGATTTCAGTTAGACTAAAAGGGAACCAGAATGAGGTCTGATTTTTGACCTAGCATAATAGTAAGACCGAACTAGAACCAGGTTTGATTTTTGACCCCGCATTTGGAGGAATGGATGTCCACCAGATGCGGCTTTTTTTATAAAAAAACTGGTGTTTGACTGGTTACCTGGTTTGGTGGGTTCGAACTTCAGGTTTCCAATAGTATAAAAGCGAACCAGAACCAGGTCTGATTTTGGGGGAATGAATGTTCACCAGATGTGTTGGGTTGCTGCTACTCGTTTTGCTCTGGAACCAGAACATGCATCATATTTGCAGTCTTCTTGCAGCAAACTGAAATGCAAGCACCACAGAATATCATTCAGTCCATCAACAGAGGAAAGAGCAGCAGAATCATCTCTTCCTGAAACTTTGTCTCCACTCTCTCTAACTATATACATATAGTCTGTTGCAACTTGCCCATAGCTGGAAGGGATTCAGCAACTAAGATGCATAAGAAAAAAATTTACAAATTTGTACCAGATATGCTGAGAGTTTTTGAGTCTTTGAATGCTCAAAAACTTTCACAAAATGAGTGTCCTGTGCAATGGGTTCCATGGTGCTAAATAAGTTTGCATTCCATGGTCCTACTCCTTTTGGTGGGTTCGAACTGTTGGTTCCAATTGTGGTTAGTATAAACTGAATGAGAACCAGGTTTGATTTTGGGAATCAGTTCTGGAACCAAATTCTTTTCAGAATCAGACCCCGAAACATGTTCTTGGTTTTACTTATGTGTGGATTTATAACCAGAGTCAAGGTTCTTTGAAAAAAACAGCTTTTGAGGAAAAAAGGAACTAGAATAACCGGACCTGGAACCAGATCCTCAACTCCATTTATGTGTCAAATCATAACCCTATTTTTATTTTTTAGAACTCGGACTGGAGGTTCTTAAAGAACCAGCCAACGCTGGCTTTTACTCCTAGTGACCTGCCTATGTGTGAGTTTTTCCTTTTTGGGAACTTCATAGAACGTATGTTGAGCTTTGAACCTACTATTATATTGAGGAGTTCATTTTTTACCACTTCTTGGAACATTTCAATCTATTTTAGTGCATTCGTTTTGTGGGAACTTCATGGAACACTTTTCTATTTGGTGAGGTCAACTTTTGGTGAAAAGGATGGAACAATTTTTTATTTCACAAGTTCATTTTTGGAAACTTCATGGAACATTTGAATCTTAATAGATGAGAGTTCAATTTTGGAAACTTCATGGAACATTTGAATCTCAATAGATGAGAGTTCATTTTTGGAAACTCCATGGAACATTTGAATCTGAATAGATGTGAGTTCATTTTTTGGGACTTCATGGACCATTTGAATCAATTTGTGGGTTCAGTTTTGGGAACGCCATGGAAGAAAAACCCTGTAAATAAAAAGGCATGGATGGGAACCCATCAGTTAACCTTTTGTATTTTGTGAGTTCATTTTTGAGAAGTGTATAAATCTAACCTACCGTTAGGCTATTATGAGCTTTTGGTTGTCTAGTTGGTATTAGTTTCCACAGATCAGGTTGGCTATCTCCCCACCTAGTGGTCGGGGAATAGCTTGCCAAAGCAGATTAGAATTGTCCTATTGGTCGGGACATCCCTCCGTAGGTCTGGACCCGTGATTTTTTGGGATAAATTTTGTCTCCTTTTCCACAAGAAGTTGGGAAATTTTTGGATGCATGTGTTTTTCTAGAATAGATTTAGTTAAATTTCCTATTTTTGGGAAAATTTGTCAAACTTTTTATATATAAATTTTGAGACAAAAACTTGGTCTTGAAGTCTGGACCAAGTGTGGGGTTGTCCTGTACTTTTATGAAGAACCTCCAGTTTCAGTTCAAAAAAATAAATTGGAACTCTCCAAGTTCAGGTTCCAGTTCCACACATAAACAGAATCGAGAATTGGGTTTTGAGTTAGGTTCTTGCAAATGAAAATCAAACCTAATTCTGATCCGGTTGTTACTAACCTGGACCAAAATCAGAAGTTGATTTGTCTAATAAACACCTCCCCCCCCACCTTCTAGTCTTTTTTTCCCTTTTGTTTTTTCTTTCCAAACCAATATTTTTCAAAAATCTCGTTTCTCACCCAAATACAACTGGGAACCCAGTTCCAGTTCCAGTTGTTTAAGAAAATAATATCAAGTTCCAATTCCAAAATCAGACCCAATTCCAATTTTGTTCTGACTTTGTCTTAACTAACCCAACCAGTTGTTCTTACCTGCCAAAGCGAAGTACCTACCGAAAATTGGTTTGAACTAGTGTTGGTCAGTTATTGATTTTTCCTAATAATCACCATGTAGGTTCTTTTTTTCTTTTTTCTTTAGACACATAGGTTATCAATAGCAATATGAAATTTGAGTTGATAACCCTTATTGATAACCAGGTCAAATGGGTGAAAGTTTGGCTTTTATAATGGATGTCTCTGATTCAAGGAGGCACCTTAGATGCCATCATCCTCCCTTGACACAGAAATTTGATGTCAGGTAAGGGGCCTTCCACTTACACTAGGCAAAATGTATCAGTTGTTGGCAGTCTTTAGAAGCCATGATCATCTCTTTCTACACATGGGTGTTGAATAATTGGTTTATATATTAGAATGCATTTTGGTGTATATCATAAATTTTTCAAGATTTTTTGCTTGTATTTTTTTTATTTTTCAATAAATTTGACACAATTAAGAGTGTCAATCATTCATTCATTTTAATGCATAACATTATTGTTGATTATTAGTGTTTGCAATCTGCAATTTCCTATGTTTGCTGATTCTTGTTTGACACCCTTCAATTCATCTTTAGATATTTAAAAATGGAGTGGATTGCAATAGGATGCATAGGGGATTTATGTTGTTGCCAATGAATGAAACCTTGAAGTAGTGATTTTCAATGAAAAGTGTTTTTGAAACAATATTGTGTCAAGTTTTAACATTTACACAATTTTATCCATCAAATGTTTGCATTCACAATATCCCATTCTTCACCAAAGTTCAAAACCGTATTATCAACCAAATGAAATGTGTACAATTGTAATAACACAAATAAAAATATGTAAAACATGTTAGTCACTAGGGTTTATAATCCTTAGTTTTCTGAAACTTTCAACACTATACAACTTGCAATTATGAAATTTTGGTGTTTCAAATTTCAAAAATTCTCAAAAATTGAAAATTAGGAAACAATTTAATTATCAGCAAATTTGTTAAGGTAATATGGTAGTGTTTCCTTTTTAAAAGTTTAGGTGTAAAGACAAGTGAAAACCAGCCATATGATAATTTACCCAATTTTTCTTGAAAAAATGAAATTAAAAACATTTGAACAACCTTCTCTATTGTTGCCCACCTACTAGGATGTAGAATAGGGTGATTCTTTATTTATTGTTTTGAATTTAGTGTTCAGAAACCCCTAAAAACCCATTTTTCACATTTTTGAAACACAATTTGAAAGAAAAAGAAACATTGACCATCACATTCAACATAGTTGTGCTTAAGTTGTCAGGCATTTAGTTTAGTTCATTTACTAGTCTTTTCGATAAAATTTTAACCAAAGTTTGACCATGGTTGATTTAGTCCTTCTAATCTTTTGGACTGAAAGGTTTTTCTTTTTCAAAACTATTACTTCTCATTCCATATATTCTTTGACCAATTAAATCACTCTAGAACACACACTCGCCAATTGTGCATGGAAATATGAATGTTAGTAAAACACATCTCCAGGAGTGGGGTGCAATGTTTTTATTCCTGATAAATTTTTTTGTTGTCAAAAAAATTGGGATTAAAAAAAAATCTATCTCTAACGTAACGTCAACTGATTTTGCTAATATTTCAAAAGCATTTGCCAAATTTACAATATCATAAAACTGAGAAAGAAAAAACTTGGTTAGGTCAATGAAGAGCATTTTATTGTGTAGTGTCAAGCATCGAATCTTGTGCCAATTGATTGACCCAAAGTAACATATAAATCTTTTATTTTATCCAAAATATACTGTGCAAACCCATTGATCTGCGACTTATTCAGGTTGTTCTAGGCCAAATTTGTTCAATAAGAGCATCTCCAGCGGTGCTCATTATGTGATCTGCAAAGTAAAATTGGATGAAGAAAAGTCAAAACACGTCAGTTTGGCTCAGGAAAATAGTTTTGTTTCAGCATAATCGCACGATTTGCGGTGGCTGCTGAAAGATGCAGCAACCCTATTCACATGCAGAAAAGAGTGTAATAAATGTGACCTGACTGCTGCCCAATGTTTTTGATTGGCCTATCATAATGATTGGTCCAGGTGGTTTGCTATTGGTAGTCCCCCACCCATTTGCTCTCCAGTTTCAGTTTTATGGGTGGGCTTGGAAAAAAGTAAATAACTAAACTTGGATGTGAAAACTGCATATTTGTAGTGGATGGTATAGGATAAAGACCTATGCCACCCTTCCAAGGACTTTACTGGAATGGACGAGGATAAAACCGCCAAGAGTGTAAAGACTTAATCCAAAAAAAAAAAAAAAACACACACACACACACATATATATATTCTTGGGTACCACAAGAAAAAATGATTTAAAAAGAGGCTGCCATTTTCATTCTTTGAACTACCCCCAAACAATGGAGGATAAAATACACAATTAGAGTAAAAAATTGGAGCACATCTTTATGATGAAATGCAAGGTCCATTCTGGAATCGAAGGACAGAATGGGAGCTAGAAATTCAGAGGTCTGGAGCATGCAAAGGTGTCTCTATTTTGTGCCAAACAGACTGAATATGTAATATGTTTTATTCGCCTCAACATTATTTTAATGACAAGTCGTAAATGCATTGCTTGTTTCAAGACACCTGACATGGGTCTCAATGCATAGGCAATGTGAACCCCAAGCATACCATTACCAAAACATGTGTTTTAGGGCGGCCGGGTGTGAGTTTTCACACTTGAACACAATACCCCTGGAAACATAGTCATCATCAAAACACGATAACTTTCGAGGCCCACCATCGCAAGTTTCAATGCTCGGGCAGGGCAACATCCAAAACATACCTGGTCACCCAAACATGTTAAGTTTCAATGTGCGGCTCAGCATGGGTTTCAATGCCCAGGGAGCTCAAGACCTGAAACATACCACCCACCCGGCCGCCCTAAACCCTAAACCCATGCCCAACCGCCCATCCATAGCATCTTACTCCTTTTCCCACTTTCACATCAATGCTCTGTACTTTTCCCCCAAACTTGAATCTACCATTGTCATCTTCATCATCTTCCTCACCATAGATTTTAACTTAGGGTTTTGATAACAACTCAAGCTCATGGTGATGCCAAAGAACCTTTGTTTCTTCACTCCCATTAGACATCTCATCGTTATGTTATTTAGAACTTCATATTATTTCATTCTCTTTGAAGCATAACAATATAATGTATGAACAATGTTAGAAACCTATAGCATGTCTTGTTTTACATGTTGAAGTTTCTTGTTGTTTGTCAATTCATAATGGTTTTTATACTATTTTTTATGATTTACACTTGTTTTGCCAAAGGTGGTGAAGTTGAAAAGCAAATATTTGCTTATAAAAAAGACAGGTTGTCTCCTTCTATCATGTTCCTTTCCCACATTGTTTTG
Source organism: Sphagnum tenellum (assembly GCA_963921925.1). NCBI lineage: Eukaryota > Viridiplantae > Streptophyta > Sphagnopsida > Sphagnales > Sphagnaceae > Sphagnum > Sphagnum tenellum. Next base: position 8,510,969 of record OY998158.1, on the reverse strand, counting down.
TTTGGGTTTGTGTTGTCTTGCTATAGTCTATAAAAAAACTACACAAGGCCTATAATGGGTTCCTATATAAACTATATTTTTTATACATTGCAATACGTCTCACTTTTAATTACAACTAGTTCTAAGAAATAAATATAGACATTGTTATGCATCGTATTTTTGACTCAAGCTTCCTAAATCCCAATCCCATTTGAGTTTACAATATACAATTTTAAATGTTTTTATGTAAAGTTCCAACATAATAGTTTACGTGGTTATGGTTCACATTCCAAAATTAAACAATTTATAAAAATGTTCTAACTAAAGGGTCTTGATCCTTTAGGGTGGACCAAATGTGGCCAGGTACTTGAGGAATTTGGTTACTTTAACTTCCTTAAATTTGGAAAAGATTTTGCCTAATTAATCTTAGTAGTTTTTTTATTTGAAACATTATCTAAATACCAAAGATTTAATAGATTAAAAAGTACATGTATTGTAAACAATGTTGGGGCAATGAATGTTGAATAAAATGAAATGGTTAAATGTAGGATAAAGATACAAGTAACCTTGTGGTATTTGTTTTTGGGTGTTTTTTGGTAGTTCCTAAGATTTTGTTTGGTTTTTGAAGTATGTAGATGTTTTTTCAAATGTGAGTATTAGCAAAATACTTTTTCGACTAATATTATGAAACTTATAATTTTATATCATATTTTCATACATTTAACTTGTCGTATTCCCCTATTTAATTTTCAATTTTTTCAAAATTAATATATATGTATTTGGAAGTTATATTAAATTTGACAACCGAGATTCATTGACAATATTTTGTTGTACCTCTAGAGGGCCAAGACCATAAATAGAACAAGACAAAATGTTTGTCTCAAGTTTCAGTTTCCAATTTACATGTGCATGAATGTTTCAACATTATATGTTATAATACTTAAATCTATATATTATAGTCCAAACATTTTTGTGCATGTTTCAATTGAAGTAGAAATTTTTTAACTACATGTTTCTTTTTTTTCTTTTTCTTTTTTTTTTTCTATACACATATTTATTGTGACATTCATGTATAATTGATTAACCTTTTAAAAAAAATATGTTTCTCAAGCACATATAACATGTTATAATCTTGTAATGCTCCTCCCATAATTCTTGGGTGTTCCCCCATAATGTTTCACGGTTATCTCAATGTTACTTTCGAATATCCAAGAGCATTGTATAAAGTATCACAAAAAGGTGATTCTTCAATGAACCTTTAACATTCATAAACAAGGGCCGTCAAGTTTTTTTTCATGTTCCTACTAAAGTGAGGTGATTGGAGAAAAAGGTAACCTTCAAAACATGACATAAAGAAGTAAAAAACAACTACACTAACATGATTAAATAATATATGTCACACAATAATTTAAACCCATTTGCAATGGTTTTGGTTTGGTTAGTAATTTTGTAAGTTACATGTTTCTACATGTTTTTAATTTTTTTCCAATACAAATGTTTTGAATAAAATGCATTTTCAAGTCACATGATGATCTTGATTTAATCTTTCAAAAATTCTCTAATCAAGGTTTTCAATGCACATTCTTTAATTAGTTTTTGTATTTACATCTATTATGTTTTTGATTTAAACCATCAAAAGAAAACCTAATTGTAATGATCATAAAGTGATCAATCGAAGGCAAGTGGATGTTAAAAAAAAATGTTATGATGTATCCCATACATTACTATCAAATATCCATAAGTAATTGATTGACCCTTTTTCAAATATAATTATGGGAAAAGATGACATCTTATGTTATTGTAATGCTCCTCCCACAACTTATAGGTGTTCCTAGATTAATTTTTGGGCTATTTTAATTTATCCTTGAACATCCATTGGCATTGGGTGAAGTTTTGTGACTTGGTTAATTCAACAACTCTCTTGGATTGATACCCAAGGGTCATTTATGTTTGTTTTGGGTGAAACAAGGTGACTTGATGGAACATAACCTATAAAACCCTGGAAAATGACATAAGAAGAAAAAGATGACAATACCATGAATGAATTTTATATGTACCAATTTGCACATGTTTTTTCATGGTGCATGTTCTAGGATGCTTGGTTTCATATATATGTATTTTATTTTATTTTTAAAAATATGGTGCACATTTTTCAAATAAATGTTTATCTCTTTGAAACTTTTGTTTCAAAACTATAAAAAATGAAAAATAACATAAGCACGTGCAATATAATCAAATGACCCAATAGTGACAAAGAACTTGACCTCAAATGGGCCCATTTTGAACATTTTGATTTCTTCATAAAAAGGATTTTTTGAAAAAAAATTTGCAACATGTTCTTATATATATATATAATATGAGTTTTCCAAAAGTGTACAAATTCTATTAGATTTTATGTTCTGTTTTGAAAAATGATCATAATTTCAACTCGTGCTAAAACATGATAACTTATTTAAGCTTTAAGTTTTTTGTATTGCAAGCCACAACTTTGTTCAAATGTCATATAAATTATGACCCAATTACATCTAAGAAATGATTTTTGAAATTTGAACATTTTGAAATTATATTTTGAATTTCTAAAAATTTCAAGTACCACAATTTTTAAATTATGAGTGTTTTTCATATGTGGATGGTAGGTTATCATCATTTCAGAAAAACTCCCATCAATTTTTTTATATTAAAAGAGTCTTCAACCTAGTGCTTTAGAAAACTAATTTTGGGGTGTTAAAGTTCAAAAGTTTTTTACTAAACCAAAAACCTATTAAATTAAATATTTTTAAAACGTTTTTCAACATTCATATAAATCATTCAAAACAAACTTCCTTGATCAACACAACATATTAGTGGCATTACATAAATATCTTTGAAAAAATTGACAATTTTTTAGTCGTCTAACAAGTTTTTTGGCTCATTTGACTATGATCGCACCCAAGTTAAAAACATATGAAACTTGAACACTAAAACATTATGTTTAAATTGTATTGTGTAACAAGCTGTGAAACATAACATAAAATGAAAAAAAATTGGACATCATTAATTTCCTAAAAATTTGGATCATGTAGACTTATTTGAAACCTATATGAAACCTTGATTTGCCATCCATCTTTATGGTTTGCTCTTGAAAAATGAACTATGGGGAAATAAAATATAATGTCAAAACAAGTTTGAGATAACTGTGAAAAAATGGTGGTTGTAAGTTACAAAACTCACTTCCACACCAAGATAGTGTTCCCTATTGCCACACTTGTCCAAATACTAATTAAAATATTTTACAACTAAGTATTTGCATTCCCATATTCCATTATATTTGCACACTAGGACATGTACAATTGGCCAAATGTGCCAATAACCACCCACTCATTGGAATTATGTAGTATGACTTTTGCGTAAAAGCACTCAAGTGTTACACACTTCACAAATTGATTTGCCTTATGCATAATATATGTGATATCCCGGAATGGAATCAAAGTGCAATGTGCAATGAGGTTTTAATATGAAAAAGGACTAGTGGCTCCTCTCATTGTATGGGCACACTAGAATGTTTTCTAATTACTTCATACTATAGAGGTTTCTAAAACCCCGTTGGGAAATCTTCTCTTGTATTGTTTTCCTCCAAATGCATAAGTTCCAACACCGGTGCAGTCTAATTGTGTACAATATAATCACATTTTGAGGTAGCATGTTTTTCTAATTATAAAACAAACTATAAATAAAAGTCAAACATTGTGCCCCACAATTCCCCTTACAAGTATAATAATGCTTTGAAATCATCATCCTTAGGCCAAAGATGAATCTCCCTTTTCACATCACCCCTAGGAACAACACATATTTTGCAAAACCCATATTTAGTAAACACTTTAGCCTTGTAGGTAAATGTAAAATAGTTTCAAATTCTTCAATTGTTTGCTTTTAAATGAATGTATGTTTCAATGATTATATGTTTCCATGGATCTATGTTTCTATGGATCCATGTTTCAAGTAGACAAATGATTGGAACATACCTTACAATCTTGAAAAGTTCAAGTAACCTGCAAAGTAAGAAAAAATTACTTGAAAAAGGGTAAAGAAATTGGAGAAAGACACATTTGAGTTAGGAACCTCCCGTTTGGCTTTCATGAAGCAAACAAGCCAATACTCTTTTTTTTATGTAGCTTCCAACATAGTATAAAATGTTTTTTTTTCATGGTGGAAGCAAAATTTCATTGTTAGAATAAAAGAACTTTCTACAATTGAAGCCCTTTTCTTCACAATTGCTTTATGTGTCGGTTTACTACCAAATTTTGAATTGTTTCTTCACAATTGCCTTTTTATTGGTTTTTGCCTCTGGTTTTTAACATTTTTCTTTTTGAGGCTTCCCTACCACAACACCTATATCCTTTGAAATGTTCTTAACAACTTGACCAAATGTTTCAAAAAACAGGCCAACTTTTCCAATTCCTTGTTTAAGAATGTGAACCACAATTTCCACATGCATCATTGTATTCACTATCGGGTCAATGGTTGCATTTTCACCAATAGATGCGTTTGACCACAATATGTTCCTAGTTGGAATCTCCTTTGTAATTGAAACACCTACTTGAATACACTCCTTTTTGATAGTAGGATCTATGGTCTTTCACTAAGATCATGATTTATGTTTCAATTAATTTGAGGAATAAGAACCCTATGACCATGTCCCAAAACATAATTGAAATCATGTATTGTCAAAGGTTGTTGAATGGGCCCACCAACAACACTTGACAACTAACCAACTTTGATGTCCACTTTTTTTTTACATTAGCATAGTCCACATTTATATTTAAAACATGGACACATTTTGATGCACAACCACTTATGTCTTCACCTGAACCTTGAGGACCTTGTTCTTCATCCAAAACTTGAACATGTTGATTTTGAGTCAAAACATGACCAATTGGGTCTACATTCAAAACATGAATCGAAATTATAATTGGTATGTGAATGCAAGTAGTTGATCTTAAGTAATTCACATCCTCATAACCATGTGTTTTCGTCTAATCAATGCGATAGTTAATGGATGGAGATCTTGCACCTTGGTTTTTGAGCTTCTAAGTTGAACCTATTGAAAATTACAAAGATTCAACAAAAACATGTGAAGATGCAAAAGGAACCTCTAAAAATTCCAAGGAAAGCTGCAAGTTATTCTCCAACAAAAATCATGTTGGAAGCATTACACCAAATTGTTTTAAATCATGTTGGTTTGTAACTTGAATATTCATTTTGAGGTCTTGAATACCGTTAGTTGATTCATCTAGACACTCATTATTTTGATTGGAAATGGGACCAAATTATATGAAACATGGTCCGTCTCCAGAACTTGGACATTCGAAACCTAGATTTCAAAAACTTTGATTTCTGAAGTCTAAGTTTTCAAAATGTGGACCTTTAAAAGTTAGATCTTTGAAACATTAAAAACATGATGGTCTTTCATCTATAAAAATTTGTTAGGGATGTTTGAAACTTGATCTGTAACTTGTGCATGCTTGATTTCATGTGAAACGTGTTTTTAGATATTCTAATTTTTGGGTTTAATTTCATTTTGTATGTTTCTGTTTTGTGACCATCATGTTGTTTGACTTGTACTTCTTCTAACCTTTTTTATCAAATCTATTTCATTTCTTTTGTGTACCTAGATGCCCCATCCATTAGTCATGAAGTCCAATGGTGCTTGCAAAGCTAACAACATTGGTGCACCTTCAAATGTTAACTAAATTGGAAATAAGGATCCACGTATTTGTTCTACCATCTTGTCTAAGAAAAAACAAAACTTTATGGGGGGAGACTTGTTATAACATTTGGATCTTGAAACACACCCCAACGAATGTTTACCCATCCCATGTCTATGTCTTCACGACATCTCAGATATCTCTTGATGGCTTAAAGTGAAGTTTCACTTTGCTTCTCATCTATTTACTCCCAAATGTCCTAAAACAATAGAACATCTTTGTGCATCATATCCTCTAATGCGTTTATACATAAGCAAAAAGTAATGATATCTCGGACAAATTATTTGATGTTGACATGAACCTTTCATACGCAACCTTTATAATTCCCCACCCAAATTTCTCAGTCCCCAAATAAAATATGCCCATCTACATTTATAGTTTTTCACCAACCACAATGATATTCCCTTATCCTCAACTTTCTATTGGAAGTTTGGTTAGCTCCTTGGAATGGGTAGGCACAACTAACATTTGTATATAGTGAATGTTAGAAAAAAACCTTTATTAGCCTAACTTCCCAAGAAACACTCTTGGAAAGGTGTGTTCTTCCATAAAAGGTTACTTGAAAAAACAATTGCCTCCTAGACAAAATGCAACAAAGGGAGCTTAGGCCTATGAGTTGTAGGTAAACATTCATCATTGGTGCTAATATGCCATAAAGGATTTGAATCCCACTTTAACCTCAATTTTTGTTGCATTAGCTATATCAAACTCCTTGAATTGTTTAGCAACAAAGGCCAACCTTTGTTGTCTTCAGTTATCCTTGTGTTCATTATCCGCCCTATTACACCATTATAGATGTTTTTGATAGTCCAAAAATTCATGGAGCAAATTGGCCAATGATTGTGTGTTGCCAACTTCCAAATGGTCCATTATTTGGGAAATCAAAACAACAACTTCATCTCCATGTTTAGCTTGTATCCAATCGCACAATGAAAATTATATAAACATGGACATAACATACATATGAAACATACAAAAGATGAATAAAAACATAGCCATCATTAGGGTACTACATTCAAATTTTTATTTCATTCAACCAAGTGGAATGGTTATGATTCAAGGGATTGAAACACATTGTAGCCATGTTTCACAGGATTGAAACATGAAATGGTTATGTTGCGGGTGATTAAAACATCTACCAATTGTGTCATAGAATGTTTGATAATGGAAAAAAAAAAAAAAACTTAATATGACTATGGATGCAAAACAAAACTTGAAAAAAATATTAAATGAAAATTTTCACCCTTGGATGATATTGAAACCTTTATGAAATTGAGAATTTGAAACACATGTATGTACTTAAAACATAGTGTAATGGGCACAAAAACAACCAAGTTTACATAATTTCTTAAACAAAATGAGAATTTGGACATGCTTAGTTCCAAATCCATATTACAAAACAAGAAAAAAAAAACAAGAACATGACATGTGCAAGACAAGAATTCAATAGATTTTATTGTATGAATGAAACAAGGAAAAAATATGGTTGTGACCAAAAAATGTACCCAAAATTGGTGTTGAACAGACTAAAGGTAATTAAAGGTCCTATTTTTATTTATACCCCTTAGGGATTTAATTCAAGGAAGTCTCCATGGAAACTTCGTCCCCGTGTGCCGCCCATGACTACCCATGTGTGGCCCATGACTAGATTAAGAATGAACTAAGAATGAACTAAAAGTTAATTAAATGTGTATTGAACTAATCAATAACTAAGGGTGAACTAATAGTTAACTAAAAATGAATTGAACTAATAGCTAATTAAGAGTGAACTAGTAGTGAATTAAAAATGTGATGTTCATGATGATGTTGGCAATGTCATTTGTGACACATAGATATGGAATCAAGGGTGAATAAAATGATTGAAGTGACTCCAAAATGTGCATGTTAAATATCATATGAACATGTGCATGTACTACAATGGAACAATATGTTTAAAGTAATTTAATACCAGTTTGTTGCCTTGCATGACCTTACCAAATGCATAGTAAGCAATGGTGTAAAAGTGTGGATTACGCACAAAAGTACCCAACCTCTTTGTAATTTTTATTTTTAATTTTTCACCCTCTAATCCCAATCAATAAAATTACATTATAGTAAATGCCAAATCCTTAATGTTTTTATAATGCTCCCAAGAAACCTTAGATTTGTTTCAAGAATTAGTGAAATACATAATTAGCTTATTGATAGGCGACATTCTTGCAGAACACCCTATTAACCTCTAATTTCTTCTTTTTATCCATTGTGTCCTTTTGATTTTTTCACAATTGATGTTGGGGTATGTAACTACTTTATGTTGGTATCCAGATTTGTTAATGGTGAGCTTAGGTCCAAAACTTTCATATGTTTCAACTTTTCATGTTCATATTATGACATGAATGGTAGAGATTTTGCCAAGTAAATGCATTTTGAATTGAAACATATTATACCCGTGAAACACGCCAATTAACAACTACTAAACCATGGCATTCAACAACCACCTATACATGCCTATTAAGAATCGCCAATTTTCTCTTTAAGTTTTTGGAGTGGGAAAGGCAAAACATGGATGCCAAGTGTGAACAAAATTGATGTAGACCTGACTTGAAACATGATATTTGTTGTAAGAATTACGAAATTTACCAAAATTTGGCCATTGAAACATAACTACTTGTGTGTAACATGTTTCAAATTATGATTGATAGAAAATCGAAACATGGAAACCGAATATGAACAATTGATGACATTGTTTTAGGCTTGATTCAAAACATGATATTTGTGGGAAAGATTCTAAAACTTATCAAAATTTGGCCATCAAAACATAATTCCATGTATTGTAACATGTTTCACATTAATTGATAGTGGCTACTTTTCAATTGAAAACTATAAATAGAACTAAATTTTTTTGGGGGGGCGATAATTGATAATTAAAACTTGTTGAAACTTAAGGAAACATTACAATGTTGCAAATTCACATAAATAGGGTTTGATAAAATACCATTGTGTTGCAATTGCTCTTGAAGTATAGCTTCTAACAAAGTGAGGCACTTTAATTTTTAGTTTGTTTTTGGAACTTGTTTGATTCGTTGGCCTCCATGTTTTATAAATTATTTTTTACAAAAAACCACGAATTTTGTATCGTGGATTACCTTGTGAATCTTCAATGGCAACATTTTCTCCTTCTTTTGCTTGTGTTAAAAGGCGTGCATTCCATGTAAAACCAATGTAGATGAAGGCAATTGTGCCTTGGCTTCAAGAATGCATTCACTTTTACCCTATATTCTAGAATGTTTTCACCCTTTACAAGATACACACCTTCGATTACATTTTTTAATGGTGGGTACAAATTGAGTTTAAGAGGATTCTTTTTGGAATCCACCACTTTGTTGCACCCCTTCTTTTGGTGTTCATTGATCCTCATCTTTGAGTTTTCTTCTAATGAAAATACACACACATAAACTCTTTCCTATCCTCTTAATAGTCACTATGACATTCTTGAAATAATTGTAGCTAATCCTCATGAATGTATGTCTATCTTCACATTTTATACTATCAATTCCATTCCTTTGTTCTCCATGTTTTTCTTGTTTATCACAAGTAATTGGACTTTTAAACGAAAAAAAATCAAAGACCATTTCACACAAAGAAGGGATGTGAAATGTGTGTGTTGCTTCACATTCGCATTGGAAAAAATTAAAAAGTTCGAAGCATTAACAAAACTAAGAAGTGAAACAAATAGATTAAACCTTTACTAGAAACATGGAATGCACCTATTCAATGTAATGCTTGACACATGGCCCATCCCACTTGAAATAATTCCTACCTAAGCTTTAAAACCTATTCCATTACTTTCATAATTTTATTAACAGAACAACGCATCAAAAAATAGGCCAAGCGTGTGAAAGTGGAAATAGGCATAAAACATTATGGATGGTTAGTCGGGGCATGGATGGGGTTTGCATGGCGGCATATGGCACTGAAACATAGCTCCCAAAACTTTCCATGTTTCAATGGGTGGTATGTTTCAAATCTTGGAGTGCCTAGACATCAAAACCCGTGTTGGACTATTTGTTGAAACTTGACATGTTTCAATGACAGGGTATGTTTTGGGTGTCACCTTACTTAAGCATCAAAATTTGTGATAGTTGAAAGTTACAACTTTTCAATGATGGCTATGTTTTGGGGGTAGTTGTGCATTGAGGAGTAAAATTCAAAAGGAAAAAAGGTTATATTTTGTATGTTATTATTAGACGTGGCACAAGACTTGAAATTATTTGGGCACATTGTGTATGGCAATATATTTCACATCCTTGATTTGGATTATTGATTTTAGACTTGGGCACTTCTTTTCCCAAACAATGTTATTTTTAATGTTGAATAATCTAGGGATAGGTATGGGATGGTTTTGTCATAACATTTATATTTGGTTGATTTTGAAAAGAACAAAGAACAAATAATAAGTGTGATATTGCATCGGTGGTTCCTTTGTTTTCACCTTCCCACTTACATATGTTTTGAGTACCAAAAAATAATGGATTGATTGTGTGTCTTCAATAGGTTGGTTGTTGTGCCCAATGATCCAAATGCAACTTGAGTGTTTGCAATTTTATTTTATTTTATTCGGCAAAGTTATTATCCACATAGATATGGAAAATAATGAATGGTTATTCTTCCATAGTGTGCACACTTGTTTTTGTTGAACAAAATAAATTATTGTGTGCATGTATTAAGTATGGGTGTTAGTGGGAAAGTTCATATGGTTCAATGTGTGCAAATGTCATCAATTTCAAACTCCATTCATATGGGCTCTGATTCATAACTATTGTACTATTACATACCCATCACCCAAAATACACCATTATCAATGAATCTTTATGTTTGAAATTGTACTAAATTTAACCTTATGGTTTTATGGGATAGATTAAATAGTTTGTTTCATGCATTTAAGGTTTGCGATTTAGGGCTAATTTTATTGAAAGGTGTTGGCACATTTACTAATGTTTAAAAATTGAACCAATTCCCAAATAATGATGGGATCTAGTTGCATAATATCTCAACTCCATTTCCTCCAATGGTGGGGTAGATGTTTTATCATATGGTTATTAACCTTCGACTACCCCCAAGATTTTGTGTTTAGTAACTTGGATTTTCTTTTTAGACACTAATTAGATTCCCTTTTAGTTGTGCACCATCAAAAAAATGTTAGAAAAAATAGTTCATGTGTTTTTTCATTATGTGTCATTAATTGATGAAATCATGCACCTTATTTGATGCATTTGGTTGGTTTAATGACTATTTCATGACCATGATTTTACAGGAATCAACTACAAGTCTCTAGTGATTGCTAGTGCATTTAGGTTATTTTTAAAAACATTTCATCATTTTTATTTTTTATTTTTCTGTCAATGTTAAATTGTGTGATCTCATGCATCGGATTTTTTTTGCACAATGGCAATTCTATTGCATTCCTTCCTTTTTGTACAATTTGGTAATTATAATACATCTTGTTAGTATCCCTTTGTTGGCCCTCTTTGTACTATTCCAAAGTTAGCACTAGCCATTGATTTCAATTTGAAGGTGGGCATGATCTTCATATAAGAGAATTTCTCTGAACGATGGTTCACTACAATCTATCATCCAAGTTTTTTCAATGGTTTGTCCATCTTCCTACTGAAACCAAGCCTAGATTTTTCTTTTGGTCACTCAAATCATGATCCTTTTGCCTTCTCACTAGAAACCTTTCCAAAATGAGTCGTAAATTCGAATTTTCTACATCTTGGAAACATTATATTGAATGGAAAGGGTCGACAAAAATCATCAAATATGGAAGATTTTTGTGACAATCTTCCACAACACCCACTATCAATCATGTCATTGCAAACCCTCCCTATGGGGTTAGTTTCCCTACTCCCTTCTTTGTTTGCCTTGTCAAAATCTAGTTCCACATGAAGGTTTGCAAAATTGGACCTAAAGAAGTTTGTGATAAAAAAACATGCAAGTCTTCCTAAGAGAATATAATGGCAAGATTGTTTCCAAACTTCTTGCAATGCAAAATGATGGTTCATCCTTTGGTTATGCAAACGGTTTATATGGCTTTGACATTTGATGGTCATCCTTCGTGTAAGAGTAATAACATTAATATGAATAACCTCCCTCTTGGTGTGAAATGTCAAAAGGTGTTTTGTGTTGGGAGTCTTTTTGTGCCAATGAAACATGTGCATACAAGGTCAAGTATGGGGTCCATAATAAAAGATATTGGAAAAAACACACAACCAAACCATTCTTGTTTGATTTTATAATGTTTAATGAAAGATACACATGCATATTTTGCAAAAACCTTGCATTTTGTGAGTCTAGATGTGGTGCATGTATGTTTCTTATTATTCATCACATTCCTTCCCCGAGGTATAGTCATCTTGTTATGCACATTGGTCTAGATAACCATCCTAGTGTTGATGGAGATAATTGAAAGGCTTTGGACAGGATGAACCAAATGATAAAAACAAGTTTGGAGGAAAATCCATCTAGTGTTTCTTCAAAGGCCATTTCTTGCAAACTTGTTCAATGAGAGTTTTTGTAATTGTTTATGAGGAAAGACTTTGTCATGGATGGAGAGATGTTGCAAATTGACGTTTTGTTGGAAGTGTTGGAAATAGTTTCCCCTTTGTCTAGTGAAAACAAGGTTAGACATTGTGTTTACATTTAAAGGACCTTTAGAATAGTGTGGTCAATATTGCATATCAAACGTAACAGTGTATACAACTACATATAAAAAAGTCATTTTCCAAGACAATCATTTGATGAGCCTTGATTCTTGTTCAAAATGTCCACACATGGTTTTGGAAATGGGGTGGAATTGGTGAAAAGAATGACAAAAGGAGATCTAAGAACTTATTGGGTGATGTTTGATCACATCAAGAAAATGCATGATTAGACAACAATGGGGGCACATGTGTATATCCTTTTTGTTGTCGTCCATTGACCATTGTTTTGTGTGAGATGAAAGTAGAAGACCTTGAGTCTCAAATCTTATTTTGGACATGCTTGAATGAATAGGTGATGCAAGTTGGCTTGCTTAAGCCTAATTTCCATGGGTTTATGGTTAATGCTACGAGTGTGAATTACAATGTGATTCATAAAGTCTACAGTGGTGACCCAAATGTTCCCTTGGAAGGCAAGGAACATACATACCTTTACCATTAGGAAGAAAGCTTGCAAATCCACACCAAAAAAATGATATTTCTTACTTTTTAGGAAGATCACATTAATCTTTGCAAGCAATGGGTACAATCCCCAACCAAGAGGGAATTTGAGATGAACCATGCAAGGATTGAAACTTGGTGGAGTGATTCAAGGGCAACAATTCCTATTAATATTCCTAAAATTCAACAATGGCTATGTTGGTGGGCTAAAAATTCAACACATTTGGTTTATTAATTACCTTTTGAATGAACTTAAACTTGAGGAGGAGGCTTTGGTGCCAAGTACCAGTCTCATTAAAAATGTTTGTTCCTCCATGTTGGAAATGGTCGCAAAGTGAAAATAGACTTGTACATTGCCACTATGGATGACATGGTGAGGTTTGTGTTGCAACCACAATTTTATCATATGTTTTGTGTCATAATAAAACATGTACATGACCCATTGATGTCAATTTATTTTTGCGTGCAACTTCCTATTCACCAAACTTGAATAAATTTGCAAAGACAATTTGCAATGTTGTTTTTAGTTCCCCATTACATTCAAGAGGAATTGGTTTGGAGGGAAAAACACGTTCAATGTTTGTGAAAAGAAAGTTGGATGGGATTCACACAGGCCTGACAAAGGTGTTTACACAATCAACATACCCATGACAAACTGCCCACCTCCATCCATGCATCAAAGTTTGGATCCCTTGTGCATTCCATTATTAGTTTCACAACTTAATCTTGGCAACACTAATCAAAACACTTCATATGAAAAAACTCCCACTAATGTACCACCTTCGAGGTCCCCTCATGTTCCCACAATTCCACTTGGAATGGTGATCCAATTTGGGGTTCACATGGTGGAGAACTATGTTCCACCATACCATTGGCATCTTCAAAGGACAACCAATATAATAATAATCACTTGTTGTGTTGTTGCTTATGCAAACAATGTTGTTTGGTGTTCAACATTCATAAAATGAAGGGGACCAAATGTTAGCCCCTTGTTTCCTTAGACAACTTTGCAATTAACACCATCCTTAAGGCCTTTAAAATATTTTTTGGTTTTGGTTTAGTAATATGGCATGTTGTGCTAGTGGAGTTGTACCAAACTTGAGGCACAAAAAAAAACCCTCTTCCCAATGTTTGGCCCATACACAAATATTACTCAATGTGAGGGTGATGCATTGGGTTGAATAGGTGCACCTCATGTTACACCAACAATTGAATTGAATGAACTACATATTCTACTAGGAGTTGCTCCTAGCATTAAGAATGGACACAAAATTCATGTGAGACAATGATTGCCAACAAACGTGTATAGGATGAAAGATGTTGCCACCTTGGATGCCAAGGTTGTGAACATCACTTTCACAACTCAAGGACATACATACATCTATGAATTATTGGTTCATGAATCAACTATCAACAACCTACCATGCACCTACTCTATCACAATTGGTGTCTTCCCAAATTGTACTTGTCTAGATTTTGTTTCCAATGTAGCAAGTTTTAAACATAGTTACTTCCTTTCTTGCAAGCACATGTATAACGTGTATAACATCTATAACGTGTGTTCGAATTTGGTAGGAGACACTTGTACACACCAACCATCATTGAACCAAAACGATGTAGAAGATATTTTAAAGCAAGATCCTTCTGAACCTTTTTGTGCTACTTGATTGCATATTTGGGAATATAGTTTCTAATTCACAATTTGGAATTCTCCAATGCTAGCCAAATGCTCATGGATTTTTGGTTTTTGATTGGTTCTTTTGTAATCCTATCTATGAATAAAGATTATGTTTGCATATTGCCTACTTATGTGTTGTTGCCCATTTCTTATGTTGATTTATGTTGGAACATTGTAGCTTGTTGATAATAGTTCAAAGATTGTACACATCAACTAATGGATAACAAAACAATGATTTATTTTATTTGTTCATTTGATTTTATGTTTGATTTTCAAGTATATTGCATGTTTCTACAATCATTATTTTAAAATTATTTTGGGTGGATGTATTCCATCTAAGATAAATGGACAAATTCATCCATGGATGCAAATATTGATGAACATTTGAATGACATCTTAATGGATGGATGTCATTCATCCATTCTTCAATTGTATTTGTTTAAATTAGATGTGTGTATTATGGTACAGATTATGTATAATATTCACTTTGAAGTTCATGAATGTCATCCAATATATGATATATTTCATTTGTGGTATTAACCTACTTTGACCTACTATTGGGAGTGCATTCTATGAAAATGCCCTCCCAACAACAATTCCTTATGTACCACTAGTGGAGGCACTCATGAAAAAAAAAAAAACAAGATGAAACTCAAAAAACCATCAATTTTGATGGTTTTTCTAGTTTCACCTTGTATTTCTTTCTAATGTATTCTTTTGTAGAGTTTTTTTAATCTTGCCCTTTTTATGATGAGACTTAAGGTACTGGTGTTCCTAACTTTCAATTAATTATAATTTTAGTCATTTTCAGGGTTGCGAGAATATTTTAATTGTTTGGACTCTTTGTGGCAAGACCTTTTGTGAAAAAAATATGAAATTATATCTTTGATGTGTGGCAAAGTTGTTGGTGGAGTGATTCCCATGGATTATATATTTTAACTTTTCTTTTTCATTGTTTTTTTAAAATGTAAAAATCAAGTTGTGGCATCATAAATTAATTAGTGAAAAATTGTGTGGAACCCAAAAAAATTATCTCCCATTTCCACAAGAAAGTTATGTTATAAAACATTTAACTACGTTTTTTAAAACAAAGTGTGGAATTCAATGTGTTGATACAATAAATTGGAGTTCAACCAATGTCTTCTTGGTTTTGATTATGTGAATGGAAATGCATTGTTCTATTGGAACAAAAAAAAAAAACAGGTTGAAGTTTATTGGAAAATGTTTTGTCCTAGGCTCTTTATTTTGGGAATTACCTTGGGGCTTTGTGGAAGGCATTAATTGAGCAAAAGGCCCTTATAATTTAAACAATACCAAAATATTGGATGTTTTTTTTTCCCATCATCTACCTATGACACAATGCATGATGTTAAGACACATTTTGGTGTTGCCCATTATAAACTTGTGTCTTGCTATGCACATTTTGGGCTTGTAATAAACAATAGGTCAAAGTTTTTTAAATAATTGAACTTTTGTGAACAATTGATAAGTGGGTTAAACTTGATAGGTAAGTGATTAGGTATAAAACTTTATATCCTATATATTAAAGCAATAGTGTCTGTCTGTCTGTCTGTGTGGGCAGTGACTGGAAGATTCTTCCAGTCATTGCCCGTTCCCCAGAAATAACTGATTTGAACACACTGAATATGCGTTCTTAACTATCTCAGTTTTTGGCCACCTGGAGTTTGCTTGCACTGGGGGGTTCACCAAAACCTAGACATGGAATTTTTAAGGATATAATTTGCAGGACGTGAGATTTCAGTTTTGGGACGTACACGTTGTGGGTTTCCAAGACCCAAACTTGGAAATTTTTTGGACATGATTTTCAGGACGTGGGATCCTCAGTTTTTGGAGACCTGGAGTTTGCACTTTGGGTTTCCAAGACCCAAAAAGACCTGGGAAATTTTAGGATATGGTTTTCAGGACATGGTTTTCAAGACTTGGGACTTCAACTTTGGGGCCTGGGAAATTTTAGGATATGGTTTTCAAGACTTCGGATCTCAACTTTGAGGCCTGGGAAATTTTAAGATATGGTTTTCAGGACATGGTTTTCAAGACTTGGGATCTCAACTTTGGGGCCTGGATTTTCACACTCGCGGTTTCCAAGACCGAAACTTGAAAACTTACAGGACTTGATTTTCAAGATGTGGGATCTCAATTTTGGGACCTGGATTTCACATAGGGGGTTTCACATGATCCAGGACCTGGAATTTTTTTGGCACATGATTTTCAAGACATGGATGGGGAACCATGCGACTTCACTGTGTCCGAACGTCACGGGCACGCACTAGTAAATTATAATTTCAAGGTTGATTTTTGCATAAAAATTTGTACCATTATAATCTCCAATTTTGAGGATTGTGTAGTTTATACATTATGCCTTGGTTCTTTGAAGAATCTACCAAAATAATTTAAATATTGAAATTATAACCAAAGGTTCAATTAAAAAGAAATTAAGATTAATCAACACTAGTTGAAATCCATGACCCATTTGTTTTCTTGTAAATAACAAACAATTTATATTATCTTATGTAAACTATTTGCCCACTAATGATTATACTAGTGTTGGAAAATTATTAAAAATCATTACAAAGCCTTGTTCATTGTAACATGGGCATATACCTAATTGCTTGATGAAGGTGGGAAAAAAAAACTAAGGTGTCAAAAAACCTTTGGTGGTGAACATCACAAATAACTTCATGAAATAACCTTGATGCAAAAAAATTTGTTGATTTACTTGACTTGTGCTTACGATTGTCAAATTTTGTGTTCAACTGCTTAAATGACTTTAATTATCAATAATAGAATTACATCATCATCTTTTAACCACCTTGTCATAAATCATATGTGTATTATGATTGAAACACAATGCTTATCCACGAAGTTTAAAAATATGATTTGTTATTTAGACGAAGCTTACAAGTGTGCTTCACCTTTTTTTCTTTTCTCAAATGTGTACCTCTTCAAGTTTTTCCTTATAAAAGTTGCATGGAGTATATGGTTGTTCCTATGGTTGTTTGAAAAGGAGTTGATGGTTTTTATGATTTTTTCGGGTTAATGGTATGTTCATTTCATAGGTGTTAATAAAACACTTTTTTTGGTAATTGCATTTGTTAGGCATTTATCAAAAATTTGAACAATGAGGCATTGTTATGGACAAGTTGTGATGAAAGAAATGTGAAGGAGAGTTGCATAAGTGCAATCTAGCTATGGTGTTTTCAACTTATTTCTACCATTTCCTTATTTTGTCTTTCAAATATGGTGGTAATAGGTTGCACATCCTTCCAACTCCATATATGTAACAATGTTTGTGGGGAAAATTTGAGCTCCATTTGTTTCTACTCCACCTAATTGCATGTCTTGCACGAACATTGTCTCTTCAACATGATTTTTGTTGGTAAGTCAAATCAATTGGATGGTGTCAAACACTTCTAGATCATGTCTTAGTTCTATCATCTTAGATCCAAAGGCATTAGGATATATTGTTGCCAACCACATGGGTCATACCAATGATTTTGAATAGAAGATATTTAGTGGTCCCATTTGTGTAAATATGTTAAATTGGCAAATAGTTTCCAAGCATGTGTGTTTTAGGTGAACATTCAATGTGTATGTGACAAGTGTTGATTCGCCTTGCTAGTATTGCAATACCTTTTAAGGTTCAACAAAAATAATATTATTTTTAAATGCCAAATATTTAGAAATTTAAGGTCCTTTCCTGTTAATTTTTTTTTAAAATATTGTTTATTAAAGTCAAAATTTCATAAGATTCTTGAGCTATTTAAAAAAAATCTCCTTTGCCATTAAACACTCCTTAACAAGCTCTATCTGATGCTTTTTATGGGCTTGACAATGCAACCCTATGGAAAATTGTGTTATTCTCATGTAGGGGTTTTTATTAATTTTTTCCGTTTTTGACTTTGCATATGCAATAAATATAAACATAAACCTTTTTTTTAATGCTTGATGGTATGTTAGTGGTTAGTGCCATATTTCTTGCAGGGGAGGATATGGGATCAAAACTTGTGTTGTGAAACAAAATGTTTGCACAAAACATTGGTGATGAATAACATGCAAATATTTAAAAATTTAAATGAAGTTTTTTCCCAAAAAAAAACACTAAAATCAAAATCAAAATAATAAAATAATAATTTGGCAACAAGATTTCAAACCTGAAAAGGTATTACAATAATTATGGGTAGTAATCCCAATATGAACATGTTGCATGTTGGCCATTCAAATCAACCTAACAACAAATAAGGTATTTGGGTTAAATGAATTGTGAATTTTGAAAGAATATGGAATGCTCATCTTTTGAATTAAAAAAGGGAAACAATGGAGTGGCTTAAGTGCATCTTCCTTGTAATTGTGAATATAAATTCCAACGTTTACATTTGATGTTATCTAATGATCATCCCCAAATATTAAACTAAAATTTCACATGAAATTTATAGTCCCTTGAAGTAAGTTTATAGATGATGCTATGCATTAGATTGTAGTAAGAGGTTTTGGTGATTATTACGTGTGCCCATTTTATTGGCATGTCAAAACCCCCAATTAGTGGCATTTTCAATTTGTTAATAACATTTTCATTCTTACAAATTGAATAAATAAATACATATAATCAATTTTCTTAAATTATGAAAAAATCAATCTTGTGAAAAACTTTCAAAATTGGAATACAAAAGAATTTAAATTGAATAAGGTATTTGAAATAATAATAATAACCTTTTTAGTGACATCCAAATCTACCAATGATGGGTTCCATGGGACTTTGAACCAAGGTTCTTTACCAACTTGTAATGAATATTAAAATTATCCTTAAATTTGCTTTGTATTTTATTCGTCATTGGGCTTGCCTTTGTTATTTCATGTTGAATTTTGAACTATCTTTAAAGTCAAGAATACAAGGGATCAACATCAACTTAACATGAAACCCATAACAAAAGATTCCCACTCCAACAACATACACACATGCACACATCCTTGCCTCCTTGTTGCAACCTCCTTGCGGAAAACACAAAAAAAGGTTCACATAGACACACACAACTCCTTACTTCATTACCACAACCTCCTTGTCAAAAACAAAAAAAAACAAAATTCACATCTTTCAATTTCTCTTTGCACATGTTGAAAAAAAAGCCACATCTGATGATTTTTCATAGTTTTTGTTGAAAAAAATTCCATTTGTTCTTTGTCACAACCTCCCTGTTGAAAACATGAAAAGATAATTTATATGAAAATAAAGGAATGAAAAAATGAAGAAAAAAAATGAAACTTAAATACAAATGGGATAATAAAAAAAATGATCAATGAAATGTAAATATAATCTTTGAAATGGGAGGAGAAGTAGAATGTGAAGCTATTATGAAGTGAAAAACAAGAAATGGAAAAAAATTATGAGAAAAAGAAGAAATATTCAAATTAAGAAAAGAAGTTTTAAAAAAATGATGAGAAAAAAAATTATATGAAAGCGAAAAAGATGATTCACCATTGATTTATTGTAACAATGATAATGCATTGGTGTGGATGGGAGAAATTGTTTTAGTTGACAATGTTGTCTACCATAATGTGACCTTGGTGGCTTCAACATAAATTAAATTATTTTCAACTTTATCAAAATTTTAAAAAACATGTTCAAGATGCTAGCCAATTTTGAACTTTGAACCAGGGACCTACATGACCAAATTAGTTACTTTACATCCATTTGACCATTAACGTGGTGAAATATTTACAAATCATTAACAAAATTTCTTACATATATTACACGTATGTCAAAAATTTCAAAATAAAAAAGGCAATTGCTAAATTATAAAATTTAAATTAAATTAATTATTCGATAGAAAACTATAAAGTCACCCAAGTATTATGGTAATAGGAAACATTAGTAACAAGTCAAGACATGTGTCCATTTTGTGATGGCAAATGTGCTCTAAAATCAATGTGATGATGCTATTAAATTAGGCTAAATTGGGGTAGTTGTTAGGGTTCAGGAAATTAGGTGGTAAGTCACACTTTAACTTTAACGAACGTGATTTTAAGTGTCAACGAACTTTTATTTTAACTATGGGTGCACAAACTCTAACGTTTAGGTTAATGTTGGACGGTTTTCATATTTTTGAGAGAACAATCAATTTTGATTTTCATAAAAGTGAAAAGAAAACCAATATTGTTATTTTAAAAAATCCAAAATTTTATACCCTTGTCAATTTTCAGATTATCATCAAAATGGAAATTATCAATATTCAAATAAGCCTAATTTTCACTTAAACGAGATTTGAATCCAAAATATTTCAAAGTAAACTTAAGTTCTAACCATAAATTCACACTTAATCACATGAAATATTGCTTATGACTATTTTTATTTAATCATCATTCATTGTAGTAGTTTTAAAATTAAGCCCACAAACATGTGTAAACTTTAAATCCCAATAGGACCACAAAAATCCAATAAAAGATTAATGGCTGGAACCATCATAGGGGAGACAAAAAGGGAAGGCCAAAGGACGCATAGTCCATAGGAACCAAAAAATGGGAGAGAGTTAGTCCTTCTTGTGGTAGGAAATTATTTCACCCACAACCCTTCTAATGTCACCTGCATGCAAATTGTGAGATCTAATAGTAATGGGAGGTCTAGAACAAACATCACTTGCTAACACAATCTTCTTCTCTATAGCAAAGGATAAAGCACATTGAAAAAAATATTGACATGTTGCTTGAAAAATTGAATGTAAAAAGACAAGGATAAATGACCTTTCAATTGTCTATCATGGAAAAGATGGGCACATTCCCTAATGAAATGATCCATATCATGCTTGAGTGTGCCATGCACCTCCATGGACATTGGAATAAAGTGGTGCCCTTCATGAAACCCTTTATACTTATGAATCTTAGTAATGGTGTTGAAGTTTTATAACTACGCAAGTTGGTTGACTAATGACATTCGAAGCCACCATTTTTCATGTCGAGTTAATAACCACCACATTAGCAACGAAAGCTTGGTCCTCTTGGGTCATGTAAAGATTGACTTGTAGTGAAACATTTGACGTAAGGGTGTACCATTGTTCTCTCCATATAGTGTGTCCATTTTTTTGGGCGAAGGCATACATGATGTCTTAGATGGCATCATGCGTGGCTATCTGTTGACCTCTAAACAAACAACGAACTAAATGTGTGTTAGATGCATCCAACCCATGTTCACATTCACATGTGAAAAGACTAGATGTTGAGGGCTAAATCAAACCAAGATGAAAACGCAATGCTGAGGTAAAAATAGATTGTGTGATGTGAACGACCGAGTAAATGGCTTAGCAACCAACCATAGCCCTACCCCCTTGCCCAAATAAAAACAAATACAAGTTCTAGATGTTGAAGAAATAAAATCATCTTTTAAGATCGATCTAAGGGATGTGTCATGGTGGATGTCCATCAAAGATGCATGTAAACTTGGGGCTTTGGTAATTGTTAGACTTTCAAAAGAAGGGTGCATTTCTTTAGTTGTAGGAGGAAAGTTATTTCAAATTGCCCATAAGCATGACTAAAGCAAGTGTGGACCCCCTTCAACTTCAAGAAACATATTCTTCCAAAATGGGTCTATTGAAAATATAAAACCTATAACATAAATATGGAGCCACTAGAGCCCAACACTTAAAAATAAAAATGGGGCACAAAATTCCATAGAAAGGAGGCCTATACCACTAAAAGATATCGATAGTCAGGACTAATGCCTCACTGAGAGGCCTTAAAAAGATTCCCACGATTTTAGACCCATAATGTCCCCACATACCTACATAATTCCTTGGTCGAAACTTGCCAAAAAAAACAAAAAAGAAGAAGAAAAAAGGTACTATTTGTGTGAAATTAGAAGGTCGATGGCTACACATGAGAACAAAATGCCCATAACAACTTGGGTGTCTCCTAGGAAAAAGAAATATCATCAATATGCACCACGTCTTGAAATAAAACTTCATCCAAAAAATGTGTGGCATAGTCTTGAAAACCCATGGGCACACCCAAAATGCGCAGGCCATTTGTGACGAAAGTGCATCCCTAAAGAATCTCTATACTTGGACAGAACCTTGATGAACTTTAAAACTTGCATTTTGACACCTTCATCCTAAGCCCCATTTGAACTAATTAGGTCAAAAGGTGGTAAAAAAAGTAGTTGATTTCATTTGTAGGCCTCATGACGTGGGTATCATTTGTTAAGGATGGAAAGATATAGTTGGGAGTTCACACAATGGTATTTAGGAGAATTTGAAAATATGCTAAAACAAATAAAGGACCTCCTAAAAGGTCACCCTACTTTGTGCATGAAGAAAACTCAATAATTGTGACACCCTTCACATGCTACCCATGCTGGAAGTAAAAAGAAGAATGAATACTATAAAACAACCTAAAAAAGAGGACAATTTTCAACGAAGGCCCCTCAACTTGACACAACTCTATAAATATAGTAGCTTGAGAAACGCTATTAAAAATGTTTTCGATATGGACCTACATTGTGACCAATCAATTAAATTTAAAGTTCAACTTTTTCATACACATATGAAAACTTGTAACCACATAGGGATTAACATTTTTTAAGATATCCAAAAAGTCTCAGGTTCAAATCATGTAAGGGCAATGACTAGGTGAATCTACCTATTGTTTAAAACTTATATAAGCACGAGAGCCAATCTTGAAGGTTTGTTTGATAATCTTCACAGGTATCAAGTTTCATTCTGTCCTATACTCAAGGTATCACTCAAAATGAGAACAACTAAGATTCAAATGGAAAACCAGACTGAGAACTGACTGTGAACTGAGAACCTCAATGGTTCAAAACCCTAGACCCTTGTAAGGTAAGAATCCCCAACAAACACCTCTAGGCTCCAAAAACTTCATGTGAATTCATTTCTTCTAAAACTGAGCCACAGCAGTGTCGTGTTATTAGCGCTGGGAGAGCACATTTAAATGTATTAGGGTTCCTGCACTGGAAGTTGATTTGCTTAGGGTTTGGTGTAAGTTGATTTGTTTAGGGTTTAGGGTTTGGTGAAGGTTGATTTGTTTAGGGTTTGGTGCTTCAGGGATTGTAGTGCGAACGGAGATCAGGCCGCTCCGGAAGGCGAGGGAGAACTCGCTCGCAAAGCTTCTTTCGGCAGGATTCACGTAAGCGAAATCCGGGAATGTTTCTGAGCTTGGAGTTGCAAATGCCATTCTCAGATCCGGGATTTGTAGAATTTTCTTGTTTTGTGTATTATCATTTCTGAAGGTGAGATGGACGCCAGGGCCTTGTTGGCCGAGGTCATGGAGGAGGACTTAGACCTCTCTCTTGGACAAGAGAGCAAGAAAAACGGTGAAGAAGAACGACGAGGCGCAGGCGGTAAGAAAAGGCCTGTCTGGGAGGATGAAGAGGAAGCCACTGCTTTAGTGAACATTAACGCAGTGAGTCGGCTTCGAAAGCTCCGAGCAGTTGAGGAAGAGACTGTGTTGTCGGGTTCAACATATGCAGCAAGATTGCGGGCGCAGCATGAAAAGCTGAATCCAGGAACGAAATGGGCAGAACTTCCATGGGAGCGGAGAGCGAGAAGGAAGGGCGAAGGGGATGAATATGATAGCGAAGAAGATTTAGGTATGCTGCAATTTTTCATATTTAAGTAGCATTTTCCAACATCCGCCGCATTTGAACAATATATATATCTTCTGGCGGGCAAGGAAGAAGAAGAGGTTGCTGGCATGGAAGAACCAGAGCATTCGGTTTGTCTCTCAAAGGGCACACACGCTCAGGTTATGCTATAGTTAAAGTTATGTATGTGGTTAATGCAATGAGCTGCTCTATGAAGGATCTCTGCTCTCTTTCCTGCAATATATGAGAAGATGGTCTGTTTCTTGTCTCGTTTTCCAGGGTTTCTCTCTCATTCTGAGGCATCAATTGTGTTAGGAAATTTCACTTTGTTGGTATTCTTTCGGTTGTTGCTTTATCTTATTACTACAGTGCCCTGATCATCTACAACATCGTCCTATCATCTCATATCTGAGTGTGCATGCTCAATCCTCAGATTACTCGGTGGGATAATCATAACCTTGAAGCCATGTGGAGCATTGTGCAGATGAGTTTGAGGCAGCTGTGGATGACAATGTGGGGCCAAGCACCTTGCTTGAGCACAACAAACATGTTATCAAAAGCAAATCCAGGTTACCACAAGGTCTAATAGAAATCACTAGAATGAGTGATGCTAATATTGTGGAGCCATCAGAGGCAGTTATTCAGTCAGTTGAATTTCATCGGAATGCACAGCTGCTAATGACAGCAGGACGGGACAAAAAATTACGGTTTTTCCAGATTGATGGGAAGAGGAACCCTAAAGTTCAAAGCATAATGTTGCAAGACTTTCCAGTTCACAAAGCTGCATTTGTGCCTGATGGTAGCAGTGTAGTGGCTGCTGGGAGACGGAATCACTTTTTTGTGTATGAATTGGAGGCAGGCAGAGTGGAGATGGTCAAGTGTCTGATTGGCCGGGAAGAGAAGAGTCTTGAGAGCTTTGAGGTTTCCCCAGATAGTAAGGTGGTGGCATTCTTAGGGAATGAGGGCTACATAATACTGACTTCTCTTCGCACACGACAGTGCATTGGCACACTAAAGATGAATGGCAGTGTTCGGTCAGTGTCATTTGCCTCTGATGGACAGGAGCTGCTGAGTATTGGAGGAGATGGGGAGGTTTATCACTGGGATTTGAGGTCCCGTCGGTGCTTCCATAAAGGGCAGGATGAAGGTTGCATAAAAAGTACAGCATTGGAAGTTTCTTCTGACAGTAGACTCTTTGCAACAGGCTCAGGGAGTGGGGTTGTCAACCTCTATGAGAGAGAGAGTTTTCTTGGGGGTGTCACAAAGCCTTTGAAAGCTTTTATGAATCTGACAACCAATGTTGATAACTTAAGATTTTCTCCTGACTCGCAAATCTTGGCTATAAGCTCACGGATGAAAAAGGATGCTCTTCGACTAGTGCATTTGCCATCAAAGACTGTTTTTTCAAATTGGCCCTCTCCTAAAACTCCACTACAGTATGTGCATTCGATGGCTTTCAGTCCTGGTGGAGGGTTCTTTGCTGTTGGAAATGCTGCTGGTAGAGTTCTTCTTTACAGGCTTCACCACTACGATCATGCATAAGTATGTCTCTTACTCACTCCACCTAAAATTTGGTGTGAGATATGTAGTGATGCTTGTTAGAGGTTGAATCCACATCTTTGAGTTTCAGACTAGCAAATCAATGTCTTTCCTATCAATCTATTTTTTCAAGCATGAGAACACATGCATGATGGGATTTACTTGATGCTTGAGATAGAATGACCCAAGCAGCCTGTGCCTGTTACACCAGTAAGCTTGGCATAATGATCCTTTTTAAGATCATATCTTGTGAGTGGTGGACACTGACATATATTCATCATCCTGTGCTATTCTGAGTATTTCTCTGCGTCCATGTCTTTTGTTCTCCCATCATGCCTTTCTCTTTGTAGTTGCTTCTACCCCTGCTTCTGTCCTTTCCTTACAGCTCATTAGTGTGCTTTCTTATGTGGCCCCTACTATTTTTTCTTGCATGCTCATCATATTTTCATTTTTGAATCCTGGTACTACAGAGCTGTTCCTTGATGATCTGGAGGTGGGATACTAGCAAGTTGCATTGATGGTACTTCTGCCATCCAGTTGACTGAAGTGCAATTATGACAACATGTTGAGTTTTGCTGACTAAAAGAGTAACTCTTCAGCTCATGTCCAAGCATCCTTTAATGGGATACACTTCTGTAAAGCCATGTGGTGGATGTTCTCTTCAAGATGCATGCAGTGTTCGTTGGAGTTTTGGTAAGCTTAGAGACATTCTTTATCCAACTTCAAAAATTTGTGTCATCAAATGTGCAAGTAATGGGAATTCTGGTTCTTGTTAGTGCCTGGTATCAATTCTTCTGTGGTCATTCTGGTATGACACCCTGTGCTGAACATCACACTTTGGTCTTTACTCATTAGACACCTTCAAGGCAAATTTGAAAGAGTTATCGTTGCTCTGTTGGTTTTCAATTTGCACGGGGAACTTTCATGGGAAATAATATGACATACTCCAGGAAGGTAAGTTATAATTGGGCTGGATACGAATGACCATTGTATGCCCATCTCTCTCTGATGTGGAAATTTTTTAAATGGTATTCCAGGGCATTTGGATCATTGTGCAGTATGCTAGGCTTCATCATCTTTGAGTATTTGCAATCACAGAAAAGGCCTTGTGAAAGTGCAATACAGAATTCAGGTGCTCTTTCACAAGCATTTCAAATCAGTAAGGACTGAAAATGTTGAACTGATTATCCTATAATGGACTTCTACCTTGCGGTTGTGCCAATATGATGCTAATATGAATTTACAATTGAATGTGTCATAAAGCCCTAGGGTGAGGGCATCCTCAAAATAAGGGCATAGGGCCAGTAGCTGAGTCCGGTGGCCCTGTGGTTAAGGGATGTGAACCACCTTCAGGTTTCACATTCAGGACTTTACCCATTGATAAGCCCAACTTGCAGGTTATCATGAACCTGAACAAATGTAGATCAGGAATTGTAGGAGGGTAGTGGATATCATGTCTGCCCCTTAAGAATGGGAGGGATCTTACAACTACTTATGGGCATAAGGTACCTAAGTAGGTGTGAATCCCTCCCACTCTCAATATATTGGGGTATTCCTCCTCGTTTCTCTTCTAGGAGGGACATCTATAGATATAAGGTGCTTTCCAAATATGCTAAGAAATTTCTTCACAAAGTGCCTTATATACAGGGTAACACCCAAGGGCTTGGGCTTTCTGGAAATAAAGGGCCCTCGAGGTTGGAGGTTGAAGGCCCCGCATTTTGGTAATACTTCAACTCAAGGGGGTTGAATGATGTAAAATGTGATACAGTTTTTATTTTCAAATTTCTTTTACCTTGATGCTTGGTAGGTTCCAATGGCATTTTTGTTCCAATGGGATGCCCAATGTTTTGAACACATTGGGAACAAGAAAGAAAAACAAAAAAATTGTACACACCCCCACCCACCCCAAAAGAAAATAAAATGTTGAGCCTTTTCATTAGCTACATGAAATTTTTATTTTCAAAATTATTTGTCATCATTTTTAGCTTGGGTAACAAAAGGTGCACAAATTGTGAATTGATGAAACCATGAAAAATCACTTGATGTTGTCAATAGATTGTAGTTACTTTAGGTGACTATTATCAAGCTTTTTGTTGATATCATATATATTTTTAATTAAAAATATTTGCAAAGTTTTCAAAATCTATTGCCTACACAACAAATTTGGGCAAAACAAGGGATGACTATTGTGATTCCAAGTGAACACAACACAAGCCAAAAAAAAAGGTGAGGCGAAACTTAAAATACTAAGTTTTAGAAGGTGTTTCGAGTTTCATTTGTGTTTATTATTTGAAAACACATGCAAATGTGAGAGGTTTTAGGTAATTAGAGCACATGCATGTGAAGGAGGAGGCCAAAGCAAGAGAAAACAAAAGAGGTGATTGGAAAGCTTTGAGGCAATTAGAGAAGGAAGTGGTTGGAGAACTTTCGAAAGGAAAGTGGAGGTTAGAACAACACATCACAAAGAGAGAAATGCAAAAGGTCTCAATATAAGAGGAAGGTGGTTAGAAGAAAAAGAAAGTAATTGTTGGAGGGGGAAAAAAAGGGTAATTAAAGGTTGTGATAACACATTAGAAAGCAAAGCTTCTTATGGAGTTCCTAAAGGCACCAACAATATATCAAGTGAGGAGAGAACAAGGGTGCAAGGTGAAAACAAGTTTTTTTTGGGAGGTTGATGAAGTCAAGTGCACTAACCCAACTTGTGTGTCATTATATCTCTTGAGGTTTAAAAAAAAACCTTTTTGTAACCATAGTTGTTTTTCAAAACTTGTGAAAATGTGAACATTTTTTATTTTTATTGAAACAAACTGTTTGTTTGGGAAGTTATCCTTTTTTATGCACGGTCTCTTGCCACCCATTGCTACAAGCTTTCCAAATTTGTGTAAATCTTAGTTGCCATTTGGTTAATTCATCTTTCAACAAAGCTTAGTGTGATTCGTATCAACCTACATGTTAACCTAACCCACACCTAGAAACATGCATTCAACCCAAGTGTATCTTGCTAACTCTTTTTACATATTGCCTTGTAGTTGCACACAGTTTCCATACCATATGACACCTTTCGTGCTATGGCATCTTTGTCAAAGTAGATAATGCATGGTTTATGGTTGTAAAAAAAAATGTTTGGGGAAATGCAAGGTATGGTGGTTCATTTGGAAGTTAGAATAATAGTTTTTGTAGGGTGCTTTGTGAGTAATTTAACTTTAAAACATTAAATGATGATTCGTTCTAAATTAACAATTTGATTATGAAAAAAATTGCACAATTATGTTTTGAAAATAACGCATTTATTATCAATAATGGATTTTTGAGATAAAAAGTATGGATTGATTAGTTGATTGGATTGTTAAAAAAAATTCAAATTGTTTATGGTGATTATATTTGAATTGAAAAATGAAATCATAAAGTTAAATGTGAATTTTTTTTTGTGAAACCTTAACCAAATGGTAGTTATGAACTTTTGAAAGGTTAGAATTGAACTTTGTTTTCAAAAGTCTTTTTGAATTTCTATTTTTTTCATTTGTCATATTTTTTGTGTTTAATAAGTACATAATTGAAATATCTAAATGGGCTTTTATTCTTGTGGAATTTATAGGGTTTTCTTTTAGGATTTAAAAATGATTTCACCATACTAACTAATAACAACATTTTTCGATATTGGTTTTGACCTAGTTTTAAAAGGTTTCATAAGTGATTAAAACTTTAATAATCAAAGATTACACTATTGAAATTTTAGAATTTAAAATCAGATCTATATGGATCATTTATAAAAACTTGTTTATGACTTTTGTGAATGTTGCATCTACCTAAAATGAACAACTAAATAGTGCATACATTTGTCTTTTGGAATGCATTGGAGTTGGTTAGAATTAACCATAGATCTTATCTTCAATCAATTGTGAAAAATGATGATTCAAGGTAATCTTTTCAAAAGCACTTCAAGCTTGAACTTCAATGCTTGAAAAATGGTTGAAATCTAATGACTTAAAAATCTATGCCTTATATGATTAGATTCAAGATCTTTTGATTATGTTGGGAGTGGTGTAAAAATCCCTAAGTAGGCAAGTATGGAAATGACTTCATGTAATTGCCAAAACTTTCATTATTTTTGTGAAGTGTGATTGCAATTTTTTTGTTCATTTGTTGAAAATTGTACAAATGGTTATTTTATTTTTAACTGACCTTCACAAACCCTTGCAAAAGAAAAATCCTTTTGTTTTTTTCTTTGGCCATCCATTTTTGACCCATGGCCTTCCTCATATTTTTTATAAAAAAAAAGCTTATAGTCCATTTTAAACCCATATTTATTTTTCTATTTGTTTACAATATTTATTTTTCTATGGCAATCCATTTTAGACCCATAACCTCTTTCTCAAATATTTTTAGAATATTTTTCTTTCTTTGGCAATCCATTTCAAATTCATTTTTTTCCCCACAAAAAAATGTTCTTACCTTCTCTTTGTTAGTCCATCAAGTATAACATATCCTAATTTTTTCATTGAGTCGCAAGCAAATGATTGTCACACACTTCTATAAGAGTTCAATAACAACATTGGAACTAACAACACACCAAAAGCCAAAGGATGCTTGGAAGGACCCACCCCATAGACCATTTGTGGAATCCTTACACCTTAACAACATGGTAGTTGTGTACCATATTCATTTTGGGTAATACAATATGGGGGAAAAACATATGATCTGATTAATTCCTAATGCAATGTGGAAGAGCATGCATGCTTCTTATTAAGCATAGTATTTGGACTCCCCATTCTAGGAAAAACATTAAAGGACCAATTGTGGGAGATGTTAAAAGAATTAAAAACAAGGACTTCCAATGAAGAAGATTTGGAGAAGGCTACTTTCCAATGTGACAAAGTTTTAGCCCAATTGATGACCACTAATGGCCACATTTCTAAGAATGTTTTAAAATTTGGTAGTAATCCTTCATAAATATATCCTTCAAATAATTAAAAAAAATCATTTCCAAGGTTAAAATGTTACACATTTAGTCTATCAATATTTGCATTCATGGCCAAATAATTTCAATCAAATAGTGAGACTAGAGATGTTCTTTTAGTGGCCCAAGTTGACATTACCAAACAAGAACATAAGACTAAGATTGTAAACCTCAAAGAAGGTAAAAATATGGGCGTAATCTTTGACAATGAGTTGAAATGTCAAAGTGTCCAAGTTTCCAAAAACAAAACTTCCCAAAACATAGTTTCTAGAATTAAATAACAATTTCCTAAGTTCAAATAAAAAATTTCAGAAATAAAACAACATTTTCAAAATTAAAACATAAGTTTCCAAATTCAAATCAAAAGTTTAGATTCAATGACCAATTTTCAAAAATAAAATAACAATTTTTAAATTTCAAATGGAAATAACAATTTTCAAATTCAACCTTCAACTTTGAAATGATTGTTATACTTTTCAAATTTTCAGTTTGGTTATACAAATTGGCGTAAATGTCAAATTGTTGCAATATTGTCACATCTTATTGCGACTTTAAGTATTTAATGTTGATGTGGATGAAAATATTTTAATTATCAATAATGTTGTGACCCTTGCCTTAGGCTTGCGACCAAAGCAAAGGCTTGCAAAGGTGTGAGCTGAAAGTGAAGTCGGGAGTTACATTTCATGCTCCCATGAATGTAAAAGGGTGTGAGGGAATGAACCCACACATTCCCAAGTGTGTTCCCACTTTGCGAATTGGAATCCCAATGGACTTTTGAATCTTTAAAAAGTGATTGCAAGGGTCAAAACTCATTGGATTGAAGAGTTATTTATACCATTGAAAAGCTCTTGAAACTTATATGTCTAAAGTGGGCTTGCACATCCCATTTGAATATTTAAAACACAAGTTATGGCCAAAAGAAAGGCCAGGAGTCAAATTGCCAATTTGATTTTCGACCACTAAAAGTCGATAATCACCTTGATTTACTTGCGTGCAAGTGGTGTGTCAACTTGAGCTACAACTTAGATCTCATTTCAATTAGAAATAATCAAAAGAAGTTATGACTCTTCAAAATGTTGGAAGTCCCGAAACAAAATGACATTTGGATGTAGCCCATGTGGTTAATCATAGATAGGGGGAAGGTGGTGGCTTCCCCCAAGTCCAAGTCGTGGTGAATCTTGTGAGTTTGTGTATGTTCATGGCTTATATGTGCACCAAAAGTGCCCTAACCATGCATGAACCAACTTGTTGTTTAGTTTGTGCATGCTCATGTGAATAATTGACTCACTTGTCATTCTTCCTAGTCCCCATCTCAGAGCTCCAGGACGCCCCTCTATCTCCGAAGTGTTGCGAACTAAGGAGCATACCCTAACTCTTTTTTCTTCCAATGTTTCCACTTTTGGATTCACATTTGAAACTTTCAAATAAAATTTCTTTTTATTGTTGAACCAAGTTTGATGTGCCACATTATTCCATGGCTTGTGTATTTTAGCCAAGGTTTTGTGAATGAATTTGATGCAACCTAATAAATTTTCAATCTCAAATTTCAATTGCCAATGTAACCCTTTCGTCAATTGTTGGCCATCAAATCTAATTCACAATAAACTTCATTAATGCATGATGAAATGAGAAGTACATCGTTGCACACTAAAGGTTTGGACCAATTTCACATGAATACATCATACATGATCACATTGTGCTGTTTGAAGTAGAGAATGAAATTAAAAAGGTGTTGTTCTAGCATCAACTTACACAATCAATTAGAAAGCCACATGTTGTTGCACTTTAATTTCACATGATTGATGATAGTTAGCACCATTAACATCATTGACTCTTTAAATTAGGTTTAAATGGAATTGGTCAAGGTTCAAAATGATTTAAATGTCACAAACATTGTCACTAACACATCTTAAATGGTAACATTTGAATCATTGATTGATTGACATTTGGCATCATTTCATTCATTGTGAAAAACTTTGTTGAATTATCAACATCAATCAAGGCCATTTAAAAGCCATCTAAAAGAATTTGAAAGCCTTGACGTCAATAATCTTCTCAATTTTAAATGCATAAAAGCTTAAAGAATCAGAAATGCTAGAAATGTTAAAAGTGCATGAAGAATCATCCATATTGTGCATGGATGGAAGATGACACTAAAGAGGAACTTTGCTTAACCCTAAATAACAATCTATGAAAAGAATAGGACATGCTTTAAATGATTTAAAAACCCACTAAAAGGAATCCTTCAAAAATAATTTGAAGGGCACCTTTGAAAATGCACTATAAAATCAGGACACCTTTTGACAAACCTTGAAAACAATTCAAAAAACAATTTTTGAGAAACTTTCAATAATTAATCCATAAAGGGATTTTGATTTAATGGGACTAATGATGAAAAGAGGATCTTTGAAAAGAGAACTTGGTGTATTAGAAGTCTTTTGGAGACCTTGTTCAAATTTTTAACCTTGGATGTTCATTTTTTTCATTAATGAAAATTTTGCTACCAGAATGGTTTTGGTCCCATTAGATACCCAAATGGGCTAATGTGATAATTAGTTGATTTATTTAATTTTTAGTTTTTATAGGTATTTGTAGCCATGTGGTAGGTTGGTGGCCTATGTAAGTAGGTAGGTTAAGTGGTTGGGTCTTTATGTAAATAGGCTAAAATCTAGGTAGTCTAGGTATGATTGTAGGTAGCTTAAATAGGTGTGCAAGAAGGTTGATAAATATGATGGGGGTGAAGATAGGGAAATAGGTAGCCTAAGCAAATGAATAAATATGTAGGTAGATAGACTCCTAGGTAAACCATCTAGGTAAGTTCATATGATGAAAATATGATAAAGTATACACAAAAAGTAGTGTAAGCAACAAAATATTGAGGTTTTAAAAATTAACAATTAACAAGTAAATGAATTCTATGGGGATAATAATATTATTTTTGGGTACATTATTTATTAATTCTTGTTTACATGGACTTCAAAAGCTAAATTGTTATATCATGTTTTTTTCAATTACTTACAAAGACTTGAATTGGACCTAGAATTTGTGATAGTTTGAAAATAACTGAAATGTTTTTTGCAAATATTTGAATTTTTTCATGCACCTCAATATTGATGTGGTGAACATTCTATTGTTATTTTTTGGTAAATTATTTTTTAATAATTAAAATCATTTTTGACCTCTGAAAAATGATATAATTACTGAAGACATTTTAGAGACATTATTTCAAGTCCAAATGATATGACAAATTGCTTTGAGAAACTAAAGGGAGGCTAAATATATTCATAGAAAATATATTATTTTCATTTATTTTGAAATGTTAGAAACAGGTTTAAAATTTAAAATTTTTGAATGTTTAAAAAAAGTTTAATTTTTTTTTTCTATTCAAGTAAAAAACAAAGTAAAACATATGTACAAGATATCTTACTTGCACCTTTTAATTTTAAGTGAACTTCCTAATGGATAAATAGATACTTTAGATAGATTAAATAAATCACCTAGGTAGATCCTCTAAGTAAACTCTAAGAATGTAAGTAAACCCCTTAGGTAGGTAAGGTGTGTAAGCGGGTAGGCAAAACATGTACTCCCTTCAAAACTGATCCAGTTTCCACCCGGTATTTTGAGTTTGGGTCCCAGTTTAGTTTATGGGAACTTTAAGGAAATATGAAAGTCACGGTCAATAGTTAAAGTCAGGATGAGAGAGGGTGAAAAACAAGGCGCCAGTTGAAAGGATGTCTCTAATGTCACAAAGAAAATGCTTGAAAAATAAACGGTGAACAAAATTGCATTGGATTTGGCCTTGGAAAAGTTTGCCTCAATGATTCGAAAATTGGGCCACAGTGAACCAGCACCCACCAGCGCAGCATGAAGGATGAATGATAAATGGTCAGGAAATAGTTTTCTGTTGGGTTCCAGTTCACTAGCTAACCATGGTGGTTACCTCCGTTGCTTTTTTTTTTCTCTACCTACCAACTAACAACATGCTTGTGGGTTGTTAATAGGTCGGTAGTAAAAACAGCCCTTACCTATGTTTAAACCATCTAATTACTTAGTAGTTACCTATTTTCCTACCTATATACCTATGTATGAGACCTACTTCCTACAGAATTCATTACCAGGGTGAAACCAAATATTAACTCAGTTGAGGTTCATCCACACAACTGAGTAAAAATCCGGCATCCTGTGGATGGTGTGCTGGTGGGTGCTGGTTCACTGTGGCCCCAAAATTGTAGTACCTACATACTCGTACATTTACTCAAAGAAATATATTGTGACCTAAATAAGGGCAATATTTACCCTTAATTATGTGGACACTAGAGGGCACATGGTCACAAGGTACCTAGACCTAGCATGGATGGCCCAAGAGATATTTCATGTTCTATATTTGTCCTCACTTTAGGACCTATCTTTGGACCATTATGCTAAGGAATGTGCCCTGGGGGCCACATCCTGCCACCTTATTTAATCACTAGGCTTGACCTACCCCTATTGATGAACTAGGATGTCAAGGCGGAATGCACCCCGTAAGGCACATTCCAAGCATAAGTTGGGAGCCAAACTGTAGATTCTGAACATGACACATAAGTTGACTCCTGAAGAAGAGACCTCGTTCAAGATCTCTCTCAGGACCTCGTCTAGGGCCTCGTTCAGGACCTCGTCCAGCACCTGGATGGACTTGGGATCTGAAACTGGGGGAGGAGGGAGAGTTGGGAGTGGACGAAAGATACCAGTACGTGGCAGTAGGCGATTGGTTCCATATTGCGCTTCCAGAACACAGCGTTTCTGAAAGTGGTGTTTTTATTTCTGCTTTTCTTTTTCTTCCCTTGTTTTCGCTCTCCTCTCTTGTCTGCTCTTTCTCTTCTGCGTGTATCTGTCGCGCTTTCCTTCCTTCCTTCCTTCCCACCAGCAGCAGCTCTTTTTGGTGCGCTAAAGCTCCAGGAATGCAGCTCTCGCATGTGCGTCATCATCACTGTAAGAATATCCCTCCAAAAGAACCCTCTTCCGGTATCCGTCTTCCTGTAGTAGTATCTTGTTTCGGTTGTTGTTTTCCATCTTTTTAGATTTGAGTCTTATGTAAAATGGGTCGTCACCTTCTTGCCAGTGAGTTTGAAGTGGTTCTTCTTCTGATGTTGCAAAAGCACTGGATAAGAGTTTTTATCCCTTTTTTTGTTGACATTCTCTCTCTCAGACGAGTTCTTGTGGGTAAAGTTGTTTTCAGTGTTCTGTGATTTAAAAGAAAAAAATTTGTGGAATTAAATTCTTTTTTGAACTACTCATGGTTCTCTTGAATTGTGGGGTTCCTTGAATTCTCAATTCTTGTTTTGTCCTTGAATGGAGCTGAGAAGGGGTGAAGAATTTTATATCAGTTTGCTGGGCTGCTTCTTGTGCAAGGTCCACAATTTTACATAGTATGGACTCTCTCTTCTGAGAGTTATTTCTCAGATAGAATCTGTTCAAGTGTAACCTGTGATGGGTCATCTCTATTCAGGAGTGTTTGTTTTTGTTTCCTTCACATTGAGTGTTTGGTGTTTTCTTTGGTTCTGGATTTGTGTTAGCAGAGATGATTTTTTTTCTTTGTTAAGTATTCTGATGATGCTATGATCCACAAGTTTTCATCGCTGGTCTAAGCATCCACAGAGATTCTTGAAGAGACTCTGAAGCTATCCACAGTGCATAATAAACTTAGCTTCAGTTTATTGAATGCCTCTCTGCAGATGACAGGCGAGGGTGGTGATTCACAAAAAGTGGAGGCAATTGACAAGGGCCCCAGAGGCTTGCGATGGACTAAACATGAAACCCTAACCCTGGTTGCTGCAAAAAAGAAGGAAATTGAGAAAACATTGGATGGAACTGCACGGGGCATTGATACGGCGTCCGATGTCAAGTGGGTCACTGTTTTCCAGTACTGCAAACAATTTGGGGTGGACCGAGACGCGAGCCAATGTCGCAAACGGTGGCACAGCCTGTACAAAGACTATAAGAAAATCAAGGATCATGAAAACTTACGTGGAGTTGGGTCCTACTGGACCATGAGTGCAGAACTCCGACGGGAGCACAAATTGGCAGCAAGTTTTGAGCGTGATATTTTTGAAGCACTTGAAATGTATTGTAGGAGAATGCCTGCCATTGCTCCAAAAGATGCCTTTGATAATGTTCCATCAAGCTACAAAAAATCAGTTGATTTGATCCCCGAAGTTCAAGAAGGCCCAATGCAAGAGGATTTGCTGATGGATAATGGAGGTAAATCTGGCACATGATCCAGGTTAATCGTTTGTTTGTTTGTTTTAAGGCAGTTTGTAGTTTTCTAAACAATCATGTGCAACAAGATAGTGCAAGAAGGAGCTGTTGCCTTTATTCCTCTAAGAACCACCAACTCCTGTTTGGGATGTGTATGCACATCTTTGTATGGTGATGAGAATAGGATAACCATGTAGCTGCATGCCATCTCATGAGCTCTTGTGGTGATCAATGATTACCAGCTAACAGTAAGAATCATTTGAGAGGTTTCATAGGTGTGTGATATGGTTTGCATGTGATAGATGCTGATGATGAGGCAGGAGTCTATCCAATGGGGAAAAAGAAAAAGAAACGACAAAGGGAGCCAATGGAAGAGCAGTTGATCTCAGTGTTGGAAAGGAGTAGCCAAGACCTGCAACGACATCTCAGTCTAGACCGGGAACTAAGGAAAGAGCAATCCCGAGGCCTTGTTGAAGTCCTTAATAAACTAGTGGATGTAATTGGCACAATGGCTGAAGCCATGCAGAAAAGGTAGGATTAAGGAGGCACAGGACTTGAATCAAAGAGACAAAGGATCGAGCAACAGAGCAATGGTCATCAGAACTTGCCAAGTGCTGTGTTATCAGAGACATGTAAAATATCTGTACCTTATTGGATATGGAGACCGTTTGCTAAGAAATTAGGGGTTAAGGAACATGTTATACCCTGAAAGATGTATGAAAGTCATGGACAATTTGCTTCCAAGTAGCCTGCCAGAATTGTGTTGCAGGAATGCATTTGAGTTTCACATTTTGAGTCGCTAACGATTAAGTACGTTCTATGTGCTCATCTCAGTTTCAGGTTCAGTTATTGTCTGCATATATGGTCTCTGCAGTTCCATCAGGAATATGCATTTGAGATGCATTTAGTTTGTTCTTGAATTTGCTCCTCCAGAACAATCTTACCAGTAATGTAAGTTTCTTAAACTAGTGATGCAGGTTTTCTATCATTAGAGTCACACTTTATCCCAGTAGTCTGTGCTTCTTGTCGATCATGTTGTGATTCCTCCTTGTTACCTTCATATCACCAGAATCAATTTTGGGTCACACTATCCAAGTTTGTGCCTGTTCAACATTTTATGGGGATCTTTGGGTAGTGCATTGATTGTGAATTTTCCCATATTGTTTATAATGTCACATTTCTGCATTGATTGTGAATTTTGCCCATATTGTTTATATTGTCACATTTCTGCGGTGCTTGTGGTATTGCTGTTTGGGTTGGTATTTTCTCTCTTACTACTGCTTTACTAATATTGATCCCAAATTGTATTTTGATGATGATTCGGTAATCAAGTGGTAATCATCACAAATCTGTAATTCAGTAATCCTTCTGCTCTTTTGTTCATGTTTTGGGCCTAGATTTATGCCTGCTTGCAATCTGGCAATTTTGGGGTTTTCTTTATTCCTGGAGTGTTTGTCACTAATCCTGAATTTCTAGAGTGGTGCTCTTCTGTAACATGGATCAGGTAATGGAGTTTAAGTTAGTCTGATGGATAATCAGCTTTTACTTGGCTCTCTATTTCATGTTCTTATACACATCTGGCTTGTACTGAATCTTATATCTAAAGTACACATGGATTTGACAGTATGAGCTGCTATTTTTAGTGGATTTGGCAGTATGAGCTGCTATTTTTAGTCGGAGTTTGGGAGTCAGCCTCAAATAACTCTTGATTGTTGTACTACTACAATGTGTGCATTGATGCCCGCTTGAAATTGGCAAGTGGTGATGAGAGTTTGAAGCAGAAAGGCTGAGAAGTTTATTGAGCATGATTTGGAAAAGGGATTTGACAAAACAACAGCTCTGGGAGGAATGTGAAGACTCAGTTCCCCAGTTGCTGTTGCATGCTCTTGATAGAGATCCAAGAATTCAAAAACTGTACAGGTACTATATTTTCTCAGTCAACCTTGAGGGAAAAGGTTCTGAATTTAAGACTAATTAACTATCTACCAATGTATGAGCAGACAGAGCCTTCATTCAGTGGGTTTGTATTTCTATCCAATTAGTCAGAAAATTTCACATTTGAGGTGGTCTTGTGCATTTCTTGCAGGTCTAAACAAACAGTCTAATGTGTCCTTGAGCTGGAAACTAGCTCTTATCAAGTCAAGTCAGCAGTGCATTCAGGACTACTTGTAATTTTTATCTGACTTTTTGGTGAGCAAACTGGAGATCCTTATGCTAAGATTTTGTTGCATTTCACTTATGTCCCTCCCTGGAGCTGCAGAGCTTCATGGTCTGACTCACTTTGACAGGTCCAGTCCTTGCATATTCCTGTTTGGTCCATGAGACTTTTTTGACTTCAAGTATGCTTGGTTGCAAGTGCCACAGAACTGGTCAATGAAAGCCAAACAATATTTTTCACAAAACGTTACTTTGTACCCTGGAACACCCTTTAATTTTTAGTGTGTTAATCCCAATGATCTTTCCAGAGCTTTTGATTAGAGATCTCTTAACACCATCATTGCTTCAAGTGGTTGCTCACGATCTCATCCTCTGGATCTAGTGTTGTTGCAGACACCTCACCTTCCCCACAGAATCTGATTGGAGTTTTGCTACCAAGATAGAGCAACTGATGGGATCTCAAAAGCTCATCAACAGACTTTCATGCAGTTTTCTGTTGTTGGCTGATGAGTTGTTGGTGCAGTTTCAAATCAGTGAGCTAGGATTCACACACATTTATCTCTGACCCTCACAACCACCTTGCCAGTTCTTGTGAGCTTGTGCAGGTCAATTGCAGCTACTTTAATCCCGCAACAAGGGGGATCCTGGAAGTTAATGTAGAACTCGGTTCAACCATTGAATGTAACCATCTTCCAGAGGTTGCACACTAGCCAAATGGTCACAGGATGCAGACTACTCATGGCAAAATGGAAGATAAAATGCAATTTAAAAGACATGTAGACTGAAGGTCAAAGCTACAGACAGCACTCTGCTTAGCTGCAGCTGGACATCTCCTCCATCCAGCTTTGTGTTGATGATGCACCCATGATTCTCCAGTCTACAACATGAGAAGATCCTTTCAGATACAACGCACCTGCTCCATCCACCTCCACAAATTCCAAACAGTCTGCACTTCTTGACCTGTCCAGCATTTGATCTCCAGCTATCTTACCCAAGTTAAAATGGGTTCACAAAAGAATGAGAATATAAAGCAAGGATCATGCAAACTTCAATCTTGGCTGTTAAATCAGTATACAACAAACCCTGGAGAGGAAATGTACAGCAGTTATCTGACAGAATAATAGAGCACACCAGAACCTAAAAGAGAATGGCAACACATAACAAAGTAGGCAGCAAATGCCTCTGTACTCGACCTCCTATTGTCCATAAAAGCAGCTAAAGAAAAGCTTCATGGTCACCAAAACTGGCACAAATTTGACTATCAAACCTTAACTTTCAGGTGCACCACAAAATCAAGAAAATTCCAGTAGGTTTGGAACTTGAGATCAATGTTTAGGTCACCAGCAAAAAATCACATCATTGCACTATTCCCATAAGTTCTCTAGCCTTCAGTTATGACAATTTAGAAATATACAACTGACAAAAGGTCACTATGCTGGGTCATGCTAAGCAATAGTCAATGTCCTTTCACCAAAAGTTGGCAACACTACTGGTGTTGGCAAAAACAAAGGGTATGTGGCTGATGTCAAGGATTGATCTAGGCTTGTTACAAGTGTAGATAGTAGTGGAGGATAGTTGTGTGTCTACCCAAACAGCCCTGCCAGGGAAAACCCAACCTTCACAGTTCGTGGAGGAGTGCCAGGTCTTGTGCCATTGACATATGTGGCAAATTTTTGTTTCTTCTCAGCAGGTTTTAAAATTTGGAAAGAGCACATTAGAGTGTCATCCACACTCATCATAGCTCCAGCATTGTCAAATTCACCGCAGTAGTTTGGGGCTGAGAATATGGTGACAAGCTGTCGCTTAGCAAAAAACTCATATCCATCCTCCACAACCTGCATCATGCCCGCCATGTCAAATTTTTCGCAAAGCACTCAATAAAAAAAAGGCTCCCTAAAGTCAAATTGGACATCAGCTTTGAGACCAGTCACTGTCAGGAGCTCTACCTGGTGAGCTCGGCAGATGAGATCCAAATCATGCTTTTGAAGAAACTCAGATACAGTGTCTGGGCCAAAAGTATGTGAGACACCTCTGTCATTCTCACCCCAACCTTGGACGTCTTTGTCAGGGTCTGCCCATAGCAGGTCACACAATAAACCTGCATCTGGTACGTCTGTAGGCCTTGGGATTTTTTTAATCTGATCCAGGCTCTTGAGTTCAGGAGAAAGTCCTCCGTGCATGCACACAATCCTCTCCTCAATCAGGGCAGCAACTGGTAAGCAGTTGAAGCAATCTGTGAATGTCTTCCATAGCCGGATATTGAATCGACGTTTACACTCA
This sequence comes from Sphagnum tenellum, assembly GCA_963921925.1. Taxonomy (NCBI): domain Eukaryota; kingdom Viridiplantae; phylum Streptophyta; class Sphagnopsida; order Sphagnales; family Sphagnaceae; genus Sphagnum; species Sphagnum tenellum. Next base: position 8,469,613 of record OY998158.1, on the reverse strand, counting down.
TCATAAAAACCATATATCCGATTGATTGATGCACATTCATGGTTTCCCCTTAACAAGAAGAAGTTTTCTGGGTACTTAATCTTATAGGCAAGTAAAAGGCATATGGTCTCTAGGCTCTGTTTTCCACGATCAACATAGTCTCCTAAGAACAAGTAATTAGATTCTGGTGGGAAGCCACCATACTCGAAAAGCCTTAACAGGTCTGAATACTGTCCATGAATGTCACCTGCAACCTCACAACCCTCATCCATCAAGCCCCTTGGTATTGCCTTCAACACAAATAAGACAATCCAACTAAGAACCCCAAACACTCTGTTAGACTATATTTCCTTGTTACACCTGAGTAGAACCTTTACATTTGCATGAATTGGTGAAAACCCTCTGTTGCACAGAAGCTCACAACTCACAAAGCCAGATGGGCTAAAATCACATGGGTGCTGATGCATAGTTCATGTATCTTCAAAGTTTGAGAACTTCAGCATACTTTTAAGTCAAGAATACAACTGAGACATGGCACATAATAAGACTACAAAAATTTCAATTCCAATGACAAAACAGTGAACAGGACAAAAGAGGAGACCAAGCCCTGAAAAACGGGAAAAAACTGGGGAGAAGTGAGAATTACAGTGACAGACACACCTGTTCGGTGACATTTAAGGTGGTGATTACCCACCAGAGCATTCCCACTAACTTCATTAGTTCCTGGCAGTGGGTTGTGGAGGCCAGTGCAATACATTAACCAAAGCACTAAGTTTCTATCACAAGATCACCAGTAGCAGGAAGACAAAGTCCAGATGCTGGCTAGCTCAATGTAACATGAAAGATAGGGAGATAATGATGACAAAGGAAAGCCAGGAAGAAAGGGGACCACAAAAGGGAAACACCCCAAAAAGAACCAAACAACTAAAGAGGAAGAAAATGAGAGAAACATGACAGTGAAACTTCAAGAGCATGATCTTCTGACCACAAAGTGGGCTTTGAAAAGACTCCCCTTCAGAATTAAGAACCACTTGAAATGTCATTCTGAAGATTTGGAAGTCAGAAACACCAAACAGACATCTTTCTTTTGTTATGCAAACCTCTGGTTCATAGTAATAAAAATGGTGAAGAGTGACCTTTCCTCTCTTCAAAAAGACTAATTACGCTTGACATGTGACTCAACAACTCTTTTGAGCTAGAAAATCCTTGAGAACAATACAAACCAACTATTAAAGACTCCTCCAAATTTGGCAGTATCCACCAGAATATTGGAATCCACATGAGGCATATGAACTCCAAAGGTTAGTCCATATCTGTAAATTCAGCTTCAACCTCCATCAGTATGAAGGATTGAACCGGTGAAGAAGAAGAAGAAGATGCCACAGGGAGTGAAGTCTATCATAGAGATGAATGAATGCATGGGTGGTACAAATGCAACACATCATTGATTAGATGCATTAATTATGATGATGGTGGCAGCATTACTATGAATGCACCATCAAGCATAAAATTCAACAGAAGTATGACTGATTCTTTACAAAGACACACAGAAGCTTACTTTCCAAAACCATCCGCTAAGCTATAGATAGGCAAGCAAGAGCAATATCAACAAATTGATTACTCGGTGATCAGGAAATCCTCAAATGATGTGTAAAATCCTTACAAGAACTACTAATCATGAGCTCAATTTCCAAAAGACCTAAACTATCTAAAGTTCAAAAGCATAGTAGAAGTCCTAGAGTTAGAATTTTCTTCCTTCCGTCCTGCTAAGTAAGCCGGCAAAACATCTGCTGCAAACGACGACGACGAAAACTACAACAACAACCTAGGTTCATCATATTATTAGTTCTGCAGACGAAATGACATCTCCTTTCCACCTTTCCTGTAGTGAACTAGTGTGCTTTCAACACGTCTGGACGAGACTCTAGATATTCGACGTTGAGCGGGTGGCTAACGGCACATCCCTACTTCAAAAATCAAAACAAAACAAGACCGTTCCGTTTTGCGCGCTCTGTTGATCAACTGCGACGAGATCATCCAATCGTGCGTTTTTTCTCAACCGCAACAAGAAGCAGGTAAACCAAAAATGCGAAGAGGAACAAGCAAGAGAGAAAGAAACAAGAAAGAAGTCTGAACAAAGAAAAGAACAGAAAAAAGTAGAGAAGTATTCTTATTATTACCGCATATCTTGATAGGCGCTTCAAGCTCCAGAAGGTTAGGCTGAGTCAAGAAGATATCCTTCGACGTGACACAAAGCTGCCGAATCTCTGCCTCCGACAACTGCACTTGCTTCCCGGGCCTTCCACTCCTCACGTCCAACAACCTAGCTATGATATCATCTAAACTCCCGCTATCCATTACCCCCTAGCCGCCCCCTTCCCTCCCCAGAGCAAAACCCCCAAAATCTTTCCAAATCCCTGTCTGACTCTTTGCAACTTCACTAAGCCTCTCAGCCGCTCTGTTCTCCACCTGGGCTCCAGACCAAAAAACCAGGGCGGGAAGAAAGCTGAAGCTGTTGCGTCCTATGCAGAAATGCTTCCGCGACGAACACGCGCGAACACAGCGAGCGCGCACACAGCACAAAGACGACGCAGCTCACCCGTTCTTTGACCGGGTCCGCGACGTCACCCGTTCTTTGACGGGGTCGATGCTTTTTATTTATTTATTTGTTTGTTTACTTATTTTGTTTTGGTTTTTGGTTTTGTTTCCTCGCTTCCAGACAGTGTTTTTTTAGTTTATTTTGTGATATAGCCAAAGTGGCGATGATATAACGGAAGATTTAGCCAAATGTGGCTACAAGCTAAACATGAATGTAAAAGTTTTAAACACCCTTCTAGCTGAACTATGTATAGAAATCTGGCGATTTTTCTTAAATTTTGGTCGAATTATGGCTATCAAAAATCTCTAAACAGATTGTTTTAGCACTTTCAATTTTATTGTATTGCTTTTCGGCTATATATATCCAGCCAAAAACATGCTGTCTCCCATGGCCTCTCACTTTTTTCCTTTTTTCTCTTTTTTTGTGAACTTGGTGGACTGGCAATCATCCACAAGAGGAATGAGCCAAATTTGGCTAGAGTTCAGACAACCAAGAAAAACATTTCTTCAAATCCTGTTTTCTTTTGGCGACCTCCGGAAACATATTGTCAAAATGTGACGAATTCAGATTTTTCCCCCTAAAAATATGGCGATTTTGGTATTTTTTTTCTCCAAAAAAACACCAAAAGAATCCTTTGGACCCTTTTACATTGGATTTATTTACACATAAGTATATTATATTTTAAGATTTTGACACGTTTAAAAGTCTCAATATTATTATTAAGTTTTATTTTTTGTCCCTGCGCTGTGAAATTCTGCCAAAAGAGAAGAAAAACACTGCTCCATATCATTATTTTCTTCTCACAAATTTTATCCCCCCAAAAAAGAAATTCTTGTTTTCTAGTGTAAATTACACTAATTTTGCTAATTATTTGAAAATTTCGCCAAATTCTCGATATCAAAAAAAAGAAAAAGAAAAGAAAAGAAAAAAGAAACCCTGCTCCAGATAAATAGGTACCTAAATGGTCCAAGGGAGGAAGTTTCCTCGAAGTTGAGTGAGTTTATTAGTAACACTTTTAGTATTTAAGAACCTTATCAAGTTTGGGGTGGGTTAATTTTTTTTAATTGAAAAATAATTTGGGGCCCATTTTTGACATCTTCTTGTTTTTTGATGCCTTGTTTCTTGGCTCTTCCCCTTGTGGGTTTCCTCCAAAGTTTTATTTTATTTTTATTTTTTATTGGTTATTTTTCATGTAATTTTATTTTCTTGGTTGACTTGGATGGATTTTTTTTTTGGATAACTTCCATGCCAAGAAACTTCCATGCAATCTAATTTTCTTTGGTTAACTTCTTGTATGGTGGTGGAGACTTGGTAAAGGTGTGAATGAATGAAAATTTGAATGTGTGTAAAAACTAAAAGACCTTGAAAATTGTGTTGTTTTGGTACTCTGATTTTGGATTATGTGACCCAGCAACCATCCTATCAGTGTACCATCCCTTGGAAACCCCTTGTGACTGAGTTGTAGATGAACTACCTTGCTAATCTATCCTATAAACTCTCATACTTTCATCTCACACTAGCTAGGTGACTATGTAACTACATACCTGTGCATCTGGGTGTGTATGAAAAAGGTAATTAATTTAGGTATATAAAAGTCAGTTCACACTTGCTGGTAATGCAGATGAAACTTAACAATTTGCAACCTCTGATCAAAATATAAGACACTTTTTTTGGCAAGTAGCACATGTGGCATAGTGATGTTGCAAGTTATCAATAACACTATCACCAAATGATAGTGAAAATGGTAAACTACTAAAGTTTCAATATAATCTTCTACATTTTCAAACCTATCTTGGTTGGAAAACTATCAATCTTGCACCCAGGGTGGTAGACTACTAATCCATTGCCATGTCTCCTTTGTGCCAAGCCTTCTTTTGTGTGCTCAAGCTTCACATCATATGAGTTCTGTTTAACATGCATGAGCTTCACACTATCCATCATGTGTGCATCATTGTTCTGAAATTATGCTTCATTAAGGCCACTTCACATTTGTTGATACGCTATTAATAACAAGGGAAAATGTTAGTTAATTAATAAATTTTCAAACTTACTAACTCCATTAAATAATTTGTCTATTACTCATGTTCACATATGGTGCTCCCCTTTAGGCAAGTAACCTCATCATTATGAAAAAAATTGTAGTTGTTAAAGGTTGCATCAAAAGGTTAAACCTATTATTTGTCACTAAGTATAGTGTGTTGCCTTCCAAAATCCAATCATCATAGTATTTTACTTAGGATTTTTTTAATGATGCCAAAGATTTAACCTAAAATGGCTTTTAACCATACATGAAGTGCAAATTGGTGATTTATTTTCAATATATTTGGCTACACTCTAAAAACCAATATAATTTAATCTCGTTATTTTTTAATTTTATTTCTCACTTTTGGCAATTGAAAACCTCCAAAATCACAAGTTCATTTTCGCCACAAAAAAAAACAATGACTAATGACGAATTTGCATGGCCAAAAGCTTTAAAACCCAAAAACTTCATCATAATTGTGTATGCGCATTTTCATTCTTGAATCGTATTTGCTCAATCATCATAAAAGGAGGGAAAATTTCACTTACATTTCTTGCTCTGATCTTTGAAATTACAAAGCTCTACTTTTTGGTTTTGTTGCAATGCATGATTGTGGTTTTTTCTTTTGTTGTTGTTCTTTCAACTGGTTTTGCAAATGTAAGATTGGATCAAACATGATTATGGTGCAAAAATCGAACCTCATAAAATTCTTGGCTGAACTATTTAGGAAAATGCTGCTGATGATGTTTTCTAGTTGTGAGATTGCAAATTTAAATGTGATGGTTAGTCCCTATGTGATAATTTACGACTTTCTTGTAGTTAGAATTAAAACCGTTCCATTATCTTTGCACATTTCTCTATTGTGAGGGACTTTCAACTTTGTGAACTTTTGTAATTCATCAATAATCTTATATTGCTTATGTGCGGTAGGTACCATGTGAAAGTGAAGATCAACCAATTTTCTCAAAGCAAGGTGCTCCTATTTTTTGCATGAATCAAAGTTAAAACCTTAAAGTAATCCCAATTATTTTGTTGTTGGTGAAAAGGTCTAGGGTCTATGTTTAATGTTACTCCTAGTCTTGTGTTTGCGCCTAGTGCTATAATTGTTGTTCTTGCGTCCAGTGTTCCTTGTGATGTTGCATGTGTTTTTAGTGTTGCATTAACTCCCAGTGTTGGAGATGTTTTCAATTGCACTTGATGATATGGTCCCCCCCTTCCACTTCATTTGCCTTTCCCTCTTCTTGATCATGCAAAGTTTTGCAATTAATGATCTTCCATCATCACATCAAGTTTAAAGTTTTCCAACAAAGGTCAATGGCAACGGAGTTAAGCATGCACAATGGAGTTGTGTGGGAGGATGGAGGGGAGCTTCTAGTGAATTAATATGTTATTATCTTAAGTTTCAAATTGATAACTTGCCAACCATGATTTGAATGAAAGTCTACATATTTAAAAAAATTATTGACTTGTTATTAATTTACCATTTTCATTATTAACAAGTGATAACCTTAATGATAACCCCTGACACATCAATTATTTATCAAAAAACCAATGTGATGTTTGAACAGAGATCGCATTTCGATAACTTATGATTGGCATTATTAGCAAATGTGAATGTACCTTCAATAAAAAAAATGTCAACCTATGAGAAGAACAAGACAATGGTTGGAAAGATTATGTGTTCATTCACAAAATTGAAAGATTTCTAAAACCTTCGCTACTTTGTATATCCACATCTAAGATTATCCTCAAAATGACAAGCTTTCCCCATGATTCAAAGTTTGCTAGTAATTGTCACCAATGGTAAATTCTTGTTGATCACAACAAGCATCACCATATGCTACATAGCTTTTTAAATCTTCACCGCCACATGTTACCAAAGATCATTAATGTAGTACATTATGTCATAAATCATTTTTGTATATGTGTGTTTGATAATAACATGCACTAAATGTGTGTAAGCCAATGCAAACTTCTTGTAGTCCATTGTTGGCAATTGTGATTCCAGAAACTCCATGCTTGTTGTCAAACCTCTCACTTCCCATGGCTTGTTCATTGTCTTTAAAAACAACATGCTAACCAATCTTTGGGGCTTACCTTTCAAGCCATCATTTGCTAACCAATCCCTCGCCCTTAATCATGTTTGCCATTGCCATGCTCTTTGAGTTTTTTCCTTCTCTTTCTATACACTCGTCTTCTCAAGGCATATGATGAAATCATATCATTTTTGAGGTCATTATGAACCCAATAATAGTTAATATGTCACCAACCTAAATGGGTGCGACATATGTGAACACAGATAATGAATTTTTTAAAATAAAAAATAAAAATAAAAATTAGTGACTTTTCAAATTAATTGATTAATCACTTTTTTAATTAAGTAACTACCATTTTTTGTCATTTGTGATACTTTAGTAACAAGTGTGAAATGACATTAAGTAATTATTATGTAAGTAGGCAAATCATTAAGGCAATTGATAGTTATTTAGCATGTGGATGCATGTGGATAACTAGTACACTATTAATTATTGTGGTTAATTATGGGACAAGAATACAACAAACAAGTGTTTCTTATCCACACACAAGGCATTGTGTATGGTGCATTGGTAGGTTTTAATTCACTATTGGAACCTTAGTAACCTTATTGCAACTAATCCACATCTAAGCCATACTATACTTACGATTCATGTTTGGTAGTGTGATGTTGAAATATTTATTTATTTGAAAAAATGAGGTTTGGAAATCCCAATTTTTATATTTAAAATTCTTATAATTAATGAATAATTATTTTAAATGTTTCTTATATTTTGTATTTAAAAGCCTTGAAAAAAAATGAAAGTTTAATTCCCATGGATTTTGGCAAGTAGTAAATGGTTTTTTTGACAAAAACCTTTCATGAATTAATTTGAGTCGAACATTAGTCGTAGGTATAATATCATATTTCCAATGGATGGCACACTTGTCCAAGGTAATGGCTCACATAATGCAAGGAATAATTGGTACAATAATCAATTATTATGCACAAGTTGAACAACATCATGAAACTTGAGTGTTTTTTTTCTTTTGGTAGTATGTTTTTGCATAACAATTGTGTCATTAACTACAATAGGTGGTAGACAAATGTTGAATACATTTTTTTGTGTTAACAAATAATAGAAACAAAGTGCACATGTAATGTGCTAAAACCCTATTTGAAATATTTAGCTATACACATTTATTGTTAGTTGACTCAAAAAAATTAAGAAAACTAATATAAACCACCAAATCCAACAATTTCATTGGTCGTAACATTTTTCTACACACCTACACACAATCCTATTCGAAATCCTTTGTATATTAGTGCATTAGGGTAGAAAGGTTGGTCATAGTACATTTAAGAACACATAGGCTCTTAGCAATCTCATGAGGTTTTGGTTAGAACTAAGGTCCAAAGATGGATTTTGAAGGATGTGTGGGCGCACCTAGTGCACTTTAGATTGCCTAATTTGGACTTAAATGCAATAGTTATGGGCTTTAAAAGGTCTCGGCCTCATTGAAAAAAATCAAGAATCATCAAACAACAAGACTCCCTACCTTCAAATAATGCATATCCTATAAACAAACATTCTAACATTGACATTTGTCAAAAATCTACCCTATCACCAAACATGCACATTTTCAAACTAATCACAAATCATGAAAAGACCAATCCTTTTTAATCAAGGGTTCAAATTGAAACCTCAAAAAAAGCAAAAAAATGTTTAGTTATTAAACCCAAAAGGTTTAGGAAACCCTAATTAAATAGCTGATTTCTTATGTGGTACCACTTCAAAACCCTAAAACCAATTCCCCCTACCTTCTCCTCTCTCCACAATCAAAAGGCCCTAATTCCCACTCTCTTTCATTTCCTATTTACAAGCTCACATGTGTTCCCTCATGAAGCTCCTATAGTGATGGTGGCTAGCTCCTTTCTCTCCCTCAAAACTTGTGTTTTTTTGTGTTTTGGTTTTGTACATTGGTTTTGACCATCTCCAATGCCAAGTGTTTCATCTATGTGTAGGTGGTGGCATAGTTCAAGGCACCTCTTGAGTTTGCGAGCTCATGTAAACACATGCATTTAATTTCCCCACACATTCTTACGCTTGCTCTAGTTGAAACATTGCGCTTCTTGTGCTTGTGTTTCTTCACAATGTTGTTGGTGATGTTTGGCTTGTGCTTCTTCCATGTAATTTCCCTAGTTTTGGTCAAGATGTTGTGTTTTTTGCATTTCTATTCCTTGTAGTGTTATTGGCAATGTTCTTGTTGCAACTCTTATGCATTTATCCCTTGGCAATGCTTATGCACTTTTGATTACGCTTTCAACATTTGGATCAACTAGTTGCTCCTTAGCTTTTGAACTTCGTCTTTTGTTACTCTCCAATTGTTGACCCCCTTTGTGCATGTCTTTTTGCGCTGCTAATCCCCAATTCTTAATACCCTTTGCGCTTATCCTCTTGCATTACTCCCGAACTCTTGACCATCTTTGTGCATGTATTCTTGCACTACTCTTAAACTCTTGACCATCTTTGTGTTAGGGTCCTTTTGTGCTGCTCCTTAGTAGCTATCCTTCCTCTTCCTCCTCCTCTACAACAGCTACTACTATTCTTTTATTATTCTTATTCATATCATTTCACAGTAGTTGTTGTTGCTCGCTTCCTATTCATTTTAATCTTGTTATTTCCTAGCAATTGTACTTCCTCTTAATATCCTTGTTACTTTTTAACAACAACTATTTTCCTCCTTTTGACTTCTTTATTACTTTTTTGTAACAACTATATTTCTCCTCTTATTGATCCCCAATAGGAATTGCCCTTCCCCTTGTTCATCCCAAATAGTTGTTACATTCTTTTTGTTGATCCCATCAACAATTGCTTTTCCTTTTTTTCATCTCGAACAATTGTTGCAATTGTTGATCTTTCTTTTATCCTTAATAGTGGCTATTTTTTTTATTCATTCGTAGTAGCTCTCTTCTTTTTTATCCTCAACAATAGCGTTTTTTCTTGTTCATTCGTAGCAAAAACTATTATAGTTGTTATCTTCTTATTAATCTTCAACAATAACTCTTTTTCTTTTTCATCTACAACAATTGCATTGCTACAACTATTTGTTTTTCATCTTTAACAACATCTCTTTTTCTTTTTCATCCCTAGTAGATGCAAATGTTTTTTTCTTCTTGATCCTCAATAGTAGTTTTTTTTTTCTTCATCTATAATAGCTACACTTTCGCAATTGCTTTTTTTTTTTCATCTTCAACATTAGTTTTTTTTCTTGTTCATCCTTAGTAGTTGTTGCTATAATTGTTTTTTTCTTCTTGATCCTCAACAATAACTTTTTTTTGTTCATCCTAATAGTTGTTGCTATAATTGTTCTATTTTTTTTCGTCCTCAATAGTAGCTTTTGTTCTTGCTCATCCCTAGTAGTTACTAAAATCTCTTCTTCTTGATCCTTAATAATATTATTTTTCTTGTTCATCTCCAATAACTATTTGTTGTAGTTCTTTCTTTCTCGATCCTCAATAATAGCTCACCTCTTTTTTTCATTCCCAATAATACAATTACTTTTTTCTCCTTCATATTATTATTCATCTTCATCTTGAGTAGTAACTCTCCTCTCCTTATTCATCCCCAACAGTTGTTGCTTTCTTCTTCTTGATCTTCAACAATAGTTCTCCTCCCCTTCTTCATCTTCAATAGTTGTTGTTCTTCACACTTGATCTTCAACACCTATTCCTCCCCTTGTTCACCCTCAACAACAAATGTTCTTCTTAATCCTCTTGTTCATCTTCAATCCAACCCCTTATTACTCATTGTCACATTATTCTACCTTGTTCTTTTTCATTGAGCATTAGATCCCCCCCCCTTCCCCACCCATTTTAACTTTAGTTGTTGTATGTTTGAAGTTGTTGCAGGGATGGTGTAACTCCGCTTCTAGGTCGCATTTGAACCATGGCTCATTGTTGAGCTTGTTTGTGCACTTGGGTTGTTGAACCAAGATTCACACCCATGTATCTACAAGGGTGAGCTCATAGACTCATGTTTGAATTGTAATGAAATTTATCTCCTATTTCTTTCATTGTTGAGGATGACCAAGTCACAATGAAATTTATTCTTTACTGTTTTGCAAGTTCATTTTCAACAAATCTTTCAGTTGTAATCAACATTGTAAGTGTTTTTTCTTGTTTTCCTTTCCTTTTATTTTTTCTAATTTGTTTTATCGTCTCCCTATCCATTTCCTTTTGTTTCATAATCTTCAAATATTATTCTGAAACAACATGAAGTTTTGAGAATAATCTATTAATGGTATTCTTCCATTGGTCCTTTTTGTAGGCAGATGTGGCAATGACAACAAACTATGAGAGCCTTCTACCAATGCCACTTGAATTGAACTTTTAGGATTATGAACTTTATAAGTTCATCCAATGAAGGTTTCTCCCAATTCTCAACCATGTTTTCATATGCATGGTTAATGATTGTAGGAATTATGGGCATGTTCACATAATACCTAGGTTGATATTTAGATAGACCAACAATTATAACTTTTGCTATGGAACCTATGTTGATGAGCTCTTCTTCAGTTGTATGTTATGTCCATTGTTGATCACCATCCTCTTGCTCTAACTTTTTTCCCTCCTTGCTTGATTCTACAATGTGTATATAATACTGGGGCCATTTTTTCATCCATGGCCTTAAGGTTCAATGGCCAAATCCTTGTACCTTTGAACCCTAACATGATATCTTTTCTTATAAATGTTTAGTCTAGGGCTTTATTTAGTCAACCTACCAATGCTATATTGTTTGGTTTTGTATAGTTCCTCCTAACCATTGTTGTTTTTCTTTCCTTCCAAAAAGTAGTCTTGAAAGGCTTGAAGTAAGCCACATCCAAAGACTGAAGTGCATGAAATGTATGTGAAGGTAGAGTAATCATGTTGAGCCCAAATTCTTTAGCTTGTTCAATTGTTTCAAAGGTGACATGGGATCCATGCCCATCTAAAATGAAAAGATGCCTATTTGTTAAGGATATTTCACCTAGCATAAACCTTTTGAAAAATGACAAAAACTCTTTGAAAAGGAAGGTAGTCATCCATGTTTTTTATTACATAGCCATACAAGTTCCTAATTTGCAAAGTTGTATGTAATCATCATGTATCTTCTTTCCTCTGAATACGTAAAATCTTGGCACTGTTGTTCCTGCAGCATTAACAACATAGTTAATAGTCAGCCATTCTCTAGATTTTGGTATAGTGTTATAGACATGTTGTGAACCTCATTTTGCTAAAACCTTTGTTCCTAATTATTTTCCTACTTGGATGTTTGTTTCATCAGAATTCCAAATGTGATCTATAACATAATTGTGCTTGTTGTAAAAAGACTGTAAGTTTTGGTAAAAGCTTTGGCATGATTGAATTGTCAATCCTTGTGTTGGGTTTACATCCAATCTTTTAGCTTGATGAATGTTGAGCTCATGATGCCTCCTTTTGGACCAATACCACCAGAAGTTCCTTAGTATTTTTCCTCGAAAAGGTGTTGGCCTTATGTGTGTCAACTTTGCCACTTTCATTTTTAACTATTACAAGCTAATTGACAACCCAACTTCTTGCATAGACAAACCCAAACAACCATAGCTTGATCTTCTTCTAGTGTTAGTATGCTTGTTGGTCCTGGTTTCTTTTCCTTGTTTTACCATACAAGTGATCGAAGAGTGAAGTTAGAGGTATGTTCCACTACCTACGTGCCCTCCTCAAAAATATTGTCTCATTGTCCACTACATCCATGACCTTTTCCAATTGTTCATTGGTCCATTTGCATGTAGTGATCAAAAGACTACATCTATTAACTTTTGTTTTTTTGTCGATTTTTTGTCCATTAGATGGTGGAACAATTTCTTGGTTTTGGCTTAGTTGGTCTTATAGTCCACTTTGCCTCCTATAAGGCACATTGATCATCATGACTTAGATCCCTTTGGTCCCAACCTCCAACACATTGGGGGTGTCCTATTTGGCCCTACAAGAGGTACAAACTTAACATTCTATATTTTGCCTAGCTCTTAAAGAAATAGGACAAGTCAAGATATGTTTCAAATGCATAACTTTTTAATTGTTGTGAAGAAATGATCAAAGCATAAAATGTTTCAAATTCATCCCAAACCAAATTTTGATCTATTGTTTTTGTGCAAATAGTAGGTGTGTATACAAACTACGATTTTTAAAACTTGGATAAATTTTTCTTTTCTTATGACTACTTAGATTATTTATACGAATTATAGAACTTTACACCCAACGACAATACAAATTTTTTTGAACTTGGTGTTGTAAAGCTGATCTATTGTAAGTTTTCCTAATTTTCTTTCTACATCCACCCTTGAACCCTCAATTTGTATCTCTTCTTTGATACCACTAGAATTTGTTCCTTGATGTTCAAACTCTTCTAAAACCTATTTAGCTATTGTAATGTCAAGATTTTGCTGATCTACTTCTAGTGCTTGTAGCTCTTCTTTGTCTATTGTAAAATGCCCTCCTTGTTCTAGTTGATATGTTAGGACTTGTGTTTCTGATCTAGAATTCTCTATGCCTCCTATGTTACTTGACTTTGTTGGTTTAGCCCATATAATCTCAAAATGTTGATGAAAGATTTCAAATTATCTTTCTCACAATTTGGAAGCTTCGACATGCTTGTAGAATTGTGCTTGTGAATTTGAAAGATAGGATTGTGAATCCAAACCTTGCATCATAGCCTCATGCTAATGAGCAAGTTATTTTTGGTGGGAATGGGATGTGCTTGAATTTGGGGCGAAATTGGAAGTTCTTTCCTTATTAATGTGAAGTTATTATTCTTTCATTGGATTCTTATAAGCCCTAATCCTTGTTTATGGGCAATTGTGTGCTATTTAACATGACCTTTGCACATGTTGCCAAACTAGTTATGTTCAATTTAGTGTGCAATCCAATTGCCTATCACCAAACATTGGTTCCCACCCCAAACTTGGGGCCAATGTAAAGTTGGACCATTTTTTTCCTATATACATGAAATAATTGACAATTGGCATTTACTGTTTTGATCAGTTTTGATAGTCTTTTACTAGTGTTGGGCGGGTATCACATGAGTTGGTTTTTAGGCTAATTCTCAGGCTGGTTTTCAAAATGAGAATTAAAAGTTCTCACTTCAGGGGAGAATCACCACCTCTCTGAGAACCATTAGGCTGTCATATGGGCTTAAATTTGATACCTTTGAAAGTTACAAAGGGACCCTAGGTCCAATTCTTAAGTTAGTAAAACTAGAAAAACTTCTAAAAAGTAGGTGCTTAGCCTAGTAGTAAAATTTGATCTAAGGCCTTTTTGGTTTCAAGCAATGTCTTTATCACTAAGCCACAACCTTTGATGTGTAAATATAAGAAGAACCTTTTTTATTTAAAATTTACACAGGCCAATAATTTTAACTTGAAAATCATTGACATAATTGAACTTTAAATCAAATTAGTCACTTTAATGTTGAATGTGTAAAGTTATGTCCTTGTGGTTATGACATTGAACCCTCTCTGTGGAGTCTTGGGTTTAAGTCTCAAGGTTTAACTTCAAAACCAACAATTCCTTATTTTTAGAGACATTTTGAAAACTAAGGTGAGTATGAAAATTTAGAAAACAAAAATTGTTCAAGATCTGTACTTGTGTTTTGAAACTCTTGTAAGAATGAAAACCAACCATTCTTTAAAAACAAATGTGAACCACCCAACACTGGTTTTTACTTTTTACACCAAGGTAGGGCTCCCTAGTTCAGGTATCATATGATGGTGTCTAACTTGGCACCCAAATGTTGAATGAATTATTTTTTGGGTCTTGGGTACCTTCACATCATGAATAACCATTTTGACATTTTGACATTTAGAAGTCTTGATTATTTTAAGATTTCGAGATATAGAGGGTCAAATTTGGTTTAAACAGGTAAAGGCAATTATCAATCATTGGTCAAATCCCCTTCCTTTTAGGATCTCCACCTCAATGGTTTATAAATTTATTAAAATGTTATGAAATTTTATGTATGACTTATTTTAGTGATGATAATCAAAACTATTTTAGATGAAATAGGTATAAAGTCCATTAGAGATCATCACCATGAAAGTTTTGAACATTGACCGCTTGACAATTATGAAAACATTTCATAATTATCTAACAACCTTGCTCCTTTCACCAACTTAGCGACATGGACATGAAAAGACAAATTGACATGTGTCTTCTCATAAGTTGAATTTTTATAATTTGGTTGAATTCAACTCAATTATGACAAAAAAAAATTGAATTGAATTCAATCAAATTCAATTCTCTTTAATTTTTAAAATTACATTAGATTAAATTAAATCTAAAATAAATGGAATTCAAATTCAATTCAAGTTGCATTATGCAAATTCATTCAATATTAAATAATTCAAATCGAACTTATTTTTAACAAAATCAATTCAATATCATTGGTAGTGTGTAGTATTGTGGAGTCCAAGTTATAAATATGTTGAATAAATACAAAATAATCATAAATCACACACTTCCAATGCCTATTCATTACCAAGTTTTTTACAGTTCCTACCGAACTTTGTTTTTAAATATATCTACAATTTATATCGGTGAAATAACCTTTTTAAATGTTATATTATAGGTTCAGATTCCTACATACTTAATATGTATTGAAAACTTCAAAAAATTCTGAACTTTTTGACATATCAAGGGAATGTTCTCAAACTTTTCAACATTTCAAATTTTAATTAATTTGTGTCAAATCTGACATCAACCTAGGGTATTTTGATTCGAAGCTGTAAGCTCCCACTACCTGAGGAAGCAAACTTATAGGCCTTGGACGAACCGACACCCAGACTAGTACCATGGTAAAAACTGCAAAATCCATTTAAATTGCTTAAAAATATTACAGTTATCCCATGCATGCTCTAAGTCAGGGCCCCCGAGTCCAAATCTTACATTTTCTGGGCTTAATATGACAACTAACAAGAGGCCTGACTCAAAAAGGTGGATGTACCAAACCCTAAACCCTGGCCTACTTTTAGGTCCTTCCTTCTGGCACCGTAGTCTTGGAAGTAGACGTGCATGATCACAGGACTTATCCTTTCTGGAGTACTGTAGGCTTGTAAATGACATCACTAGGGCCAATTATAGCGGCCTGTCAATCCAAAGAGGTCATTATCTTAAATTGGGCCTCGTGCTAAGTGCCTGGACCCGTCTTTGGGTCCTGTTTGTTATGCAGGTGCTGGACTTGTAATGGACACCTAAACAATACAAGTCTGAAAAAACATGCATGACATGGGTCCAAAGTGTGAGATGATGCATCAGGCCAAAGGGCAGACAAGGAAAAAAAAAAGAAGCTGTTTTATACTGCCTGTAATGCAACTATGTGCACACACACATATATATATAATGAGATCTGGTTGTCTAGAGAATGAACAAACTCTTCATCTAGAGATATAGAGTTCTTGATCTCCATCCATTCAGATTTTTTGTGTGCTTAATGCTGCTATAAGCACGGACTATTTGTACACCAACTTTCTGGAGCTCTATGGACCAGGTAACTGGCAAGAGGTTGCTGGTCATTCCATGTGCTCCATCATACGTTATGGAAGTCAGCTTATCAGTGAAGATAAGTATAGGCAATGCGAGCAGGAAGGAGAATATGTGATATGATTGGGGAGCTCTTGTCCAATGGTGAGACTATGTACAAACTTGTCCAATCTGTGCTTTTGAAAATGTGAGAAGATAATGTTCTTGGTCTCCATATGACCCATTTCTGTCCTCCTCTTGGCCATGACAATATGTTATATTCAATGTGGATTCTCTTATTCCACCTCTTCTCACATTGTTCAGATATGAACCAGTGTGGGGTGGGGTATGATTTTTGTAATGCCTGCCAGTTGTGGGTATATATAAAGAGATTCAGATTCAGAGAACTGCCAGAGTTCTACGTACTTGAAAATTTTCAGGATCAAAGAACTGCTGGTTCTGGGTATTTGAAAATTTTCAGAATCAAAGAACCATTGGGTTTCATGAGAGAGCCGGCAGAGACCCAACCATTTAAGGTGGACATTTGATCTTTTTGATAATCACGGTCATCAACTTTGATATCCAGCTTGATACCCAATGAAGGTTTGATGCAATTTCTAATACCCACCCTCCCTCTGATATGAACCATGAACCCCAAGTATGCCACCCATCATGTTATGTTTTTAGTAATCACAATGATGGGTTACACAATCAAGCTGTAAGCTCATAATGTTCAAATGACCTGGAATTAGTTTGCTTGTTCACGTCGGATTATCACATAAAGGAACAATCATGAGACAACATTTGTGAATCCCTAATGTGATGAGATCAAGCACTGTGGACTATCTGTGTGTGTAGGGATCAATGTGTTAACCAATGCAAAACATGATGGTAGAGATGAGCAAGGCATGTATGTACATGTGGTTGAGGATCTAATGGAGTGGGAAGAACCAACTTGGGGTAGTGTGAACTAGAGGTTTGTCTTTGTAGATTCCTTTGAGCCATTGTGTGTTGGTGAGAGATAGATGTCTTGTGGATATGTTAGACAACTCAGTTGAGATGGCTGATTTGTAAATCATTTATAATGTGTGGTGTGCACTAATTTAAGATATGGGTTCATGCATGTAAATTGTACAATTTAGGGGTTGTGCTGTTGAGCACATATTGTAACATAGTACTACAAAATACATTCATTGTTGAACCATTAAATAAGGCCAATTCAAAAGTTGAACAAAATTTATTCAAAATTCAATAACTCTCACACCCTAGGTCTGAAAATTACAAAATCACTTTTGTGCACTGGTACTCATAAAGTGTTTTTCAACAATATCAAGAGTACACCCCCAAATTTCCCTAAAATTTTAAAATTTTACTGAATTTTTAGTGATGCAAATACACAAATTTCTAAACTCCTACATTGCGTCTAAAAATTATGAAATCACCTTGGTCCACCCCTACTCATTCAGGCTGGTATAAAATGTACAAATAATTGGATATAATAATATGGACTACCTGTGTTCTAAAAGGTTACAAATTATTATTGTAAAGGATATTCAAATTATAATGAGGATTATTTGTGTTCAGGCCAATGTATGTGCAAAACTCAAAACATGGTATCCTATAAATTGGTTACATAAGATAATCATTCTAAACTCTAAACTACCACCTGAATTGAGTCCCCACTCAAAGAGGTTGTCCATGTCTTGGCAAGTATTGACCTTCATGAAAGGCCCCATACTTGGGGTGCAAGAGATATGGTGGAATGTCAATACTTACCCAAATTCAAGGCAACACTATGGGTGAAAATGGGAAGCGGGAACCATTGTGTGGTAGGTAAAGCCCCATGATTGGGGCATTACCGAAATAAGGGACCCCAAGGTGGGACCCAAGGGTGTTCCTGAATTTCAGTATTGGCCCAGTCCATGGGCTTTATGATATTCAGGCAGGCTTTGAAAAAAAAAAGGTTCATTCGGATCGGACATATTTGACAAACACTTTTGACAATTGAAGCTACAAGATGATTGAGTCTACCTATATAATGGATGGGTGCATGAAGCTTGAGGCAACTGGACATTTGATATGTGGTTAAATAATTGCTTCAATACATCATGAACATTTAGGCAAACACTTAAACCATAATGTCAAGTGAGATAGATAATTTCATCTTGAGCAATAGGACTTCAATACATATTTGGCTCATGCCAAATCTCCATAGGGTGAATTGTGCTGGCATGTCAAGTGAATGAACCCCGTATTGCATGTTGGATTGGACTTTCAAAAATTAGACTTAAGCTATTGTGTGTCCTCATACTCAATGGTCTCCAAACATTGGAATAACATGAATATCAGGTACCTGTGAGACAATACTTGGTTATAGCTTCCCATGGGCTGCCCTCAAAACTAAGCAATATTGTGTCCCACAATTGCCTTAAAGAACAAGGGGTGTGTCACACTGTGGCCTTGCCATTTACATTAAAATGTGTCTTAAGGCAAACGAAGAATTATGGAAACTCAAATATTTCACCATGCAAAAATATAATCTTCAAAAATCCTCTAAAAGAAACAAAAATCCTTCAAGATATTATATTACTCTATAACTAATCTCAAGTTTCAATATAAGCCAAAATATCATCTTTCAAAAATCCTCATATAAAAATAGACCTATTATTACATAGGGGCCAAAATCCCTTAAGCTACTGTACTCTATAATGAATCTAAGCACAATATCCTTGCCTTGGTAGGCAAGATCAACAAAGGCAAAACATCAATGGGTTTTTATTTGTAGGGCAAAGCCCAAGTCTGCATGCTTTATCAAAACAAGGGCCCACATGAGGTGAAGCCAAGTATGAGATCAATTCTGGTAAGCCCACAGCCAAGGGCTTCATGGAGCATAAAGCTTGTGCTTGAATTTAATTTCTTAGTTTTTCTTGTAATACCCAATGGGTATCCCACAGGTACCTAGCAAGTATCATGAGTACCCACCAAATATCACAGGGAAAACACAACATGAGCATTTTTTTAAAAATGGAATGCCCATGCCTACGTTCATTTTGAAACACAAAATGCCCCATGGGTTTTTATGCTTTGCAACTCACTCCCTGAAAAATATACTGGAAAAATCTGAGGAGGTCTTTATGCTTAGGGTAAGGATCCCTGACAAGGGAGTTATGGTTGTAAGCTCCCTATA
Organism: Sphagnum tenellum; assembly: GCA_963921925.1. Taxonomy (NCBI): domain Eukaryota; kingdom Viridiplantae; phylum Streptophyta; class Sphagnopsida; order Sphagnales; family Sphagnaceae; genus Sphagnum; species Sphagnum tenellum. Next base: position 8,450,277 of record OY998158.1, on the reverse strand, counting down.
TCTACCTATATAATATAGGGACCTTATGAGGCATAGGAAGCTTGTCGCCATCCTAGTATTAACTAAGGTTGTTTTGTTTGTTTTGTTTTGTCACATTGGGATCCTCCCCAGCCATGGCGCTTTGGCTCTGTTCTTGGTGCCACCTGCAAGGCCCAGGGAGTAAGGGTGCCCTTGCAATGATTCCATAAGGTTTTCACTAACGATGCAGGAGTTATTGAATTTTCAGTGATGAAAACTGAGCATTTTCATCACTTAAAAATCCAATAGATATGAAAAATGAAAATTTTCAGAAAATTTGCTATCGTTAGTTAACATTACACCACTGTTGATGAGTACATGTGCCCCCATATGATTGTCATTTTCAGACCTATGGTTGAGGGTTTCTTTTCAATTTGGCAAGGTAAATAAGTGGCAAGAGATGTCAAAAAAGCACCAAATTTAGTTGAAACTGCACTGGAAAATTAGAAACCTTCAAAAAAATCCCAGAAAGGTTGTTGCACTGTGCAAAAATTCACCAAAAAAATGTTGGCTGAATAAATCAACAATACCTAACAAAAAATTATCAACAAAAAAATACACAAAAGAAAACACTAATCCAAATGAAAAGAAATGAAAAGAAACTGATGAAAGCTTAGAAGAAATTACACATATCTCTACATATTATAAGTGTAGGATGCCCCAATTGTAGGGGTCTTATGAAATGTGCCCTAAAAGGCTAACTTCACAACTGGGTCCTTTATGAAATGTGCCATAAAAGGCTGACTTCATGATTAAACTGGCTGTTGAAATGAACAAAGAATTTTTTTGTTAAGTCTTTGTGATGAATTAAGGATGAGGTTATGAAGTTGGAGGAAGTCTATTATACAAATGTTCAAGCACTCTGTCTGCAAAAACAAATGAAAGCCACAGAGAGAGAGAAAAGAATGGAAACTGTGGAAATTGAAAGGACAGAAAGTGAAGTAGCCCAAAGAACATAGAACCCTGTTGTATGTTTTTTTAGCCCTCCACTAGTTTCACTTGTGACCTGCACAGGAACCACCATCATCTCATCATCAATTTGCTACTATGCACAAGTCTGTTTCAACTGACAACAAACTTCACTGGCTATACCTCTTCAAAATCATGATGTCATTATTTATGGAGGGAGCCATGGCAAGGGGAACTGACCCAAATGTGTTCTGCTTGATACTCAGCAGCTCCACATCAAACTGCACAAGAGAGACAGACAGACAGAGAGTTGCAAGAAACAATAAAACTCTCATGAGTTTTGAGAAATCTTGATACTCATGACTAAAGAAGGCATAGCCAGAATAAAGGCGTTTCAAACCTTACCTTTAGAGGCCCTTACATTATGGATCCTAGGGACCTACTAGTCCAATCAACCATAAGCAATCAAGAGGAGTGATATCCATGAGTAAAGATGGCTTACCTGTAGTGTAGCATTGGGAGGAATCTCTTGGATGCCCCTACTTCCGTATGCTAGTTCAGGTGGAACAATCAGCAAACGCTGCAAGAAGCAACCCCAGCTGCAAATGCTACTTAAAAACTCCTTGAAACATATGGGACCTGACTGCAGGTATGCAATCATAGATATTGACAATTGACCCACCTTGATGAAGCAAGCTAAATTTCTGAGCAGAAAGCAGGGATTTATTTGTCTATTTTTTTGGCAGATTGTACTTCACTACCATGAAATGATCTCTGAGAGTGATTCAGGTGCAGATTACTTGAAAAGATTTCAGACGTAACACACATGGTCAGAGAAGATCTTTTCCACCTTGCAGGGACAAAAGGTGAAAGCTTTAAAACCATAGTTACAGAGAAGAGCTTACTTGTCCTCCCACCCGCATGCCAGCAACCCCATAATCCAACCCTTTCAGAACAATGCCATAGTCTGAGGCTCCTACATCAAATCCGTAAGGCTGCATCACAACAACATTTGCACTATGTGAGAGAGTTGGTAGCACATTATATATTCCAGTTGACAGCTTGAATGTGTAATATTGTTATGCAAATGAAGCATACACACACACACTCCCTTGACAGCATGCACCAAGTATTATTGCAATGACAAATATTTGATGATGGGGGGAAGGAAACTCACTGTTCCCCCAGTGACTCCCATGCCCTGGCGGCTTGTCATAAATGTCAAACCTTTCCATTTTGCCACGTAGTGTATCTGCTAAAATGCACTTGATGAATCAAGTAAATGAAGCATGCACAAGTTGGCACGCTCCAGGTCCTGTCTTTTCTTTTGCTAGGATGACAAAGACCATGCTACTTACTACTGCTCTGGAAGAGGAATAATAAAAACAAGTGTGGAAAAAAAAACATCAACAACCTTGAAGCCCAAAAAAGACTTCAGTGTTTGTTGCCCTCAGGGTCTGCATTTTTTGGGTTGGTGAGAGAAAAGATGAACTGACCGCAACTCGGGAACCCTTCTCAGCTGCCTTACCACCTCCCACTTTCACATCGTAGTATCTGCCATTTGCCATTCAAGCTCAGGTTATTTTTCCCCTACACCCATGTAGATCCTGTCTGACCTAACCTAATTCTAATGACCCAAATTTTTTTCTTGGGAGAGGATTGCTTGGTTGATTCTCTTCTTCTATCTATCTTAGTCCACGGGTTATGCAGCACACAAATTTGCACAACCACTTTCAATCCTGACAGGCAAAAGGGGAGGGACATGAACTCACTCACTTGAGACCATTTGGAAGTGTCTTATACTCACTTTCAGGTACCTGCTCAGCTCGCAGCTGCCCCCACAGAATCATCATCATCCCACCGGTTCCTTCTTAGCACCCCTGGAACAAACAGATGATGTGGTAGCTTGGAAATGCAGGCATGTGTAGAAGAACTAGGAAGCCCAAATCTTGCTTGCTTACTGTCATGAGACCTAGTAAAGCCCACTTACTTACCGCCCGCCTACTTGAGGAGACGGCTTCTGCCTCCTCACCATGAATGCTCAAGTTTGTTGCTGCCAACCAACACAAGAAGATTTTCTTCAATAAAATTCTCTTACAAATTATCTTCCCATACAATGAAATGTCAGTGCAAACAAAGTCTTTCCATACAAACAAATGATTGTGACCCAAAATCCCAGAACCCTAATTTCAATTTCCTTCAACACAAAAAGTCTCCAATATAAGTGGCACTAGAATATATTGAACAGGGAAGAGGTTCTTCATATACAAGGTAATAAGACAACGGACCAAACGAGACACCCGCAAGAAGCGTGGCCAGAGCGATTTGTCTCCTGGACGGCAGATCGTTTTGGGTGGTGCTGGCTTTGCAACATGATGATCCCCTTGTTGTTGTTGTTGTTGTTGTCACTGCAACATTCAAGGATTTAGCTACTGTTATCTCCTGCAGTATCACCACAGCAGCAGCAGCCGCCTTTTCACCACTGGGCCGAAATGTCTCTTGCCTTGTCTGTTGTTGACATGCCGACGTTGTTGTTGCTGCTGTTGTTGCATTGCAGTAAGTGTAAGTATTACGGGTTGCCTGTGATGATGCAGATACCCAAAATTCCAAATTTCAGCAAAGCAAAATCCAGCCAGAAAACAGAAAGAAAGAAAGACACAGCCTTCAAAGACAACAAAGATAAAAGAAGAAGAACAACAACAAATTGATCTCATGGGCACAAAGCCAGTCATGATTGATTGATTGATTGCCAAAGATGAGACTACTTGTTTGTCACTGCCAAACATGGACACAATCTTCATAGGTGCAAAACAAGCAGCAGCAGCAACAACAGCAAGAAGGATGAGGAGGAGGAGGTTGAGAAAGGGCAAGAAGAGAGGCAAAGAAGAAGGGAGCTTGATTACAAGCGAAGGCAAAGGCAAACCAGCCATGGTAACTGCTGTGGTCCTCCAGTCTCCTCCTCTGTGCAATTGGGCTTTGTTGAGAGCAAAGGGAGAGAGAGGGCCTCCTCAAAGAGGGAAGAGTAGCTCCCAAACTCTTTCTGCTTGCTTGCTCGCCCATTCATATGTTATCCATGTTCCCAATAGTAATAATCAATTCGTTCAACAGTCTCTCCTTCAGTTGGTAATTGGACACCTGCTCCTAGCCCCTACCACGCATGATTTTTTTTCTTTAAATAAATAATTTAATAATAAATTTAAAAATAAATTGTAATTGTAATTTAAATAAAGTTAATGGAAAGAGTAACTATGAGTTATTAAAGGGGGAAGATTGGCTTTTTTAATTGGAAGAGTGGTGTTTTTCAGTTTTGGGAAGAGTGAAGACCTTCTTTAAAAGGGGAAGAAAGGGGAGTTTTTTTTTAAATGTGAAGAGTCGATTTTTTTCATAATGAATGGGGAAAATGGAGGCTTTTCAATTTGGAAAAGAGAGATCCTTTTTTAATGGGAGAGGTTCACTTTTGTGTTGTCACTAGTGTTGTTCAGTTATCAACTTTTAGACTTATCTTTTTATATCAATTATATATATATATATATATAAGGATGGATTTTATTTTTAAAAAATCAGTTTCCTACACCAACTAGTTACACATTCTTTCTTTCTTTTTCTTTTTGCTAGTTATGAATAGACCACTTTTCAATTTTCAAACTTGAATAGATATGTGCAAGGGTTATGAATATCAAATTTCCAATTCTTATTGCTTTCAAAAAAAAAAACCTTATAAGAGTATAACCTAGACTCCCAAACCAAAGTAACTTGTAGTGGAATGAACTCTAGTTCTATCAAGAATTCTACCTAATTGCAACACAAGTTCCCTCCCCCATGCACACCCTGCAACCCACCTCAACCTCACAAATTTAATCACCATCATTAACTTGCAATTTTGCAATTTTTTTTTTTTTCAATTGCCATAATTGTCTTGTGTTAAAAAAAATTCAACTTGCAAGTATTATTTTAAGTATAAATTTGGTTTGGATTTGAAGCCAAACTCTAAAGACCTCATAAATTTCAAAAAATGTTTGATTACCTTTATAACTTCCAACCACATATTTCTTTGCAAGAAGGTGCTCTCAACATATGGGTCAAAGATTTCAAACTCACTAATAATAATAACTCAACTTCCATGTTCATAGGAAGTGTAATAATTAAAGCATCAAATAACAACCAATGGCCCCTAGATTGATTCATCACACATGCCAATACAACATGATTCAAGAAAGAAATGATTGCCTTGATAAGAACCCATACTTGGGCTTTAGGTTTTTTTTTTTTTTGTAAAACCATGGATTTTTTCCTTCCATAACAAAAAAAAATGGCATTTTAAAACTCAATTTTTTTTTTAATATAATGACCTTGTTGGCAAATGTAGTTTTCATGAGAGTTTTTAATTTTTAATCTCACATTTTTTTAAAAATTAAATTTGTTTCCACTTTTACTTCCCTTTCTTTGACTTTTTGATCCATGTAATGGTTTTTTATGTACCACCTTGAACTTCTTTCACATTCACATTTCTCAACCTAGCAAAAAAAATTGTCATCATTTGTAACATACTAACAAGCTCTAGACATCACATGTACCTTTATAAACTCTAGGAATATTCAAAGGTTCACAAACAATGATGTAATGTAAAATTGTTGCCTTAGCTATCAAATTAATGCCCTTATCCTTTGCAAATGCAATTATTTGGTGCAACAAATCAAATTTTTCAAACAAAAATAAAAGTTACAAAACCATGGATTGATTGATTTGTTTCATTCACTTGAAACAACCCCATAATAATATGCATGGGGACCCATGTTTCATTCAAAAATTTGATAATCAAAATAAAAGTATCCACACAACCATGAGACATTTAAAGATCAAAACTAGTAGAAATTATTGTTGCAAATACAAGATTCAATAGAACATGTCTTCTTGACCATTGTAGGCAAAACTTCTTTCACAAAAGAAGAATGAAAAGGAAATTAAACAAGAGGGCATTGGTTTAGAACTAACTTTCAAAATCAAATGTTTTCACAAGTGGACAAGGGCCTATAACCCTTACAAATATAATTCACCAAGTGTTCAAGAAATTGTCATTGAACATCATCATTTTTTTTGTAAAGTTTTGTGACATCAAAAAAAGTAACAACTACATAGCTAGATGGACCTATTTTTTTAGTCCTTGGCTACTAAGTATGAACAAGTTTTAACACCTTTTCAATGAACTGTTATTTCCTCTAAGAAAAGAACTTAGGATGTGAAATTTTCACATGAATATTCATGGGGGTTATATCCTTAATTTTGATGTATTTAATTTGACCCTTGTGAAGAATATATCTTTTTGTCAAAGCATTGGCAAATGTTGGTTCATATTTACAAATGATGCATTGCAACACTTGTTGGTTCACCAAATCTAGAAATAGGCCATTGTTGACAACAAAAAATCCTTAACATATAAACATCCAACTATCATGTCTTTTAAGTTACAACTTGTGTGTTGATAGTTGTAAATTGCAAAACATCAACATCTGACATGTTGCCAAACTTTAGATGCATATTTTTGACATCTAAAACTAATGAAAATCATATTTGAATGGGGGAAATTGATACTTTTCATCAACCCCACCCATGCTTTCAATACATTCATACTCTTCATCAACCATTGAATAGACAAAAATGCAAACACAAAAAAACAAAAGACACATTAAAACAAACATTTAACCATCAAGTTCCCAAACATTAAATGCATAAATAAACACAAAGTGATAATGCTATGAAACTTGCTTGTATTTGTTAGGCCAAAGTTAGCCTAACGCAATTTTGATTAAGGAATGTAGGGTGTCTAAGGAAGTTTTGGGGTTAATTAAAAGGTCTAAAGGGTTAGGTTAGTGCCTTTGACCTTATCCTTGTAAGACTAAATAGGGGGATGGCTTGGTTAGGTATGGAAGGAATAGGTTTGTTGGATTATGATAAGGTTGGATGTCTTATCCTAGTCCAACCAAGCCAAACCTATTGGAATATAAGAAGGTCCGGAAAGGGGGGTATGAACTTCCTATAAACTTTTAGCAATTATAATTAGGTTAGGAAAGTGAGGATGATATCTCCATGGAGTTGTGAAGATAGAAAGTTGTTGTTGATCTCTCTTCCTTCTTCCTAAGTGTGTGGGACATGAAGGAATGTGAGAAGGAAGGAATGATGATGATGTTTGTAAAGATGGGGGGTGCTGCTATGGGGCATCATGAGAAGTTGAGAGAGGTGGGAAAGGAAGGAGGCTAGAGTATCATGAAGAAGCAAGTTCCTTAAGATGTAATCCAATCAACATACATCTTGGGGATTGGAAGCAAGATCCTCAAGTGGTGGGGTGGTGGTTGTTTAAGGGGAGGTGTTCATTATGTATGATGATTGGATGCAAGTGGGGGGAGGAGAGATACCTAAACTTGTTGTTTGAGTGTGGAGATAAGAGTAGAAAAATGAAATACATATATGTTTTTGGGGTTGTTGTGGTTGCTGTAGGAACAAGAAAATAGGGGTTGCCTTCTTAAAAAGGAAGGAAACTTATAAACTTAGGGGGGCTATCTCATGTGGAAAGAGAGAGAGAGGGAAAATATGTGAAGTGAATTTTTTGTGTAAAGTAGGAGCTTTTGGAGGTGTTGATAGTTGTAGAATTGGGAATTATGGCATTAGAAGAATGTAAGGAAACCAATACTAAAAGATAATTAAGAACAAGACTTGGGAGTATTTGAACTTTAAGCAATGCATTATACCTTGTTCTTGAATATGTGAGCACTATGTGTGCAAGAACTAGCTAGAGTGTATGAAAATTGATGTTGAGGTTGGAAGGGGTATGACTAGATTACAATTGTAACCGATCGAATGAATTAAAATAAAAACTAATAGAGAAAGGAAGGTTTGATGTCCACATCAACTAGGAGAAGGGAAATTATAATCAAGAAACCTAAAGAAAAGGAATTGTTAAAAGAAAAAATAGGGTTGTTTACAACAAATAAAAAAAAGAATTCTAATAAATAAATAGGGAAAATGATTGTTAGAAGAAGGGGGAATACCTTGGAATTAGTGGCAACCTATTAGGGCAAAATTAAGAATTAAAGGGAGTAGAAGTTGAGTGATAAAATGTGACTCCCCCCTTTGACCATTATGAGCCATACCGACATAGCCATGGCTAGTAGTCTCAATTTTGAAGAGTTGTGTTAGGGGTATTCGAGTGTGGTGAGGTTATTAAGGGTTTTTAATAACTTCATGTTAGAATAGGGGTTGATGAATGTGCAAAATTGTGTGTGTGGGGGGGGGGGGGGGGGTTGTTTTCTTTTTTGAAATACAATATTGGTTGGGTTAATTATTTTCTTCAATAAAAAGCCAGTGAACCATAATTAAAAAACCTCATTGGCATAATTAGGGGTGAGAGCTCTATAGAGGGTTGGGGGTAAAAACAGACACTAGAATTCATGGTGTGCAACAAAACATTGGTCTTATTCTATAACACACTCCGAACTCCTTGAGGGACTCAAATGTGAGTCCCAAACAGAAAACAACGGAAGAGTAAAGAGTCAGGGCACATTCCTTGGCTCGCAATACTTTGGAGGGGTAGAGGGGCGTGCTGGAGCTCCGTGATGGGACGAGGAAGAATTGACAAGCTTTATTTATTCACATGGACCTACACAAAACCAACACAAGGTGGTTAGTGCATACTTGGAACACCTTTGGTGCTAGGACGAACCACGGGCAACACGGACACACAAGATTCACCATGGCCGGGACCTGGAGGAAGCCACCACCTTCCCCCTTATAGTATACTATGCACCTCTCTATGGGGCCCACATCCAAATGGCATTTTGTCTTCGAAATCCGAAATTGTCAAGGTTGGGACTCCCGCTACTTTGGGGCACCATAACTTTGCGTGTAAACCTCTGATTTAAATGAGGTCTGAAGCAATGTTGTAGCCCTTGTCAAGAACTTTCCAATGGTATGTTTCATGTCATCTGCACGCATGGAAATTAGGTCGATTCTTGACTTTTAGTGGTCGGGAGTCAAATTGCCAATTTGACTCTCGATCTTTCTTTTAGCCATAACTTGTGTTTCAAATGTCCAAATGGGCGATGCAAGCCCATTTTAGATATCTAAGTTTTAAAAGCTTTCAAATGATATAAAGAATTTTTCAAGAAATTTGAATTTTGATCCCTGCAATCGCCCTTTGAAGATTCAGGAGTCCACCGGGATTCCAACTCCCAAAGTGGAACTCCCTTGGTGTGTGAAGGTTCATTCCCTCACACCTTCTCATATTCCCAGGAGTATGTTGTGTGATTCCTGGCTTCCCTATTGACCCGCAACCTTACAAACCCTTGCATTGGTTATGAACCCAAGGCTAGGGTTGCGACATTTTAGTATTTAGTGAGTAGCAAGGATGTAGGGAATCTATGAAGCAGGTGAGAGGGGATCAATGAAAGGTCTAATAAAAACATAACAATCTTCAAACCTTATAAGCATACAATTAATTCGAAACAACTTAACGATTAAATAAACAGAGGGGGATAAGGTGGTAATGGCAACTTGAGTTTTATGATGAATGGAACATTTATTTAGGTTATGGTTAAGCTCAACAAGGAGCTGCAATTACATGTGAAGTCCTAATGTATGTCGCAATGATAGTCCATAACTACAAGGAATCTAGGATGCGTCGAATGGTGCAAACTAGATAATCTGCTTTGCTATTGGAAGGTAGTCGGTGAATTGGACTGCGCAACCAACGATAACCTCCAACACCATGAATTGAAAACCATGTTAATTTCATAACAACCTTCAGAGACGATGTCGAATTCGTCACCAGAAGCGGGGTCGACGTACAACAAAATCACTAGGGTGCGAGAGTTCAAAAAAATGTGGTAGTACCAAGCTCGAAGGGGATTAATTTCAAGACAAACGCGCACCTCTCACAATTCGAGTTCTTCATCACAAGGATGTTGCATCAACGTCAAATCTAAAAACAATTTCCGGGCCGACCCTTCATTTGCGTGCGCAGTTTGAGGCCCATAAGACGTGGCCATATGTAACGCCATAATTTCAAAGAAAAAAAAAAGAAATCTTCAACTAAATCGAATTGATAATGAATGTGTGGGGGACTTGTGACATCAAAATGCGCAATCGTAATTTATGGGCCAAAGGAAAGGGAGGAAAGGCGTAAATAATGACTTAGAACCATGGTAAAGTAAAACTTGAATATCAAAGGGAAAAGACGAAGGTCTAAGTAAAATTGTTTGGGGGAAAAGTGGGAAGAGGTGAAAAAGAACATTCTCCTTCTCCTTTCATTGGCCACCAAGTGGGGATCTTCCTTCCTTCTCTTTAAAAAGGCAAAATCAGATCATTTTGGTCTTTCTTTTTTGGACATTATTTTCAACTCGAATCTTGAAAGGTCTTGCTTCCACAACCTTCTTGGGTAGGAGGAGAATGAGTAGTCCTAAGTAAATGGTAGAAAGAAGGAGAGTAGGTTGAAGGGGTGTAGTAGTTTGGGAAGAATGGAAGTAGGTAGGGATAATGTTGGGAGCTTGAAATCCTAGAAAAACTTTATAAACCTTCTCGGGTTTGGTAGCATAACTTACTATTAACTTAGTTGCAGAGCTTAGGATTTGGTAAAAAGGTGCACCTTGTAGTTAACTTTCTAAAAAGCTAAGGCAAGTCAAATTTGGATAATATATGTGTTAGAAATAATGTTTTAAATGACCAGTGGTCTATAACCAAGTTAAATTTCTTACCTTTGTAAAACCGTTTTGGGTTTGGTGGCAAATCCTATTACTAACTTAGCTATAGAACTTAAAATCTGGTAAAAAAATGCGCCTTGTAGTTAGCTTTCTAAAGAGTTAAGGCAAGCTAGATTTGGACAACATATGTGTTATAAATAGTGTTTTAATGACCGTTGGTCTGTAATCAAGTTAAACTTCCTATCGTCGTAAAACCCTTTCGGGTTCGGTAGCATAACTTGCTATTAGTTTAGCTCTAAAGCTTAAAATTTGGTAGAAAGGTGCATCTCGTAGTTGGCTTTTTAAAGAGCTAAGGCAAACCAGATTTGGATAACATATGTGTTAAAAATAATGTTTTAAGTGATTGGTGGTCTATAGCCAAATCAAACACGGTGTTAAACCTTCAAAAGTTGGTTTAAATGAATGACAATTTAACATAAAATTATAGGATTTGGCGTGTTGAGCTTGGAAAATGTATCTATTGTTATAAATTATGATTGATGCATAATAAGCAAACTACTTGGTTTCAACTACAAACGCAATTTAACAACTAGAAATACATTTGCATTTTTATTTCACCGATAACATATGTACTTTTGTATATAATCACCTCATAAACCAAGCAGTAGAGGACAAGAAGTTGCCTCACAACCACATCCAAGGGGGTAAGGGGGGAGGACCCATGTAAAGGTGTTAATGATGCATGAACTTTTCACATAACATCTTTTTGGCGACTATGCTGGGGAAACCATTATTTCCCCTTGAATCACGGATTTGTTAAAAATGCTCAAAAAAATTGGCCATACCATATTATATTTATATTAGGTTAAAAAATCGAGAATAATAAGGATGCTAATAGTATTATTGATCTGAAAATGTAGAAAGACAAATGAAGTTGTAATGGCTCGTAGTTAAACCAAGGTTGTAAAATCTCCTAGTTAAACGGGTTGATGATTGGTGATGGATGAGACAATGTTGGGAAACTCAAGTTGAGGAACACGACTATGGGAAAGGGAACATAGGCACTGTGTAAAGGAAGCAATTAATGAGGAAATCTTAGAAGGTGGCTTGGAAGTTAAAGAAAAGGAGGTCATGCCTTTGGTCATCGGTGACATTAACCTTAAGGAGGATCAATTGGAAACAATATATACCATCTTGGGGCACACCGACACAAGTACCAACGACCACAACATATGCACCACAAATAGAGGTATTGTTTAAAAACACCATCTTACACCAACTTATCCGATGACCTTCCACAGTCCAACCTATTCAAAGATTAGCTACTCAATACCCCATGGCTAATACCCCAATTGGATCACATCCATCTTCCATAGCCATCCCGGCTTTCCAATATTATCCATTGTAAGGATGGGTGGTCAGCCTCAAAAGAGTATGGAATGGGTAAAATACAAGGAGGGAGGGGATCTTAACTCCCATGTGCAACTTTTTGAAAGGATCTAGTAGGCAAACGGGGAACATACAAAGGAAGATCAATTGAGATTGTTTCCTTGTACATTAAAAAGGGATCTTTTTGATTGGTACTCAAGATAAGAAACTAATTTCCCCACAAGTACATGAGAAGAATTATAAAGGTAGCATTTGGGAAAAGGTATCGGATTGTCAAAACAGATGAAGGAATCTACTAGAAGATGTATGCAATCCACGTGGGATGAAAAAAAGATGTGGAAACTTACTACAAATGATTGACCAAGCTTAACAATGTTCTTATTCCTCCCCAAACACAATATTCATTTTTGAAGGATTCTCACTATATCTATGCTAAGACATACCTTGGAAGAAGTTGGAGAATTGGTTAGGCAAGTAGAAGATAACATGACAAGTGGTAGACCCAAGACCAAAAGGAAGCATTGAAACTCTACCTCATCCTCTTCCTCATCCTATATCCTCATCAGAAGAGGACATTAAACCTCGGAAGGATAAGAAAAAAAAAAAGGTCAATGACAAGGAGCAAGCCAAACAAGATAGGTGAGGAAAAGTTAATGGAAGAGGAAAATTTTTTGTTGGCAGACGCTTGATCGAGACTCTAAGAAGAACAAAAGGCCTTGGAAGAAAAGATTCAAACTACCATGGAATTACTTACGCCTAACACATTTTGAAAGCAAGTTTACTTCATGTATTGCAAGTGGGAGGGCCATTTACTGTTCAATTACAAACACATCAAGTGAATCTAGTGCCACATATGCCATAGGTCTAACCATAGTACATAAGTATGTCGATACAACTTTAGATTAAGGCAGTTCAGAAAAGCATTGCCTTTTAAAGAGAACCAGCTACAACCACAAGGGGGTTATCTTCCATCCTCATCCACCATCCCAAAGTATCTTTAATTACAACCTATTGTACCATTTCCCTTTATTTCTGCCCAACAATGTTTTTTAGCAACCTTGTTCCTTACCCCAACCAAATCTCATCCTATCATGTTTAGCCAATAGTCAACCCTCCACCACTTTATCTAGTTCAACAAATGAATTACCTTGCACCTCTACCACCCTACCCACCCCCAACCCATGGGACATTTGGTAAGTAGAGACTAAACCCAAACATGACTAGATTTTTTTGTGTGACCAACTAGGCCACATGAAAAATGTGTGCCCTAATCGGCCAAGGTTGAAAGAAGGGGGCATCCCCCTCAACCCAAACCTACGAGGGGTCATGAACATTGATTGTGTCACCTTGCATATTAACCCATGGGGAAAGGATGAAAACACAAGGGAGCTAATAGTGGGAGTGACCACCAAAAGTTAATTATGAACATGAAAGGGAGTACTTGTGTCAATGCATAATGGTCATCCCCTAATTCCTCCTTTTGTACCTACACAATGGCATAAAGACTAAAAGTTGGGCTTAGATATGATGATTTTCTATCAGTAACTACAAGAAGGGATAAAAGAAGAAATGTTGATCACCCTTTTCCAAGTTGATGGGACCCCCCACTTAGTAGGAGACATGGTGGACAACCATGTCAAGGAGAAAGGTTTACCACCCCTAGAAGATGAGTTCTTTGGATGCTTTAGGTTTGGATGACGTTCGGTTAGAAGGTTTGTTTGGAGAACTACTTCCCCTTGAGGAGGACCACTTGGTTGCCATAGTAAGTGGTGTTAGGAGCATATCACAACAACTTATAGCCTCCATGACCTTAATTACTAGGCTCTCATTCCCTACCTACCAATCTAAGGGTGCAACTAACCACCAAGTAAAGCCGCATGAACCCATAGCCAACAATGGTCATACACTAAGGTGACTATGTCATTAGGACAATTATTAAAATTAGCCCATGAATTGTGCAACATCACAAAGTGGGGACCCCTTTGTATTAGTGCTATTTAAGTGCTTTCACAATACTTTTACAAGATGTCCAAGGTTTAGTGCTTTGTTCGTGTAAAATAGGCATTGAAACAATTTAGATTGTATTGATTTAATTTTGATATTGTTTCAATGATGATTGATGTAGCATCATATTTGCATTGTATTTGTGTTATTTGCCATGTTGTATTCACATTATGTCCCATATTGTAATGATATTGCATTAGTATTATGATTGTATTGAATATGCATTTTTAGTTGTAAACGATACAATGTTGTTACAATACGGTTACGAACTATATTATTGTATTGATTTTATATTGTATTCATGTTGTCTATATTTTGTATTTATGTTGTACTCATATTTGCATTGCATGTGCATTGTTGAACATAGGGGATGCAATGTTGCAACAACATAGCTACAAACTAGATATTCAATAGTGACTCAATGTTGTATTCTTGTTGTTTATGTTATTGTATCTATGTTATAATCATACTTTCCCAACATTGTATTTGCATTGATTGTGTGTTGTTGAAGGTAGGTGATGTAATGTTGCAACAACACAGTTGCAAATTGGATATTCAATAGTGAATCAATATTGTATTCATGTTTATTATGATGTTGTAAATGTGTTATAGGCACACCACAACAAAAGCATTTAGAAATTGCATATGCGCCATTGGTTGCAAGAATTGTGACGACTTCTTAAACTGTCATAGTTTTGGATCACAAGATTGCAAAAAGAAGCAGTTACACAATACAAAGGAGATAATGAAATGTTGACCTTGAGATGATTGAGTAGAGCATCTAAGGCTATTGTTGTTTTTCTTGAAGGAAGATCATAGTATCAGAAGTGGAAGAAAAGGTAGGCAATTCTTGCCATGATAAATGTCGCAACCCTAACTTGGCCAAGTGTGGGGGTGAAGCCCCACACTTGGAGAAGTTGGGGATTTGGAGTCCTCCGGGACTCCCGAATGTTCAAAGCTCAACAACAATAGGCAAAACACCTTGCATTGAGGTGTTCTTGATGTCATTGGAAAGGTCTTGAAACTTAGATATCGAAAATGCCCTCGCATTCTCGATTTGGACATCTGTGGCCCAAGTTATGGGCAAAAGAAGGGCCGGGAGTCAAACTGGCAATTTGACTCCCGACCGCTAAAAGTCAGGAATCGACCAGCTCTCGATGTCCGATTCGAAAGTGTGATACGTCGTTGGAAAGATCTTGACAAGGGCTACAACTTCGATTTAGACCTTGTTGCGCTCCAAGGTCAAGACGAGGAGCTACGACCTCTCAAAGTTCCGGGAGTGCAGAACCGGGACACTTGGGTGGATTTCGGGACTCCCACTTGGGAGTCGTGGGAAAAAGAGCCACTTGGTTGTGGGTGTGGCGAAGCGTCGCAGAGTATACTATATGGGGGATGGTGGTGGCATCCCTCGAGTCCGGGCCGTGGTGAGTCTGATGGTCCGAAATGCTCGTGGCTTGTCCCAACACCAAAAGGTGTCTCGGAAAGTGATCTAACCACTTGGGTGGTTTGTTTTGATGCAGATTCAAGCTTGATCATATAATACCTCTTCTTAGTCTAATCCTTGGGCTCCCAACTCGACCCTCCACCCCTTTCTAGAGTTGGAAGCCGGGAGCGTGCCTCCAAGTCTTAACTTCCGCAACTTGACTTTGTGAAACCCTCAAGTTGGTTTCACCCCGTGACTTGGGAGCGCATCAATAAATGACAGGTTCCAAGCCATCAAGAACAGACTGGGAAGCAATGTAAATCCTAGCAAGCACAAATCTCACCAGAAAGAAATTTCATTTAGCTTCAGAATGCATTCGCAGTAATAGTTGGACATAAGGTCTAATACCTCTCTCAAGGAGACTAAAAGAACCAGTCGTTGTATCCTTGGAGCAATGGAATGTCCATCTTCTCTGTGAATGCATGGTCAGTCATTCTTCTCCTTCTAGCTCCTTCATTCTCAGCGTGGTTTCTTCTTTCGTGCTTCCGATGCAAAACTCCTTTTGCTGCACAAAAGCTGCAGAATACGTACTCTTTATAAGCCCCTACGATTCCAAATTTGTTCGATGCTAAAGTGTTTCTAGAACAAACCAGAAACAAAGCAAAACAAAAACCAGGCAACATGCTACCGACATCCGATTCAAACATTATTTCGTTCTGACCGACCGGAGAAAAGCTCTCTGACAAAACCGCGACAGAACCGAAAGCTCCAAGGCCAGCTCCAAAAGAGCGAAGTGCAAACCATGAGGGTTCCGGGACAAATTCCGCAAGCAACTTACCAGCTAGAGAGCGATAGATAGTCACAGGACACTACGGAAGAAGTTGTGCGACAGGAGAGAGAGAAAGAGAAGAAACCACGCACGATTTGAGCCAACGAAGAATCAAAAGGAAGAAAAGAAGCAGCACCAGTAACACGTTTCGAAAACTATCCTCCTATTCCATGAACGTAGTCTTGTGTGCTCTCTCTGTGTCTCCGTGTCTCTGTATCTGTTCTCTGTCTGTGTGTGCAGCATTGCAAATGAGGTATACAGAGGAGAAGAGGTGCAACCTTTAGGCATGCAGCAAAACAAAAATCGTTGTCACAGACATGCTTGATGAAGTTATGGAAGAAAGGCTTTGAGGAGGAGGAGGAGGAGGAGCAAGACCTGCACCTGAGAGAAATTTTTCTTTTTGTTCAGGAGATGAAGCCGCTGCTGCGCAGATCTTTAGAAGGCAAGCAAGATCAATGCAGCTTTAGACTTGTCTGACGAGAGAGAGAGAGACAAAGAGAGACGAGCGCATTTGTTGCGAGGCTTTCTTCCCTGCTCATCCGAGATTTCGATTATAATGAGACCTTGACTTTTTGTCCCTAGGACCTCAACTCCTCGTCGTCCGACTTCCTTCCTTGCTCATTCGAGATCCCGATTCCAACGAGACCTCAACTCCTCCCCCCCCCTTGCTTATCCGAGATCCCCATTCTAATGAGACCTCGACTCCTTGTTTCTGGGACCTCGACTCTTGTCCATTACTACTAGCTAACTAGTTAGGTATTAGCCGTCATCGAGATCTTAATTCACAATCAGATCTCGAACTGCTCCTTGATCCTCATCCGAGATCCTGATTTAACTTACTTACCAATCAGATCTCGACTCTTGTTTTCGAGACCTCGACTCTGTGCCACTACCTACGAGGTTTCTATCTGCCTTCATCGAGATCCCAATTTCAATAAGACCTCGAATTTTGACCACCCCCGAACCCCCGACCCTTCGCCCCAAACAAAAAAAACCAAAGAATCAACTTAGATTTTCATACATTTATTCCAATTTTAACTCCATAATTTTAAGCCTGCATGTGATTTTAAATTTTCCCCACTTCTATTCTTATTCATTTATTTCAATCTTAAAATCCATAATTTTAAGGCTATAGCCTGCATGGTGATTTAAAAAATTTCCCCACTTCTATTCTTATTCATTTATTTTCAATTTAAGATTCATAATTTTAAGGCTATAGCCTGATATGCAACAACATTGAAAATTCACCTTTATGAAGGTTGTTATAGCAACAATTCAATAGCTAATCAATTTGTGTTATCTCAGCATTAATAAGATTTTATTCATTGTATGTGTGTTGAATGAATGTAAATTATGTCAACACAATCCCAATGCTAACCCAATACATATTGTTATGATGCCATCAACATATTGTATCAATTTTCATATCAATATTGAATCTTCAACATATAGTCATCAATTTGATGATTTATTAATGTATGTTGTGCCAATGTTGGTCATATTTTTTTCATTGGACTAATATTGATATGATGTCAAATATTTTAGTATTATATTAATGCCATTTCAAGACATGTTGTTACAATGTCACCTTAACATCATATCAATGATTGTATCAACATTAAACGTTGAACATATTGTTAAGGTGTTGTAAAAGCACTCATACAAAGAGGGGGCAAGTTTGTGATGAACTACTTAGTTCACCACGTTCTTTTGCCTCCAAAGGAAAAACCACAAGGCAAGGAAGAGGTGGGACTTTTCTAGGCTACTTTCGTGGACGTTCAAATGCCTATGATCAATATTGAAGTGGCAAGCCATAAGGTGATGGACACCCTAATTGATGGGGGTTTGGGATTGAACATTATTACAAATTCTCTCCAAATATGGTTAAGATTGCAAGGAATGGAAAAATCAACTTTCCAAGTTAAAATGGTAGATCAATGACACGTCCAACCTATGGGGATATTCAAGGACCTCATGATCTAAATATCTAGCTTGGAATTATTTATTACTGTAATATTACTTAGGATGGAAGGATTCAATGATGAGTACTCCATGTTATTAAGTAGGCCATGGCTATGGCAAGCTAAGGTCCATCATGATTAGAGCACGAACTTATTAATCATTATCCATTGTAAGTAGGACAATAGTAGTTTCTACCACATAGTTTATTCAATCCAACCATGCCACCAACCATTAAACACTTCAAATGTACAATGCAGGAAAATACCAAGTATTGAATATTGATCTAAAGTAAAAACCATTATTGAATTAGACATGGGAAATACTCCTAACTTGGCAGATGTTACAAGGTCGATGCCTCGAGGAAATGTAGTCAACCCCGAAAATCCATTGGGGTAGCCTCCCTTAATGAGGACCAAATGGAGGTATACCTTACCTGACGCGCTCCTAACTCCTTGAGGGATTCAAATATTAGTCCTAAACGGAAAATAACATAAGAGCAAGGAGTCGAAGCACACTCCATGGCTCGTAACACTTTGGAGGGGTAGAGGGGTGTGTTGGAGCTTCGGGATGGGACTAAGAAGAATTGATGAGTTTCACTTACTCATATGAGCTTGCACAAAACCAATACAAGGTGGTTCATGCAGAGTTGGAACACGTTTGGTGTTAGGACAAACCATGAGCAATTCGGAGTCACAAGACTCACCACGGCTCGGACTTGAGAGAAGCCACCACCTTCCCCCTTATAGTACACTTTGTGGCTGCCCATGGGGCCCACATCCAAATGACATTTTGTCCCGGGACTTCTAAGTGGGAGTCCCGAAATTGCCAAAGTCGAGACTCCTACGACTTTGGGGCCCATAACTTTGTGTGTAAACCTCAGATTGAAATGAGGTCTAAAGCAAAGTTGTAGCCCTCATTGAGAGCTTTTCAACTACGTGTTGCACGCCACCTGCACGTAACGAAATCAAGTCGATTTTTGACTTTTAGTGGTCGAGAGTCAAATTGCCAATTTGACTCTTGGCGTTTCTTTTGGCCATAACTCGTGTTTCAGATGTCCAAATGGGTGATGTGAACCCATTTTCAACATTTAAGTATCAATATATTTTCAATGATATAAAGAAATCTTCAATCCATTAGGTTTTGACCCCTGCAATCGCTCTTTGAACATTCGAGAATCCATCGGGACTCCAACTCCCGAAGTGGGAGTTCCCTTGGGAGTACGAGGGTCTATTCCTTCACACTCTCTTGCATTCCCGGGAGCATGCGGCATGACTCCCGGGCTTCCCTCTTGGCTTGCAACCTTACAACCTCTTGCCTTGGTTGTGAACCCAAGACTAGGGTTGCGACATTAAAGGTGAGGTTACAACATAGTTTTTCCAACTTGGAGTTTTTCCATTCCCATCTTTAACTTATTCTTACCTATTCCGTAAACTCTTTCACTTCACTACAATACTACCTCTTCTTATTTGCTACTTCAAAGCCCTCAATATTAACCCAAATGAGAACAACCTCCTTGACTTTTAATTCTTAAAACAACCTTGTTTCTTGTCTATACCTTGTTCTCTTGCTTTTACAAGAAAGAAAACCACTACTACTTGTTCCTAGGTCCCACACCCAACAAACTCCAACTTCCTCCCCTTTTCTATTCCTAGCCCCCTTACTCCAACAAGTTTAAGTACCTTTTCTTGACCTCCACCAACCACCTCCCACTCACCATGCTCATGAATTCCTTCCCTTTCGCTACCACAACCGCCATTATTTGAAGATTTTAACTCCATTTTCCAACAAATGTTTGATTTGACCACTCCTTGAAAAGGTAGCTAGTTCATGTTGTCGTGGCTTTCCACCTTCATCTTCCTTGCTTCTTCATGATTGCCAAGATTTTTTGCCTCTATCATCATCACTCCTTCCGTCTCACAACCTTTTTCCCATGCTCCACTCATCATTCAAGAAAAAGAAAAAGAAATCAACAATATTTCCTTGCTTTTCAACTCCTTGGAGGCACCATTAACGTTGCCCTACCTTAACCCTAATTGTTTATAAACTTTTGTTCGTACCTTCTTATCTGGAAAGGTTAACCGATCTCAAACAAGGACAAGAAATTCGACCTTGTCTTCAAATGGCCAACCTACTTTCCCCTTTTCTTAACCATGCCACCCCCTCAAGCTCTAATAGGATAAATGCATACTTCTTAACCTAATCCCTTAAACTCAAGCTTAACCCCCAAAATTCCCTTATTCATCTTAGCCTTCTTAATCAAATCCAAGTAAGGTTAATTTAGGCCCAACAAGGTTGCCCCTTGAAAAAGGAGGGAGACTCATAAACTAAGGGGGGTTGTTTCATGTGGAGAAAGAGAAAGATAATGTGTGAAGAAATTGTTTTTGTGTAAGGTAGGAGCTTTTAGAGGTGTTGATAGTTGTAGAACTAGGAATTATGGCCATGTAGGATTGTAAAGAAGCCAATAATAGGAGATATGAGTAAGACTTGGGAGTACTTGAACTTTAAACAATGTATTATACCTTGTTCTTAAAAATATGAGGACTATGTGTGCAAGAACTTGCTAGATTGTATGAAAATTGATGTTGGGGGTGGAAGGGGTATGACTAAATTAGGGTTGTAGTTGGTTAAGTGAATTAGAAGATGAGCTGGTAGAGAAAGAAAGGTTCGTTGTTTTTAGCAACTAAGAGAAAGGAAATTATAATTAAGAAACCAAAAGAAAAGGATTTGCTAGAAGAAGAAGAAGTAGGGTTGTTGTTTGTAGTAGATAGGAGAAGGAACTTTAATTAAGAGAGGGAAAAGAGTTGCTAAAAGACAGGGGTGCCTTGGAATTATTGGAACCTATTAAGGCATAATTAAGAATTAAAGGGAGTGAAAGTTGAGTGATAAAGTGTGATTCCCTCTTTGACAACATCCAAAGGGATAAGGGGGAAGGACCCATGTAAAGGTGTTAATGACGCGCTAACTTTGCGCATAACAATATTATACAATGTTGTTGATTTGTTGAACAATAAAACTAAATTTCTTAAAGAATAAAACCCGACCATTGTTTCTTGATTTGTCAAACAACAAAACGCCTCCCAATTTGTTCATCAACAAAACCAAGTTGATGTTTTTCGATCTGTAAGAAAACACAAAACCAAAGTTGAACAAAAAAACAAAAAGAGGCCTTTCAATTTGTTGAAAAACAATTTTAAAAAAAAAAACATAAAGCATGAAGGCAAAACACAAGAACAACAAAAAATCAAAGCAAGCTTAAAAACTTATTTAATTAAACTTGCAACAAGAAATGAAGCACCAGACACTTGGTTCTTGTTCTTGTGAAGCTCATAGCTATAAAAAAAAGAAGAAGATTGAAAAAAGTAAGAGCAAAGTAATAAACAAGAAATTTGAAGTACAAAGTATGAAATGCAAAGGTGCAAAGTGTCAAAAGCAAACTATGATGGGTCCTCCCTAAACCAAAATAAAAACTCTAAACCTTAAATGGGATTCATACCAGACATTTTCAAAACCCTAATGAGCTGGATATCAATTTTATTTAAAACCTTTTCACTTTATATGATCATATATAAGGCTAATACATGTAAGGGCATCTCCTGGCTGTATATAGACCCAGAGATTTGGAAGTTCAAAAAATCTGAATCCATATCCGACAATTCTCTTTCTCTGAAAGCGTAACCACATTTTTATGTATAACCAGCCAACACTGATTGTCACGGCGACCACCTAGCAGGTCCCAGTTTCGTTAGTGAGCTACTAGTCTCCCCTTAGACCTAATAATTACAAGCAAATGGGCTCAAGTTTGAGCTTTGAACGCTAGAGAGTTTTCCTCTATGAACATATGAGCCCATCATTTAGAGCATGCCCACCGGTACTCACTATGTGATGCTGAACATTAAAATCCATTGAAGAAAAGTTAACATATACCGGTCCAGGTCAGGAAAATGGTTTTCCTCCTGAGTATTTGCTTACTTTGGTGAGGCTTGTAAGAACTGCAGCAAAACTGTGAACCTGCTAGAGAGTGTGATATATATGATCCAACTGATGCGCCCTGTTTTTGATTTGCCAATCATAACGATTGGTACAGGTGGTTAGCTATCAGTAGTTCCAGCTATTTGCAGACCCCGTTTCAATTTTATGGGTGGGATTGCAAAAAAGTAAATAACTAAATTTGGATGTGAGAATTTCTTTTGCAGGGTCTCGTACTGAGCACCAGTGGGAATGCTCTTAGAGCATGCTCAAAATGCCCCTGTATGGTACTTTTTGAATGAAGATTTGCAGAAAAACATGGTGAAACTACTGGGTGCCTGGAAAAGTGCACTGGTTACTAGGGCCCTCCAAGAGCACGAGGAGCAGGAAATGACTGTTTCTCATTGGCCAACTACAATGATTGGCCCAGGTGGTGAGGTTAAAGAGTCTCTTACTTTGTACAGTCCATCTTTTCAGGTTCATGGGTGGCGATTGGGGGAGAAACTAAAGAGTGCACACTGGATGTGCTAAATCCGGATAGAGGATTGCTAGTTGGCATGATCGTAACTACCTAATCTCTAGTCTATATTTGTTTTCATATAATGTAAAGAAACCTGGGAAAGCTTTTGCATCCACCCATTGGTCAGGTGTAGAAGGATGCAATACAAATTGCCATTTCACATGGATGAAAAGCTCACACCAATCTTGCTATGTCCTAGTGACCTGCCAAAAATTTTGCAGCGTATCTCGAGGTAACCTTATAAGGCATATTTTTTTCATCCAGGAGTAGGGAGGGCATTTCATTTTTCATAATAATGTCCCCCTCCCTGTTTGCCTGGTTAACTCCATTTTTGGGAGGACAATTTGTTTTTCATAATGCCCCCTTCCTGTTTTGCCTTGGTTTCTCCAGTGAATTTCTAGTGGGTCTTTATGTCGGGTAAAGCCCCGGTCAAGGGCATTACCCAATTGGGCTTGCACTCCACTATCACCTCATGCGCCCTTATTTTGCTGTCTAAAAAAGTTTTTTTCAGTTTTCATAATGGGTCATTGAGAGGCACACAGTGCTCTACGTCGATGCTGATTGTTCCATTCAGCAACAATAGTTTGATGGGAAATTCAAAATTCAAAATTGCCATCGAAATGATGGCCGAGTACGATGCCTCACAGTTTCACCTTCATAGTTTGAATTGTGTCCTGAGCCTCGACGGCAAGCAAACTCAGGCCATTTGCGCGCTCCACAACATGTCAGGAAAAACGAAGGTAGAACAACATCTAGCAATTATTGACCATTTTTTCGAAACACCTAACTTGAAGTCTGAGAAAAGCCAGAAGGCACAAAGTGACAATGACGACAAGTTCAACACGTTGATTGAACGTGCTCAAAAGAAGATCGAAGCACAAATTGCACAGTTGCGACAGATCTTTGAGCAGGTCACCAACAATTTTCTAAAACATATCACAACAGCCCAACAGTCAGCCCCTACTGCTAGTCATGACAATGAGGTTACAAAACTGTTAAAGAGGTGGTGGAGGAGTCACGGGGAAAGTGGGTGGACGTTGTGAAGAAGATGGGCAAATAGATGGACAACTTTGTTAGCCAAGGTGAGGCCAGGGAACGCTCCACACGTTCATGCAGCGCACGTATCATACGATTTGACGAAACAGAAGGCGAGACAACACAACAACTGCTAGATAAAGTCAATAGTCAGGTTTTAGAAGGACAAATGAAGCTAGCCATCAAGGCTATGGCAACAGTGCGCTAGCCCATCAGCAGGAAAGCTGAGACCAAGCTTGGGACTGTACGCACACGAGCTGTACTTGTTACTTTTGATACAGCTAAGGACAGAAAAGTTGTCTGTCAAAACCGTGTAGCTCTGAAAGGTACTCATTGGGACTTGGAAGAGGATTTGACCAAATAGCAACAAGAGCAAAATAGGGCATCATGGCATATATTTAAAAAGGCCAAAGCGGAAAAGAAAAAAATTTATTGGCGTGGCGCAGACCTTTACATCAATGACAACAAAGTCATAGCTCAGCACTAAGGGTGTTGGGACCAAAGAGCATTACGAGTCTCCTTGTGGAACATCCATGGGGGGACAAACACGAAGCTAAGTACCAGTTCACATATATAAGAACTGTTTGATGACTCAGATGTTATTGCACTGACTAAAACACATTTGTTCCCTAATGAAACACCATTGCATATGCCTGGTTTTCAGTGTTTACACAATCCACGCCCTGTATTTGACATGAGTTCCATCAAAACAGCAGTGAAACATAGTGGTGGTGTTGCAGTATTTGTGAATGACTCATGGTCAAACTGTGTATCCCTATGGAAATAAAGCACAGATGGCATTAGGTTGTGGCTACAGTTCCAACGCTCGGGGGTTGCACCGTTGTTTTTGGCTGTAGTGTATTCTCCACCCAAAGGGTCCCCATATGCTGATGAAGGCTTGTTTGATAACATTGCTGCAGAGGTCGGCATGATTCAGGATCTTGGGGGTAATATTTTACCGATTGGTGATTTCAATGCAAGGACCAGTGCAGTTGACGATTATGTTGATTGTCGTTACTTTGCAGATCACATGCCTGATACACTACCATTGGGGAATGACTTCCCGGAGGTTTTGTCTCATCGACATAACTTGGACAAGGGGGGGTTGAAAGGTTGGCATAATGAGTTCTTAGACCTTTGCCACTCCTCGGGATTGTTCATTTTCAATGGTAGGAGCACAGGCGATGAATCAGGGGAGTGCACTTGTTTTGCCAATGGCGGCTCCAGCCTTGTGGATTATATGGTTGCATCACTTGTTCTGTTTGATTGTGCCACATCACTTGTTGTACATAAATGCCTTTTATTCTGTGGAAAAGGGTGTGATTCTGACCACATGCCACTTTCACTCAACTTGCAGTTACTTTAGCAACATGTGTCATCAGCAACTTCAAAATCATGTGCAGACATTCGTCGTTTCAAACATGATGCTAGTAAGTGCACACAATATTGTTAGCATCTGCAGCAATAGATTGCCCAGTGCACAGCACAGATAAGTGACACAGACAATGCTGACATGGCCGTGCAATTGTTGCATGACTACATTTGTAACGCCACTGCGGCTGTGCATGGCTGCCCTGTGGCATGCACCAGTACAACACAACATCGTCATCAACCATGGTCTGATACTAAATGTCGCAGTAAGCACAAGGAAGTATTTGCATATGCAAAGCTTCATCCTGACAGCCATCTAGCACGTGAACGGAAGAAGCAATTTAAACAGCTACTGCGTTGTAAGAAACGCATGTACAAGAAGTTGCAAAGTTGATAATTGTGTGCACTAGCAAAGACCGATCTAGCCAGCTTTTGGAGGCAGTATTCCAAGAGCAAGGAGCGATCTGTTGCTATCAGCAAAGCAGACTTGGTTGCTGGCTTCTAGAAACTGCTGGAAGGACAGTGCCCCAGTAATACATCTGGGGGACAAGGTAGCTCTATAGATCAGGTGGTCCCGAGCTTGTCACACCCTTTTGCAACTGATGATTGCAGCACACTAAACTGTGACATAACCTTAAATGAAATTGCACAAGTGATGAGGAGATTCAAACATAACAACTTTGCTAGCTTAGATGGCATCAAAGCAGAGTTTATGTTAGATGCTGGCGATATGTTACATGTACCACTACAGATTGTGTTCAACAAGTTGTTACAACAAGGTTATTCGGCAAGCTTGTCTATCGGAGTCATTCATGCATTGCACAAAGGTGGTGATGCCTTGCAATTTGAGAACTACAGGGGAATCACAGTGGGTCCTAAACTAGCTAAGGTGTTTGCCATGATTCTAGAGGCACGGTTGAGCAGCTGGGCAGAAGAGAGGGGCTTACGTGCCAGGGGATAGGCTGGTTTTAGGAAAGACCTTCGCACCACAGACAACCTGGACATTTTGCGAACGTTCATTGAACATAACACCCACAAACGCAAAAAGGTGTATTGTTGTTTTGTGGACTTTTACAAAGCTTTTGATACAGTGCCTCATGATTTGCTATGGCAGGTGCTGGCTGAGATGGGAATTGTGGGTCACTTCATGTAGTGTCTATAGAGCATGTACAACCAGGACAACGTTAGAGTTATGCATCCAACCGAAGGGCTATCAACCCGATTCTCATGTGGCATTGGGGTCAAACAAGGCTGTCCACGGAACCCACTGCTTTTTGGACTCTACCTTGATGGACTTGAGAAGCATCTAGATGCACTTAATGGCGACATCCCACCATAGCTGGTAGACATAGTAGTCAAATTACTGCTGTATGTAGATGATTTGGCATTGACGTCAGAGACCCCACAAGGGTTGTAGAAACAAATAAATGCTTTGTCTAAGTTCTATGTTGAACGACAATTGGTCATCAATGTGAGCAAGACCAAGGTGGTGGTGTTTGAGAAACGCCGTAGTGCAACGCCAAAGTTCACATACAGAGGGACAACCATTGAGCGAGTTCAATCATTCAAATACTTGGGCTTAGAGTTACATAGTACGAGAGGCATGGCAATAGCCATAGACAAACTAACTACTACTGGGAAGAAGGCACTGTTTGCATTACGCCACAAATGCAATGATTTGAGCATAAAAAATTCGGAAGTAATGTGTCGGTTGTTCAATTCACTAGTACGCCCAGTATTGAGCTATGCATGCAAGGTGTGGACAGGTTGTACAAGGGCGAAAGGTTGCAACAAGCAGAACAAGTACATATAATGTTTTTGAGAGGAATATTAAGGGTCAATAAAACAACAAGCACTTTTGCTGTGTTGGGGGAGTTTGGAAGGTATCCATTGGAGTATTTCTGGTGGCAACAAACTCTCAAGTATTATGATAGACTACGGGAGTCCATACCAGATCATCTGTTGTACTGTACCTACCAAACCCAGCTCCAGATGCTCAGTGTGCTCAATGATAACCAACAGTGTTGGCTCTGGAACGTGCAGTTGTGGTTTGACGACCAAAGGGTTGGGGTTCTCTATACTAATGTCAAGTGTGCTGTAACAAGTGCACATGTTTTTTTAAAATCTAGAATCCACTTATGGTGAACAGGCCAGAGCTAGAAATAACAGATTACGTACATACCAGTTGATGAACATGAGCTGTACAACAGAAGTTGGGTACTCATATGCACATCAGAGTTATTTACGAATGATCACAAATGTTCAACTCAAGCAATCTTTGTCAAGGTTCAGATGTTTAAACCATCGTTTGGAGGTAGAATGTGGCAGGCATGCAAAGCCTGAGAGTGTACCGAGGAGAGATAGGGTTTGTCGCCTGTGTTCCCTAAAAACTGTTGAAGATGAAGACCACTTGTTGCTAGTGTGCCCAGCTCACCATGACATTCGTTGCAAGTTTGGTCAACAACTAGGGAAACAGTTGACTCTGTGTAGCTTACCGCATGAATTGATGCATTTGGCTATTTAGAAAGCGGTAGCTTTGTACTTAGTTTCTTGCTTAGACAACAGGAGTGTTTTGCTCAAATCAATGAGGTAATAGTCGTTAAATGGATCTTTTTAGTCCGAGTATTGACATTAAATTAAAAGAAAAAAATAAATATTGGTGGGCTGGATGGAGGTGAAAATTCATAACTTGTGTGTGCCCTGTTGCCTGATTGGTCAAGCTCATAACCTCATCTCTATGTTGACAGGAACACACACAAGTGGTGGTGTGACAGAAAAGTATGGATGGAAGGTCTTTAGGGTTACTCTTTGGACAGGCAAATATCCATCAGACTCATGACGTTGGAAACTGTCCACTGTTTTGTCGTTTTATTCTTCACAGAAAATTTTCCTGGAGAAAGCTTTAATGGGCTGTTAAGCTTGTTTTTAAAGTTTATGCGAAAATTTAAGGATTAGCATAATGATTGTTGTTTTACTCATTTGTGGAGGAGGATGGTTTGAGCTATGGAACAAGGGAGTAGTGTGATTACAAATGTGCGGTATTTTTGAGAAGCTAAGTATTATGGTTGTTGTGTGATTTTGTATGTAGAGATTGATGCAGAATTAGTGTCGTGACGTCTAGTGTCGTAAGGGTGTAAATCCATAGTAAATTCTACTAAACAAAAGGACTAAAATTAGTCAAAAGTACAAACAAATCAATCAAAAAAAGATGCACGCACATACCTATACAATGCATAAAAGGAGGTTGAGATGAGAATTTCATGTATTATTAAATTGAATAAAAAAGAAGGAAAGAAAATGTAGTGTATGTAAACGATGGTTGTGTAATAGTTGCCGTGAGCAACTAAAAATCTAGTCTAACTATGGAAGAAACTTTCTTTAACAAAGGAATTTTAGAAAATTTGATAAAAGAAGGGAAGAGTTTGACCTTTTATACAATCGTCAACAAAGCATAAACCCTAAACAAGCTATAACCTAAAACACTTAATAACATACAATAATCTAAGAACCTACATTTATCCTAAATACATGATTAACGTGCCTATAACCAGTTGTTATGTAAGAGGCCATGCATATGGGCATGACATTAGGACTTGTGCTTGAGGGAGGAATGCCCAAAATTAGTAGGTTGTGATTATCTTTCTGGAGGTTTATTTTTCTTTTTCGTTGTGCAGTTGACCTTCTAGAAAGAATATGTGTGCATTCACATAAATAAGTCTATGATCAGGGGATTGATGAGAGATCTAAGGATTTCATGAACAACCAATTGGCAAAGGAACATGTTTACTATTGTGGGGATGTTGAATGTTTTGGATTATGGAAGAGAATACCCAATAGCTTGGGACCTCCGAATGTGTGTTTACACCACTTGATTGGGTTTTGGTTAATTTTTCTAGTTGGTGTCAAACAACATTTGTTAAACTTCCTAAGCTTGTACTGCAGAGTGAATGGGACATCAACACTCCAAATTTGACTTCATATGATTTCAAAAAAAATTGTGTGTTGTTTGCAAGGAAATTACTATCAGTTGCTGATATGGGAATTGCTTGAGTGACATTGGGTTAAGTTGTCATAGCTGTTTATTGATGGATTATATTGATGTTGATGGAAGGTCCTAATATGCCAATTTGGTTAGTTGAAGCTCAAGAGAGTGAAATCAGAGTGGTCTGACCCTTGTAAACATATTTTCAGTGGATCTGACAACATGGGATAGCTAGTCTTCATGAACATGTAATAGTGAAAAGTTGGATAAATTATGGATCTCATGAATCTTGTTTATACAGCTGATGTTAGAATTTGATGTATGTTAAATGTATTATGTGGGAGTTTATCTAGCCCCTCTTTTTTGGTTACAGTGGAGCTTCATAACCCATGCCTGGTGCGAGGGAAGCAAATGCACGCTCAGCACCTTTCAACAATTGGTTGTGCCCCATAATCAGCTCAAGCTGCTGGGCTACCAAATGTAGTCTTGTGGCCTCAATGGTTGATGGCATTCGATACTGCAGCAGCTCGAGTTGGTTACCTAGTCTATGTCATCTTTCTCCCTTGGGTTCAAAAAAATAAGAATCTTTTGGCTGCCCCTCAGTTCTGTAAAGACCTGTTCTGAATATTTTAGTGTGGTTTTGAAAAATGGAACCCCTGCATACCCACCCCAAAAGGATCAGGTCTTTACACTGAGTAAAGCCATGGCTAGGGGCTTTACCCGAATCAGGCCCTGTTTTGACTCTGCCTACTTATTAAAGGGGTCGGATTTGGAAGTGACTATTACTCGTCGATATGTAAAGATATAAATGGTCTTTGTCTGTTTAAAACGACTTTTATGACGGTGCAGACAATGATCATTAAACAGTATTCTATTTTAACATAAAAGAGTTGTTAACAGTTTTGGGGGTGAAGATGCTCTTAGAGCATCTCCACTTGTGCTCAGTATCTGACTCCAGGAAGTAAAATTTATTGTAATAAGTCAAAATGTGCGAGTTTAGTTCAGGAAATTGGTTTTTCTGCACCAAATTCGTGCAGCTTGTCGTGGCTGGTAAAAGGCGCAACATAGTTGTGCACCTCCATAAGTGTAATAAATTGGACGTGACCCGGCTGAGTATTTCTGATTGGTTGATCATAATGATTGGTCCAGGTAGTTTGCTAGTATTACTACCCCACGTATATGCAGTTCCAGTTCCAATATTATTGGTGGGGTTCAAAAAGAAAAAAGCTAAACTTAAACATTTAATTTTATTATCCAGAGTGACATACTCCACTTTGGCGCTCGACTCAGGAAGTCAGAAACACACCTTTTTAAAACAATTGCAGGTTGTTTTATGTTTAAATTTTCAAAAAATTGGAACCACAGATTTTGTTTTTGAAAACATCATGTAACTACCCAACACTTGTTTACAATGTGCATACGTTAAGTCACTGCATTTCCTAGTAAATGTGTATCATTTCATTAATGAGGAATCTTTGAGTTTTCTCTTGCACATCAGTTTTTTTTACCAGGGGAAAAATTTCATCAAAATGTGAAAAACAAAAATATATATATTCTTTTACAATACTCTCTTTTTTTTGGGTGAAAAATCACCAAGTTTCAAAAAATAATTTTGAAGAACATTTGCCACTTTTGGACTCAAATAACATTTTTGGTTGATAACATATTTTTTAACTAGTTAATTTATTATTTATATGAGTTCTAAAAACCTGTCACCATTTGATGCTAAATCCCTCTTGGGACGCTAGCCAACGATGGAACATCAAAAATTTGAAAAACAAATCACTCTTGCACATGGCAAGTTAAAAAGGGATTTAATGTGATTGAAACCCAATTACTGTAAGATTCATCAAAAACTCATTATAGATCACACAATTTCAACACACTTTAATTCCTCTTCATATAAAACTTCAGAGGTCTCCTGGCAAGAAAATATGACTGGCTTATTTTTGAAACTTCAGAATCCTCTTCAAAGTTAGAAAATTTGGTCAAGACTTTAGAGGTTTAACTTGTATATAACTTTTTCTCCTCAAAATTGGTGACTTTTGCAAAAACATTTCCAAAAATAAGCTCTTTTTTCACTAAGTTTGCGAAAATTCTGCAAAGAAAATAAAAAACATGCTGCTTCGGACCATTTTTTCCCCCTTTTCTCTCAGGGAAAAATTCCTCGTTTTTTAAACCTGAAAATGTGCTTTTGACACATATCAATGATTTTTGTGAAAAAAGGCCCTAATTTGTATTTCAGAAAAAAGAATCACCAGATTTCTACAACCTGTTCAAACAGGTGGCTATCATATAAAAGGTTGTTGTTCAAAATTCAAACAAATTGCAAAAAATGGGTTTGGAAGGAAAAGTCAGTTGTTGCTAGAAATTTTTAAAATATGAAAAATAAAACTTGTGTTCACACTTGGGCCAACAACACATGTTACATTAGTAAATCAGCATTTTAGGAAAAAACCTTTCATGGCAAAGCCAATCATTCAACTAATCCACACAATAAAAAATAGAGATTCTATAATTTTAATTATGTAAAATTAATTAAATGCAATAACTTTTTAAATTGTAGGGCCACTTATATATTTTTGAAGAAATAGTATTTATCTAATTAGAAAATTTGAACTTGTTTAAAACATGGTAACACCCTCATTCATGTTTTAAAATTTGAAAAAAAAGCCAATTACTCAATTAGATTCCAATGGTAGTTTCAACAGAACTTGAAGCACTTGATGTAAAGATGTAAAACACCATTGTTTTTTTTCCTTTGTATTTTCAAGACCCTCTTTGGCTCAAACATTACATTTTTAATGACAACTTGTCAAGGGAAGTTTCCATGGGTGGAAGGTACATACCAATGTTGGTTGAATATTTGCTTTTGGTTGAGTATCAACCATGGCATAAACCATGGTACTGGGTGCCTTGATTGCCAGCATGAATCGATAAAAAAACACACAATACCTTACATGGGTGGGCTGTTTTTCTCCGATACAAATGTCATGTTTGTATTTTGACATGTGTTGTGTTTTGTAAAGTGGCAAGATGCACTGGGGGCAAATATATATCACACACACCAATGTAGGACATCAAGGTTAGAAGTTAGAAATTTAGGTTATATTTTTTGCTTTGAGGGTTGTTGATGTGAGAAATGTTGTTTTTTGTTAAATTTTAGTTAATCGATAGTCAACTTTTAATTAAGAAGGCTTTCAAAAAGTTTTCTTACTTTATGTTCACATAGAAGCTTCCTTGGAAGCTTCTTTGAACTAAGTCCACAAAGGGGTATAAATAAGAATAAAATTCTTCATTTCCTTTAGTATGTTCAACATTAATTTTAGGCACATTCTTGCACTATAGTCTTATCATAATATTTTCATGTTCATGTTTACATATGTTAGCAGAATAAAAATTTGTTTCCATGTTTGTCTTTCACATCTTGTGTTTTTGTTTTTAGTTATTATGTTATTGTTTTTGAATCATGTAATCTTATTTTGTTCCTTGTTGCAAAAAAGGGCTTGAGTGACCCAACACCCATTAGTGTACCATTTAAAAAATCTTGTTTTGGGATTTTTTGGATGGGATGAAACCTAACCCAACCCAACACATGACTCTAGGTTCATAAGTTTTTTTTTCTCACACACCTTGACCTTTGACGGTCAATTTTTTTTTCCTCACCCCTTCCCTACCTACTTCTTATTTTTCCCTTCCTTCCGTTCTCCCCTCCTTTTTCCTGATCATTTTTTTCTTTGGGACCTTTTCATTTTTTTTTCTTTATTTGTTTTATTGTTTTATGTAGCTTTATTTGAGGTTTTTGTGACCTCTTTGTTTTTTCTTCTTTTTCCCCCTTATTTTGGGTCTTTATTTGAGGTTTTCGTGGTCTTTTTGTTCTTCTTTTGGTTTCATTTTTTGGTTTTACTTTTTGTTTTTTTTGTGTATGTTTTGAGTTGTGTGTATGTGGAGCTGCAAAAGAGGAGGACAAGAACAACAAAAAAAGGAAGAGAGATGAAGAGGAGGAACAACATAAAGAGGAACTTAAAAAGGTGAATCTCTTACATTCTAATTCATACAAGCCAACAATGGTAGTAGAGGTTTGTTACTAGCATCATGAATTCTCAATTGCAATAAAGGTTTGTTGCTTTCACCATGATTTTTTGTTTTTATTTGTTTTAATTTTAAATATATAATATTTTTTCTTTCAGTTTTTTTTCTTGTTATTTGGTTAGTTTTCTTTATTATCGTTTTTTTAGCATTTAATTTTTTTTTGAATTTTTCCTCTTTTTTGGTATTTTTTGGGTGAAAGCACATTAAGCCCCCCAAAAATTGTAGCCACAAATATATTTTTTGCAATTAAAATTTTTGGTAACATACAACCATCACATCTTGGATTATTTTTATTTTGAAAAAGTATATTTGATTAGCTTTAGATTTAATCGAATCAATTATTTTTTAAATTCCAATAAAAATTGAAAAAATAAAATGTATGGAGTATATTGGTGACCAAATAATACCCGTCACAAAGTTTGAAAATTTGACTATGTTCTTAAAAAGTAAGGTTGTAGATGGAATTCTAGGTGATTTTTTTAATGGTGCATAATATTGATATGCATTAATTAAATTTAAAACAATTTAAAAATTAAAAACTGTTGGATGAAATTTCGTTCAAAAAATGTATTTATTTGCATTTTTTAAACAATGAATACATAATAACATCTTCTTGTTAAGAAAAAACCACTACCATATCAAAAAAGAAAAGACTTTATAAATGGGCATTTTTATTTTATTTTCAATTTCCTTTTGTTTGGTAATGTTTCATGAATCATAAACATGAAGCCTTATGGCCATTGAAAAATTGTAAGTTATATACTCTATGTACATTGATTTTATTCAATCCTCCTCATCTAATCGTTGGATCAAGATTAATTTTGACTAAAAGTGAACTTTGAGTTCTAGAATGTTGTTGTGTAAATTTAAAAATATTTTGCTTATGTTTAAGTTAGTCAAACGATGCCATCAAAATTTTAGCTTATTATGTACTATAATATTTATTATAAATCACATTTTTTGAACAAAAATGGTTCACCCTTAATGTACTTTCACCCTTTTAATAATTTTTTGAAATTTTAATTTTATATATTTATATATATTATACCTTTAAAAAATCATTTCTATTATTTTTGGTTTTTTTGGGGTTAATTTTTTATTTCATGGTTATTTCTTGGACTTTTACCCCCTGTTTTTCTTTTTATCTTATTTTTTAATTTTTATCTTTCTATATTTCTATAAAATTCTGGTTTTCTATTTTTCATTGTATTTTTTATTTCCATTTTCTTTTTTGGTTTTTAAAAAAATATTATTCTTGGAGTTTTAAATTTTCTATTTTCATAGTTTATTTCTAGATTTTCCCCCCTTTTTTCTTGTTTTTTATTTTTTTGCTTTCTATATTACTTGAAATTTTTTGCTTTTTATATTTCTTGTTTTATTTATGGTTTTCATTTTCTGTACTTTTAAAAATAAAATATATCTCTCTTGTTTTTTTTCCTTGTTATTCTAATGGTTTTCTAATAATGTTTTTAGACGTTTAAAAATTTGTGTTTATCAAGGTTTTTTTCAATTTTTTTATGTTATTATTATTATGTTTTCTATAAGTTTTGAAATTTTTATTTATTTTTATTTTTTCTTGTTGGTTTTCCTTTTTCCCTTTTTGTTTTTTCAATATTGTTTGGGGTTTGTAATCTTAATTGTCCATTTTATTTTTGTTTTGTGTGTGTGGGAAAAGGTAAACCCATCCTTTGTGTGTTGAGCAATTGCTCGAACAAAGACCAATACCACATGTGAGTGGGATTACTTGTGAAATGATGGACTATGAATAAAATTGGCATTAATGTCCATGTTGGTAAGAGTTGTTTATTCCAAGTTGTTCAATTTATTAAACATTCCAACATGGGGTGTGTGGTCCATCCTCCCCATGTAATGACCAAATTAAAGAGTGATGAGAATCTTGCTGGTTTAACTTGAGCTAGCAAGGTCTTTTATGTAATGGGCCTTGGAGATGTTTAGAATAAGTAAAATTGGACGGAATCTTTATCCAAAAAGGAGTGTGAAAAATAGATAATTTGATTTATGAATTACCATGAATTAGAGATGATTCATGGCTAGTAAGTTCCATCATATTTGATTTTCATTTTAAATTTGCATTGTGTTTCGAACATGTGTTTTCCAAAATATATTCATTGGTTTGTGTGTATGTCCACTTTAGGATTCGAGGTACCTCCAAGTATGCTTTTATAGTTGATTTGATGAAGATACTTTTGGCAAACAAACATTCTATACACCTAGCATTCTATTCAATTTGCACAAAATGTAGTGGCACACTATTAGAGTGTAAATGGATTATCATTGAAATCTATTATGAAAGTTCTAGTGAAAGTGAAGGTGAGAGCAATTAGTTTGACATTCCATTTTTGGACTAATACACATTTTGTACCAAACATATGACATCCATGAATTTTCTATGCCACATTTTTGTAGACTAATTTAGCCTCCATGGATATAGCCCATTGACATTGAAAATGAATGTATGTAAAGATATTTAGTTGTAAAAAAATTGAACTTTATTTGTATAGAAACAAGGTTATTAAGATCCATATATAATGTGTGTGCATTTTGCATTGAACAAGAAATTGGATGTATTGCTAGTACACAAGGGTATTCTAATTGTAGTCCAAACGTTTGTGGAAGTTCCATTAAAGTTTAAAGGCATGATTTTGTGCAATACCATCATCAGCAAAAATATGTTATTTCATAATTAAAACTTTGAGATAATTTATATATGCATGATGAGGGTATTATGTTTACACTTTTGTCATGCATTTCATTTGGGACAAGACAAAACATATTTCATCAACTTGATTTTAAAACTTAATACAACCATTATGGTATTACATAAACTTTGATAGTGTTTTCGTCCATGTAATACCCTAACCCCAAACTTAACCTTAATACACCCATGACAATACTGCATAACCCCACTAGGAATAGGGTAAATCAAATAAGGGTATGGCGATTAAATTGATTTTGTTTACTTTAATATTATGTGAGGACGCAACTAAATATTTGTTAACACCCATATTAAGGTATTACATATAAGGTCAACATAAGTTATCTCCAATATGTTTTTTAGGGTATTGCATTATTGAAATAGGTAAAATGAAATAATTTCAATTGGCCTAATGGTATTGCAAAACACCAAAATGATTCACAGAATATGCAGTACCCTAGTGAAGGTAATGTAGATGTGAATATGGTTGGATATGATATTTTTATTTTGTCCTTGAAGTATTGCATCATTTTGATGAAGGTAATACATGTGTGAATTGGGTTGGCTATGATATGGTCAATGTGCCCGTAGGGTATTGCAGGATTGAAATAAATGAAATAAAATAATTACAACCAAGCCTACTTGGGTATTGAAAAACAATAAGATGATCTAGTGCATTTGCATTTGCCTTGATGAGGGTAATGCATATGGGTAGTAAGTTGGAAATGTTATTTCCAATGTGTCCTTGGGGTATTACATTGTTGAATTAAAAGAAATCAAAGTAGTTTAATAGGATTGAAGGTATTGCATAATAGTAAATTTGTTGTGCTCATGCATTAGTTTGATAGGGTTAATGAAAAAGGAATCAAGTGCAATATGATATTTTCCCTTGGCCTTGGTAATATAAATTTCAATAAAATCATCCAATGGATGTGCATTATTTTTATGAAGGCAATGTGATGATTAATTAATTTATATAGGTTTTTTGTGAGGAAATTTAATAATTGTGAGGAAGTTCAATGAGAGTATTACAAGAATAGTTACATTAGTTGATTGATGTGTATTGAGTAAAGATATCAAGTTCATTTGCAATACTTTCATATGGGATTTAATTGTTGAGTTTTATAAGGCTATAGAAAAGAAATTTAGTTTAGTTGCAATACCTTCAGTTAGGTCATTACAATTTTGTTTTCAACAATCATAAGTTACAAGGGTTTAGTAGGGAGGTAAATAGTGTCGCAACTTTAGCTTTAGGTTCATGACCAAGGCAAAGGCTTACAAGGTTGCCGGCCAAGAGGAAGCACGGGAGTGAAAGAAAGTGTGAGAGAATGAACCTTCACACTCCTAAGAGAGCTTCCATTTTGGGAGTTTAGAGTTTCGATGGACTCCCGAATTTTCAGAGAATGTTTGTCAGGGTCAAAACCCAATGGATTGAAGAGTTATTTATATCATTGAAAATATATTGAAACGTAGATGTATAAAATGGGCTCGCATGACCCATTTGGACACTTACAACACAAGTTATGGTTAAAAGAAAGGCCGGGAGTCAAATTGACAATTTGATTCTTGACCATTAAAAGTCGGGAATTGACCCGATTTCCTTGCGTGCAAATAGTGTGCAATATACCGTTGGAAAGCTCTTGATGAGAGTTACAACTTTGTTTTAGGTGTCATCTGAATCGATGGTCTACACACAAAATTATACAACCCCAAAATCGTGGGAGTATCAACATTGGGAATTTCGGGACTTTCATTTTAGAGTCCATGGACAAAATGCCATTTGGATGTGGGCCACATGGAGAGGCACATAATATACTATAGGGGGGAAGGTGGTGTCTTCCCCAAGTCCGAGCTGTGATGAGTCTTGTGATTTTGAATTTGTCCTTAGCTCGTTTTAGCACCAAAAGTGTTACAATTATGCATTAACCAATTTGTTGTTTGGTTTTGTGCAGGTCCGTGTGAGTGATTAAATACTTGTCATTCTTCCTAGTTCCATTTCGGAGCTCCAGCATGCCCCTCGACCCCCAAAGTTGCTATGAGCTAGAACGCGTGTCCCCCATTCGTTACTCTTCTGTTGTTTTCATTTTAAATTCACATTTGAATCTATCAAGTAGTTTGAAAGTGCGTCAAGTAGGAAGGAGAATGAAGCAACCTATCTAATATATTGCAATACTTTCATCAACATGCATCGTCATTATCTTGGTGGAGATTTAACGTGTAGGTACATAGATAAGTAAGTAGATGGGTAGGTAGGTGGGGGAAGGAGGAGGACAAGGTCGATAAGCAAGTAGTCTAAAATGTAAATAGGTGAGACCTGGGCGGGCGTGGGGGCTGAGGAAAAGAAAAGTTCCCAAAAAATATTCAACCTGGGCCGAGGAAAGGGAAAAACAAAAGGTCAACTTGAGTTTACCACCTTGGTTAGCCCAGGGAGAGGGAGAGACGAAAAAGTGCACCCGTCAGCGCATCATCCGTCCACATTGGTGCATTGGTGAGTGCTAGCTCACTCAGGCCCAAAAAAGTACATTAGCATTCCCGGGGGGGGGGGTGGTGAAGCTCAGGAAACCATCAAGATGCAAAAGATGGTTTTCTGAGTTTCACCCTCTCTTACTTCTTTTCCCGAGCGCCTCCACTGCTACTACATAGATTTTCACTGCTCCTACCTGTTAAGGCACTATAATTCCTCTCGAACCTTGTGCATTAAATGCTGAGATTAAGCATTTCGTCCTGAGCTTCAATATTTCATACTGAGATTTAATAAAATTTCCTTACTTTGCGGATACCACTCAAAGAGAGGTTAGGGAGTGAAAGGAGGCCCAAAGACAGGGTGACTTTCAGGATATCTCTAATAGCGAGGGAAATAAAAGGAACAGCTGTTGTAAAAAGGTGTTGCTGTGAGTAGAAACGCAAAGATATAAAGATGAAAAAAATGGACACATAGAAACGATAGATAGATAGGAACGATAGATAAGCAGAGAGGAGAGATGCAAAATTGCAAACGCAAAGTAGAGGGAACCAGACGAAAAGGAAAGGGGGAAGGAAAAGAAAAACTCCAATGCTATAGGAGAAGGGCCTGAGTATAGACCCTTCTGGATTTTCGGCCCCAACTTGAGGCTGGTTAGGATTCCAAGTCTGAAAGCATCTATATTCTACCAACC
Organism: Sphagnum tenellum; assembly: GCA_963921925.1. Classification (NCBI taxonomy): domain Eukaryota; kingdom Viridiplantae; phylum Streptophyta; class Sphagnopsida; order Sphagnales; family Sphagnaceae; genus Sphagnum; species Sphagnum tenellum. Next base: position 8,411,217 of record OY998158.1, on the reverse strand, counting down.
TCGGGCAAGATCTCAAATTCAGAAGGGTATATACTCTGGCCCTTCTCCTACACCTTATAACCTGGACTTACAAAACTTGGAGACCCTATGAACATTGTTAAGGACTTAAAAGAGTTGTTGTGGGAATGAGGGCCTGATGTGCAGTGAAAGCAAAAACACAGGACCCAAATCCCCAGAACTGCCCCAATGCTTGCTCCTTCCGTGGTGTAAGGATTTGTCAGAATATGACATCTAAAATGGATGGCTGTGATTGAATTTCTGTGGAGAGCAAGGTCGGCCTTACATGTATTGTGAGGAACGTTGTGTCAACATAGCAGAGCCTCTGGTGTCAACTTAAGGGTGACAGCAGCTAAGGCATGAAATGTTTGTTTTTGAGTGCGCAAGAGATAAAAAACCTGTTCGTGTCTGTGCAGATGTTCCCTTTTGTCCGTGTTACAGAGTTTTAAAAGGCAGGCAGTTCCCAAGAGTCCTTGCTGTATAGACAAAAGAAACTTGTGAGGAAGTCTTTGCGTATAACTAACACTTTGTGCAAAGTGCTAACCCAATCGTTGTATGTAAAATGAATGAATGAATATATATATATATATATATATTCAAGTAAATGAATGGCTTCCAGAATCCACTTTACTTCAAAAACATTTGTAGTTTTTTCAAATTCCAAATTGTGTTGGAATTTTCAAAGAAACAGCCAAAAAGAAACACCCTGCACTCTTACGACACTGAATAGACAGACTGGACAACTAGAACATATGACATCACTTTCTCTTCTATTAGCAATCTTACGTACTCTATACATAACAAAACAACATAACTCAAAAGTTGATGTGCATCAATTTTTGAAAACGAAATTTGTCATTTCACTGACAAATGTTTGTTTTTGAGAGAAAGTGTAATTTACAAGTCTAAGTTCAAAAATATTTCTGAAAATCTCGAAAAACCTTGTCATACTTGCAATATCAAAAAAATTTAAGATAAACTTATGAGCATGTGTGAAAACTGAATCCCTAAAAATGAATATATTGATTATTCAATATTTACTTGCTGAACCAAATCACTGCCTATATATATACCATAGTTACCTTGGGGCATCTTCCACACTTATTATATTATTCGTCGAAAATTTCAAAATTTCAAAACATATTTTTTCCAAAGACAAAATTTTGAATCTTGAAAACTAATTATTTATTTATTTAATTAATTATTGGACAGACGTATTGAAGCTGCCCTGGTACTACCGTATATGCTGTGGTAAGTTAATAGGTACGTAGGTATGAGGAATCAAAATTTCTGAGGTTCTCACTGGACTTAACGTTTCACGAGATGGCGGTGATGAGGTCGCCGTCAATTGTAAATCCTTTTACAACCGCACTTTGCATTGCATCTGGGCTGCTGCACGTGACCCAAATTTGGTAGGTACCTAAATAACTACCTACCTATGTACCTACTTGTGGCCCACTTGCCACCGTTCGATCATCCCCTTGCTCACGCCACCCTGATTCCTTGCCGTCCATTTCTCCAAAACCAACCAAGCAAGTGAACAGTGCGAGAGCATCCCAACACAACCCAAGATTCGCTTCGCTGAATAACAAACCAACGAACGAACGGAATCTGAGCTTTCGTATGAGTGCCTTTCTGTTTTGGGCTCAACGGCTCATCAGCTGCCTGTGATCTTCCCCTGCGGATCGTCGGACTCGGTGGTCCCTGGTGCATGGTAGAGGCTGGAGACGCCGCAGGACCTCAAGACTTTCTGTCTGGCGCCGTACTGCTGATTGCTCGTTTTTCTGTGTGGGTTTTCCGCGTCGATTAATGTTTTTTTCTCTCTCTGTGGTGAAGAATTCTTCCGTGCTGGGGTGGGGTTTTTGATTCTCTGGTGTAGGCGGATTTTTTTTTTTCCAGTTTTCTGTGGTGAAGTTTGTAATCTAGTGTCGATAGGAAGTTGTTTTGTCTGTTGCGTAGTTTTTGTTGCCGTTGCTGCTGCTGTTGTTGTCGTTTTTTTTTGGGTTTTGGTTTGCGGGAGTAGATCTTCGATTGCGAGTAATTCTGTTGCGGGATTTTAGAGAAAGAGAGACGGAGGGTTTAGGAATAGTTTTCTTGAAGCGGGTGAATATCTTCTTCTTTTTGGGTTCCGTTTGTTTTTGTTTTAGGGTTTGAGGTGGGAAGCGGCGGAGTGGACTTGGAACGCGGCAGTCGAGAGATGGGAGAGAAGAGCTTGAAAATAGAGGCTTAAGCGGGTTTTGGAAATTATTTTTCCCTTTTTTTTGTTGGAATTTTTGTGTGTTTTTGTCGGGTTTCTCTCTCTCCCGCGCTTGTGAAAAGCATGAGAGATCGAGGGAGGGATCTTGTTTTGCGCAAGGAGACAACCCAGAGTTGTTCTTAAACAGTCACGGATTTGGCAATGTGAAGTGCTTTTTGGCTCGGGACAATCGACCAGACGCGCTGGTCTAGCACGTATGGCCACCGTACCGTCTGTGAGCTGCAATCCTTCTGCCTCGCGATTTGGTGGAATTCGGGAGGGATCTGTGTTTGCAGCCAAGAGGGCGGCGTCTATCTCCTGGCCTCGCACCTGCAGACCTTGGCCTCTAGTTCTATGGAAACAAAGCGAGGCTATCGGGAGCTTCAGTCGGTGCAATAGATTGAGGACCGGAAGGAGCTCATTTGAATCCCATAGCTGCTGCCGTAGCAAGGGCGGGAGGGATGATGATGGGAAGGATGTAGAACTGGAGCAGCAGCCGATCAGAACTTTGATACTGGACAACTACGACAGCTACACATATAACCTCTTTCAGCTCCTCTCTGTCATCAATGGAGGTCTGCCTTGCCTTTGGAAATCTTAGGATTTGGTTGTTGTCACATGTTACTTGCACACATTGAGCTCATGAATGTCATTCTTGGTTAGTTCAGAAGAAAGTTTCTGGGGCAGTATTCACTTGTTGAAGGTGCAGTATTCATTTGAAGGTTCTGAGCTTGTGCAAGACTTAGGGTGAATTTTTCCTGCTGATCATCAGCACAATGTGATGCCATTTCTATGTATTCTATGCTGGATATCAAGTAAGCTTGTACATGATTGGGATGATGATGGTGGTGATGATGACAGTGGCACCAATTGTTCTGAAGAATGATGAGATCACCTTTGATGAGTTGCGCCACTTATTATATGAGGAGCGTGCCTTCCACAATGTTGTCATATCGCCTGGCCCTGGAACTCCTACACGGCCAAAAGATATTGGTAAGCAGTGTCCATGACTGATACTGAACTGCTCGATTTTGGTTGAATGTGATTGTCTCAATTCTTGGACCCTGAATGCTTTACGTGAAGGTCTGATGAGAATGAGGGAATGGGAGTGTGGGATGCATTGGTGATAGGGATATGTATGCAGCTGCTTAAGGAGTGTGCTGATATTCCAATTTTGGGTGTCTGCTTGGGCCATCAGGTTTCTTTTTTGTACCTCACTTTCAGGTCTGTAGTTCAGAGATTAGGTCTTTTATGCACCTGCTGGCTTCTGCAGGTGGATGTCAATTTTAATTTATGCAGATAAGTCCTTCAAAGTTGAAAACAGTGTGGGTGGGGAAGGGTGAATGCTCTCTTTTTATCGTAACTCCCTGTCACAGTACAATGTCTGAACCATTGCAATTTTTTTTGCAGGCATTGGGATGCGCCCATGGAGCTGAGGTTGTTCATGCTCCTGAGCCTATACATGGCCGGTTGAGGTGTGTTCTCTGGCATAAGAACTAGTTTGTTAGCAGCCTGATGTCCTTGGCATGTACTCTGACTGAACCTGCAAACTCCTTTTTCTGATGTCTATGAACACTGAATTGGAGCTTTAAATGTACCTGAAGGCCCCTTGGCTTGATCATGTTTGCTATCTGAAAATAATGCTGCAAACACATGATGTGTCTGCTCATTTCTTTCTCCTTAGGGAGTGCTATGTATTGTGAAATGTCCAGGGTTTATGGGTGGGGTTTGTCACTCCTAGTACTTACCATGATTGTGGGATATTGCAAGAATTGGAGTACTAGGCCCACGTACCTGAAAATAATGCTGCAATTGTAGGATCATTGTTGCTCCTTAGGGAATACTATGCATCATCAACTGTCCAGGGGTTATGGGTAGGGTTTATCACTCCTAGTAAGTACCATGGTTGTGTAATATTGCAAGGATTGTGGTACAAGGTAAATTATTTTGATCTTGTGTGGTAGCTGAGATAACACTGCAATCACAGAGATTCATAAGATCATTGTTGCTCCTTCGGGAGTGCTGTGTGTTGTGAACTGTTTAGGGTTTGTGGGTGGGGATTTGTCACTCCTGGTGAGTACCATGATTATGGGATATTGCAAGAATTGGAGCATGAGGCCCATTGGTTTGATCTTGTTTGCTACCTGAGAATAACACTGCAATCTCAGAGATTCATAAGATCATTGTTGCTCTTTTGGGAGTGCCTTGTGTCATGAATTGTTCAGGGTTTATGGGTCAGTTCTAGTCAGCATCATGATTGTGGGATATTGCAAGCGAGTCCACCCTTCAGGGAAACACACATGGTCAAGAACTGTTGAAGATGGTGTTGGGAACTTTTGCTTTTATTATTTCTGACCTGAGACTGGGTGGCCTAGGGTTTCTCCCCCTCACCTTAAGTCTGTGGTTTTATTGTCCAGTGATGCTACTTAAAAGAGCAAGATAACCACAATTGTAGAGTGATGTTGATCACATGTTGTAGGTGGCAGGATGCTTTTTAGACCACAGACCTCCTTGCAGGTGCTAGCCAGGATCTAGTTGCTCTTAACTAGTACTTGTTTTGCTGGATAATGCAGTGAGATCCAACACAATGGACATCCACTCTTCAGGGACATACCCTCTGGTGCTGGCTCAGGTTTCAAGGTGGATTCCTATTCTTTGTGAAATCAGCCAACAGCACTAACACGTGTAATGACTAGCCAGAGATTCTCAAGTGAATGCTCAGAGTGCTACTCCTTTGATGCAGGTTGTGCGCTACCACTCTCTGGTGATTGATGCAATTTCAATGCCAGAGGATCTGATTCCAACAGCTTGGACAGTAGTTTCAGATAGCAACTATGTCAGTTCCTTCAAAGGAGCTCCATCTGCAGGCTCTTTTCTGGAGAGTTCTGCGTGGTCCTGCAACTTTCTTGGTGGAAACTCTAGCACTCTTGATGGTGTTTGGATGCAATCTCACTTGGGAGAAGACCAGGGAATGGTGATGCACAATGAAGATGGGAGCTTGGTGTGGCGGCGGCAAGGCTCACTCCCTGATCTAGTTGTGGGAAATGTTTTTGATGGTTCTAACAACCAATCCTGGTTGACAGAACTTCCCTCTGTGCCTTCTGTCAAGAAAGAAGGAGCATTGCTCATGGCTATGTCTCATCGGCATCGCCCTCATCATGCTGTCCAGGTGTGGATAGATTCTGCATTCAACCAGTGTTTAGTTTTGTCTTTTTTTGCTCTTTCTGTTGCAGATGGGGCAGTCTGTGGTTATACAATAACAGCAACTGGACTCTTATTAGCAGGGTATATGCCTGCAGTAGGACATGTACATCGCAAATAAGGGAGTCTCTTTTGCATGGTGTATTCTCCTTTCTGTACCATGACTTTCTAATCTCCTGATGTAGAATTTTTTTTGTCAGTTCCATCCAGAAAGTGTGGCCACAGCATATGGTCGACAGATTCTTGAGAACTTCAGCAAAATCACTCAGGAGTATTGGCAGCAGCAACCTTGGCAGCCTGCAAAAGAGGTAAAATTTTGCTCATTGCCTCTCTTCTCCAATGTTTTTGATCCAGTTCCCAGAGTTGCTGGGCAACTTTGTTGAAGACTGCTGCATGTTTTATGCTGAAGATGACTTTGCCTGCAAATATAGTCATAACAGAGGAATCATAGCTAAGGCAATTCTGAAACAGCAATTTATATTCCAATTGGTCCTGTGTCAAACATGCTGCTGCCAGAATATACTGAATAATGGGGACTGTTATGATTGTTGCAGGTTGCAATGAAAAATTCAAAGCAAGAAGTCCCAGCTGCACAGACTTATCTTGGCAATGACAAGAACAATGATTTCAGTGCTGCAGTTCCCAATGTTGCAGGTATAAATATGCAGTGGGCGGATGATAGGGTGGAACTTTCTGTCAATGGAGTAGGACAGAGCACATCAGCAGCTCCAAATATTGCATTGCGAATTCATTCACAGAAGCTTTCAGGATTTGCAGTGAAGGCTGAAAATATTTTCTGTGAGCTGTTTGGGAGTGGAGCAGCAGAAGACACTTTCTGGCTTGACAGTTCTACACGAGATCAGGCATGAGCTCATACCTTTCAATGAAAAATATATGTGCATATGTCTGCATCTCTTCAAGTCTGCTTATTGACCTTCATCGAAGGAGTCAGATGCAGTTTGTTGCCATCTGCTCCTCATGGTGTCTCATCCTCTGGCAACTTCAGAGGTGGGGGCTTTCTGATGGCTGTAACTAACTTGGTTCTGCTGTCAAAGTCCTGGAAGTCTTCTAGGTTCTACACTCTAGATAAGATGTTGACTGATCCTTTGACATTGTGGCTACCACAACTGCTTGCAAGTCAGTGATGATGTCTACACTACTATACTGGCTGATCCTACCCTACTGTAGGGCTGTCTGTGCTCATATGATCAGGGATTTGTTTTTTTTTATGGCAGGCAGCAAAGAGTTCAGTTAACATAACTCACAATGTGGCTGACATGCACTGAGGACTGTAGAGTTGCTTTACACAGTGGCCTTATAAAGTCCAAAACGCTCTGTCACATGTGTAGGGTGGGGCTCGATTTTCATATATGGGGGGTAAAGGTGGGCCATTGTGGAGGCGGCTAACTTATTCCATGTAAGTGTATCAATTCCAGTTGCTCAAATTTACTGGAAGGATAATTTTTGTTGCTCAATTTTGTATTCCAGAGCTCAATAGCTGAGAGAGAGAGGTCCAGATGTTGTCTCTTGCTGTTGTAGATCACATTTCAAGTATTTCAAGTCTCAGTTTGAGTTTAGGTTTTGGGTTGAGTGTGGAGAATCCAGAGTTCATGTTGATAAGCAAAGTTCAGTGTGCAGTTTATGCAGTTCATGGTGTAGGACTCAGGGTTTTCTGCTTCCAGACAAGAACTTATTGATTAGGTTGTGTATCAGAGGCACTGTAGGCATTGATTTCAATTCACTTGGTGCAGATGACATGCTTTGGCTTTGATGTCTAGGATAAGGAATGATAGCAGTTCATGAACCTCTTAGCTAGGTGTGCTCATGTGCCCCAAAGATATCAAATCAACTTAACTGGATTGTGTAGAGGAGAAACAGGAGCAGGAGGCATATTAAGAACAGAAGATTCTGCTGGACATGTCAAGCAAAATGTTCTGGAAGAAGGTTTCTTTGACTTTCTGAACAAGGTTTGCTTCTCATTCCTACTGTGTTAATTAGAACCTCATTTCCTTATCGAAGTGTATGCCTTGCAAGCATGCAGTTTGGAACCTATTTTGACCAATATGATTGGGTGAAAGTAACAGTACTGAGAGACATTCCTGAACTTTAATCTGTCCAAGCTCTTAAATTCTAGCCAGGTGAATACTAGGTGTGGAATTAGCACTTGAGGTTTTCAACATCACATGGCAGACATTTTGGAAGCATAGGGGCATCATAGCTTGTTCAGCATCCCATATCTAAGCATGTAGACTTATGAGCATTCAGTATCCATAAGGAATGCTTGATAAGAGCTATGCAATCAAGAAGGAGATATGTCACCTGTCCCATGGGGTTAAGAGATATGGCACTGACATGACTTGACCCAGAAACGTAAGTTCTGTGCATTGTGCATGTGCATCCCTGTATGCAGTCAACGCATACTTGCAGTCAAGTCTTCTGTTCATTTATTAGCCACACTCACAAGTGCACAAACATGGGGACATCTTGGTTCAATATCCCATGGTAGTGTTCAAGGTGATAAGGTAAAATGCGCATTAGAAGTTACATAAATGAAACTGGCTGGATTTGCAGGAGCTTGAATCGCGACCTTGTCTAGAGGCTGACTATGAAGATTTTCCCTTTGACTTTTGTGGAGGTTATGTTGGCTATTTAGGGTGCGTTTCCTACCACCTGCACCTTGTCAGATGGTTTCACAATTTGTAGTTGTGTGTAAGACTCCATGCTATTTCTTCTCTACAATGACACCTTATTTGACTCCAGCGCCAAAGCCCTTATTCTACAAATTCTATATCCTAAGTGTTGGACTCCACATTTGCAGGTATGAGCTGAAAGTGGAGTGTGGAGTACAATCCAATAGTTATAAGTCTTCCCTTCCAGATGCAGCCCTCTTTTTGGCAGATCGAGCAGTCGTTATTGATCATGTGAATGACGACATTTATGTTCTGGCCTTGTTCCAGGAGTCCCTGTCCACACATCTGGGGACAGTGAAGGGGCAGTCAGGAACTGGCCTTAGCATGGAACATGAAAGTCAGATGCATTGCAATGGCTTTCATAGAGGGCTGCAGACACAGCTTGAATCTGATAAGGAAGCTGCTGAATTGTGGACAAGTATGACAATACAAAGGATTACAGCTCTGGGGCAGCGTGGAATAGACCTAGCAGCAGAAAGAAGGCAATCCTCACGGTTCACTTCATCCATTAACACTGGAAAGGAGGCATACATACCTCCATTCACAACCGAAAAATCAAAGGCAACATACATAAGTGATGTCAATAAATGCAAGAGTTACATCCGGGATGGTGAAAGTTACGAGGTTTGCTTGACAACACAGCTTCGAAGGAAAACAAATGACCTTGACACTTTTGGGCTCTATCTTACACTTCGGAAGATGAACCCTGCTCCATATGCATCATGGCTGCATTTTGGCAACCATGGCCCTTGTGTTTGCTGTTCTTCTCCAGAGAGGTTTCTGCAATTAGATCGCAGTGGGACACTGGAGGCAAAACCCATTAAGGGAACTCTGCCACGTGGTAGCTCACAAGTGGAGGATGAAAGGCTTCGTTATGAGTTGCAACACAGGTAACGTGCTAACTACCATATTAGCTCTTTCACCAAAACTGTTCCTGTTTATTGTTAGTTGTCTGTAGTAGGGTCTCTTTCTCTACTTCTAGTATAACCTTTCACTCTACAAAATACCTGGACTCATATCTTGATCGGTCTATTCAAGGTCCAGTGTGAGTATGAAGCTTGATATTCTGCACTGGTGTAAGTTGTTATTGGCATTGGTCAGATTTTGAAGGCATAGAGATGTCCATTCAGTGTTATGTTTTGTCACAGCAGCTCATTACTGATTCATGATGAAGGTGATGGTTGGGCACTTTGTGGGTGACACTCATAAGGCTATTACTGCAATCATTCTTCTCATATTAGTTTTTGGTTTTGCTAGAATTGACAGGATTGTACTTTCAGAGTAATGTTCTGGAGACATTTCTGCAATCTCATGGATTTGGCCTGGGTTGCAATACTGTTTTTGCAATCAGAGATTTGTGGCAGTGACATCTGAGGCCATACCAACTGTAACATGAATTAGGATTTGATCCTAGAGAATGCTCATTAGAGATCTATGCTGGATGAGAGCCTTGAGTGGGCCATGATGTTTCATTCTGAAAGGAAGTAAGCTGGTTTTGATGTGCCTTCTGGGTTTTGCAGTGAGAAAGACCATGCCGAGAATCTAATGATTGTTGACCTTTTGAGGAACGATCTGGGCCGTGTATCTGTGCCAGGGTCTGTGCATGTACCAAGTTTGATGGCAGTGGAGTCTTACACAACTGTGCATACACTAGTGAGCACTGTGAGGGGTGCAAAGCGAGATGATATCACTCCTATAAAATGCATCCAGGCTGCATTCCCAGGAGGTTCCATGACAGGAGCACCAAAATTGAGGACAATGGAAATACTGGATTCAATTGAAAGTGGACCAAGGGGTGTATATTCAGGAACAGTTGGCTTTTTGTCATTCAATTCATCTTTTGATTTGAACATTGTGATTAGGACATTGGTTTTTTCAGAAGGAGAGGTTAGCATTGGGGCTGGGGGGGCCGTGACAGCATTGTCTAACCCTGATGCAGAGTATGAAGAAATGCTGTTGAAAACCAGAGCCCCCATTAGGGCTATGGCCAAATTTGAAGGTGATTATGGTGCAACTAATGGTCAAGGGCAAAGAGGTCCTGCAGCCTCTGCTGTGCCAACTTGATTAGGTCCATTTGCTTTGGTATCACTTTTGTGTTGATTCCTGCATCTGATATCAGGGTGGCACAGAGAAGGCACTGAGGAGGGCTTTCTGTGTCATCTGACGCTTGATCATCAATGCAGTTGAAGAGGAATTGTACTTGAAACCTAGAAACTAACAAGAAGGGGTTAGGGTCTTCTTCCATTGATATGTACTGTTACTGCTGGTTTCTTGTAACAGAAACTCAGTATGTTCCTTAATGTATCCTGGTAAGGGGAATGCAACTATTTCATTATCAGGTAGTTAGAGAGCCTGGAATGTTTGCAATATTTATCATAAGCCAGTTTTTAAGTATTCTCGCAATTGGGTCCAGAGAAGCCTGGGGCTTTTGGAATATCCTTACGATTAGGGGCCAGAGTTTTGGTCTTTTTGTGAATATATTCTATTCTATAAGTTGCCACCAGTGGACAGCAGCCAATTGGTGAATTTGTTTTTCAAAAATGGGAAATAAACTCTCTTCTTGGGTTTTCTTATCACCAAAATTTGAAAGAAATTTAAATTTCAAAAGGAAATCAGCAGATTATATACGACCAGTATGCAGCTAAAAGCAATAAAAGGATGCTTACATTCTCTGACTTCTCAATTTTTTGTTGTATAGGCAAAATTTGACAGAATTACCTTATAGGTGATTGCAATTGTGGCTACATCACAAAAAACATTGGTTGGAACCACTGACACAATTTGATGTAATTGCTTTCCACCATTCTTGCATTCCCTAAATGTGCTAATGATATATATCCTGCTTACCATTAACCTAGGCAAAAATTGCTGTGAACATAATTGGGAATACAGCAAAGAGGTTTCCAATGAGGTAATCAGTATGAGTTGAAAAACCCTTCAAACCACCCAACATGCCCAGTTTACAAATATGAAAAATTATTCATTTGAAATGGGGTTCAATGCTATAACTAAAACATGTGCTATGGCTAATTGGAAGATGACATGTCATTTCAATTAAAATAGAAATTAATGTTATTGTAAACCCAAATGATTAATTTTTTTGGAGAATTTCCTTGGTAATTTGCCAATTTTCCAAATATGTGGTTTGAATCAGGTCTTACAAGCACAAATTTGCATTTGATATCGTGAAGTGGACAAATTATCAAAATGATGTGAGATTCAATAAAATTGAAAGTCAAGACTGTTTGCATGTTGTGGCTTTGGTGGAAGGCTTTACATGAAAATGCATTGGATTTTGCACTTTCAAGGTGTTGTTAAACTTGTGCACTTGATTTTGTGCAAATGACCATGCAAATGTGAAAACCAGAAATTTAACCACATATTTTGTTGCATGAAAGTTGCCATATAGTAACCTTCCTTCTTTAGTTTTGATGTATTATCATTCCAACTAAACTTTTTTAAATTGATGCTACAAGCAAAGTGAAAGTTATGATGTAAATTACAAGGAAATAAATGTAATGCCAATGGTGGTTGCAATGGTGACCTTTGAATTCAGTATTGAGATAATTGGTGATTTCAATCCTTCCCATGCACTTAAGTCTTGTAAGTCGTGTGCCAAAAAATGAATGCTAACCTTGCATATCATGGATTTCGGATCATCATTTGGGTTCCAACATACAAGCTGTTGCTACTATTGTGGTTGAAGGTGGAGGACTAGATATCCAACTTGCATATCCCTCCAACTTGATGTTCCACATTCCAATCCAAGAAAACGCCATAGCTAGATAAACAGTTCTCTAGATTGCCAAGGGAGGTAAGGAAGGAAGGAGACGTGTGTTTTGTAGAGGAGTGTAGATGTGAGGGCGGTGTTGGCAATAGGAATGCTAAGAGGCAACGGAGATGAGCAATTGCAGAGGAGCTTGGAGACGAGGGTAGCATTGGTGGAGCGCAAAGGCTTGTGGCCATTGAGGTTAAATTTGAGGGGCAAGGGGTGGGCAGGGGGTCCGAGCTGCCTTTATGTTCTAGGCTGCTTTTTAATTTATTTTTTAAAGATGGTGTTTGTATCTTCTCCCCATCCTTCTTCAGTTTTTCCTTCTTTTGAGAAGTTTTGCCCCCTTTTAACATCGGATTCTCTTCTTTCATTCTTCTTGTGGTTTTGTTTTCAGCTTTAAGGCCTCCTCCTTCTTCTAGTCTTGGTGTGGTCTTTAGTGTTCATTGCATGGTTGGTCCCTCATTGTCCCTCATTGTCCCTCACGGGCCAAGGTGGGGCCCAATGTGATGTCCTTTTGTTTTGGGTATGGGTTGTTATTTTTGTAACATGACATGGTGCATCACCAAATGCACTATCAAAATTTTCATGCTCTTCCAATAGGTGATGCCTTTGGCTCTTTTGTTTCCCCCTTGGTCTTTTCTTCACCTTTGGCTACATGCATTTGGGTTTTGGCTTTGGACCCTTTTGGCGCCTTTCATTTAGGTCTTCTTCAGCCCTGTTTGTATTTGGGCATCCCATTTGTTTTGCGACAAGAGGTGTACTTAACGTTTTGTCTCCCCCTTGATCGCCTTACTTAAGATGTATTTGACATGGCCACCTTGCACTTATTCTTTTTGTTTTTATAATATTGTTTCACCTTTCCCCTTAAGGATGGACTAGTTGGGCATTAGGAAACAATGTTTTTTTATTGGTGAAATTTCACAAAAATTGGACCTAAAAAATGTGACTTCAATTAATACAAAGGATTTTTCATGGGAAAAATGGTCCAACTTCGCCAAATTTTGAGAGAAAAAAAATTCAAATTGCCAAATTTCTATAATAAGTTCTAATAAGTAGCTAAGAGTATAGAAGGATCTTTGTTTTTTTTTACTTTTATATGCGACATGTAGCTAGAATTGGCTAAATTAGGTTTTGGACGGTCACCACCTTGGCTATATCACAAAATATTTAAAAAAACCTTGTTAGGAAACTAGGATGTTTCTTTAATGATTCCTTTCAAATGATTAGGAGGAATTTTAGGTCGAGCATTTTCTTAAGGCACAAGCACTTGCGACAACACTACTTATGAATCGGGTTCCTTTGGCAATTGTGCCTTCTTTAAACTTTGTGCTTATCTTTTCCCCCCTTTTGTTGGTTTAGGACAAGTTTAGCCCTTTGATGTCTATGGGCGTTCATGTGTGCTGTTAGGGTCTTGGCCCCCTTGTCCCAGTCTCAATATCTTTTGAGATTATTTTTGCATTGTGAACTTTGCATCTGTTAGGCTCAAATTCCCCTTGCCTAGATTTTTTGGTGAATTTTTAGCTAGAAGTAGACCTCAAACTTTTTCGTGATTATTTTAAGTTGGCATTCATGCGCTTGTCCTATTTGTCAGTAATGGGTCCTTCAAGCATAACCTTTGAACATTTTTGGGATTATTTCAACCTAGAAGATTTAATGAGTGGTTTCATCTAGCTCCACCAGTTGAGTTTCCATGTGATTGTAGGTTGTATCCCAAGGTTTGTTGCTTGGTGACATTAGGCTTTTGGTTTTGGCCAAACCTTTAAGTGGTGTTTGATTGATAGCATTGGGCGATGCATTTTATTGGTTGGTGAGTAAGGCATTATGTCTTTAATTTTATGATGTGTTTTTTTCACACTTGTTGCCACATTAGTTTGGTGTGGATGTTAGGGCTGGGTGTGAGGCTATGGTTCATGGTATTTAGGCTACTTTAGATGTCCATCTCAATTGGGTGGTGCTTGAAGTGGACATTGCAAATGCCTTCATTTATTTCACACAAGGCCATTTTTCAAGAACTTTGGTTGTAGGAGCTTAATTATTGTAGCTTTTCTCTTTTGTTCATGTTTTTATGTTCTGGAATCTCCTTTGGTTTTTAGTCATCATTTTCCTTTGGGAGATTTGTTTGTCCTCCTTTTGTCTATCGATGTGTGCTAGGGTGATTTGCTTGCAGGCCTTTATTTGCTTTTGCTCGTTTTCGTGTTTTGCATTGTTCCTTAAGGGTTTTTCCCTTTTGTTCTTCCTTTCTTTGGCTAATGACACCCACATCCTCCATCCCGCTTCTATTTTTTCCTTTGCTTTTGATCATTTCATCTCTTAGTTAATGTTTGTGGGGTTAATTGTTTAGCCTCACAAGTGCTCAACTTGGTCCCCTTTAAGCCTCCCTCTTGGTTTTCCCCTTTTTATAGTTTGGGTTGGCCTCCAAATGACATCAAGGTTTTAGGCATACCTTTTGGTTCCACTTTTTTTTGTGTCTTTTTCTTTTTTTGCAAGCCACCTTAGACAAGGATGTTCGCCACATCAAGGTGCTCCCAAGGTTGGGGGATGTTCAAGTTACTTTTGGTATATTTTTTCAATGTTTTGCCCAAAGGCCTTCCTATTTGTTGTGTTCCCCCCCCCCCTTTTTGGGCTTTGGACATTAGTTTGTGGCTTTTAGTTCGATCCTTATGGGGGTTTTTGGGGGGTTAGGCACAATTTTTTTAAAGTGCCCTAAGCCTCCTTAATGCATTGGTAGATCTTTTCCCCCATTCCTTTAGAGGGGTTGGCCTCCTTTCTTCTAATGTTATTGTGTTGACAACTTATTTTGGGAGCTAGGCTTTTCTTGGCCTTGTCATTGTTTCAAGATTTTTGGTAGATTTTTTTTTGTTTTTATTGGAGGTGATAGGGGGAAGTAGTTCATGTTCATTTTCATTCCAAGCCCACTTGAGGCTAACGTGAGAACTTTTTCCTATGGTGGTGGTATCATGCATACCCCTTTTGAGCACCTTATAGAGATGGGTGTGTTTCGACTTTAGGAGAACATTTCAAAAAGATTGCATGACCATTCCTTTTTTAGCATCCTTTATGACTTGCTTTCGAATTCACATTACACACGTTTGAGGTTTTGCATAGGGCCATGAATAGGAATTTGGTTGTTTGCCTGCCTAGTCATCCCTTTTTTTTGTTTAGCTTCAAATGTTTTCTTTTTCATGATGCACATTAGGTTGGGCTTTCCCCATTCATTGGCATTAGGCTTCTCACATTGCATCTATGGCCAACCTTTAGACCTCATGGGGATTCATCTTTTTCATTGCACTCATGGTGGGGAGAGGATGTTGTCCCATGATGTTGTGCAGGATGCCTTTGCATCCATCACGCGATATTTTGGTTTTCATGTTGTGCATGAGTAAACCCATGTTCTTTTGTCTCTTACCCTTGAATCTTTGTGTTGGTGGGCTGATATTGTGCTTTTGGTTGATGGTATTTGCACATTGGCCGATGTCATCATTGTTGACTCCATTTGAGTGGACTTGGTTTTGTGTGCTACATTGTCTTACGGGTGGTTGTAACAATAGTAGCTCAAGCAAAGGAAGGATTTTATCAAGATCAATACCCTAGACTTGTTTCTCCTTCTTGCCATTGAGGCCTTTGGGTGTTTGCATCAACAAGTTGACAATTTTTTTCATCATTGTATTAACAATGGCATAGGCTACGAAGGGTTCCAGAGGCCCTCTTCTTTTGATTTTGAATGCGTTTTATAGGCATAGGGTGTTAGTGGCATTGTAATGGGTGTAGGTTGCATCTATTTTGAAGTGGATCACTATTGCTAGCGAGGGTTTTTTCAAGCTAGGTGTTCTTGTTGGTGTATTTTCCCTCTTCTTTTTTACATGCTTTTTGTGACAGGCTAACATACATGACTTTTTCCCACTCCTCTTTGTTGCCCCCCTAGTTGAGGTTTTTGTTTTCTAGTTTGGTCGTGAGTCATTTCGTTTTGTTCCTTGTTCTCCCCCTCAGTTGGGTGCTTTGTCTTAATAAAATTTGGTAGGGTTTCATCATTTGGGAAACCTTTTGTCCTAGTTCTTTGCCTAATTATTTCTCCTAGTTTAATTGTTTTTGATGGGAGTGACAATTTTGTTGTGCATTATAGAATGAGTTCTTTTTGGTGAATATCTTATAGTTTAACCAATGTATAATCCCAATTTCCATGGCACAATGGAACAAATAAATAAGCTGGAAAATGATGGGTAGCAAATGGAAGACAGATGTAGTTGCCCTATAAATAATATAAGCTGGAAATAATAATTTGTAAATCTGCATATGTTGTTGTTTAAGCATCACTGTAATTATCAACATTGATGGCTATAGGGGAAATCGTTCTCTCCTAGATCTACGAAGGCAGATATTGTGTGACCCAACACCCATCAATGCACCATCAATTAGAAACCCACCAAGACTCACTCGTGGTTCATTAATACACTGAGTTCCCACGGCTCCACCTTGGTAACTGGATCTTGATATGAGATAGGAATACAATGCAAAAGTGTTTCCTGTCCACACACAATCCGTCCAGCATTCACTCTTGCTGTCTAGAGCACATGGACAAACTGACAACCCTTCTTCATAGAGGTGAAGGAGTAGGTGTGTGAGCGATGAGACCACCCCTTGCCACCAAGACTATTCGTGGTAACCTATGCACTCTCACTGGTTACTGGACATAACCATCCCTTGTGAGAATAAGATGCCCTCTTTTCATCCACACAGAGAGTGAGTATGAAATCTTCATCAAAGCAGCTAAGGGTTAAAAAATTATTGGGCCAATTAGAGCCTGAGGTGGTTACCTTGCACTGACTAGTAGGTTTCTAATGAAGTGGAGGTTGAAGGGCATGGGTTGTAGTTGGTAACCTGACAGCCAAACAGAGCATGGAGATTCTCACTAGGGATGTTTATGTATATCAACTGACCCAAAGATATAAATAGATGGTCTGCTGATCCAAGTGGAGGCCACAATAATATTGTCAGGATAAACATTGGCTGATCTGTTGGAGAAGCGGTGTCTTCAGAGTCATGAGTCTGGTCCCTAAAAGAATGATGCGCAAAAAGAAACCATAGTTCAAAGACGTCTATAAATAGTTTAGATTCCATTGTCTAGATTGTAGTTCCCCCAAGTCGCATCTTACCCTTTGAGAAAGGGACAAAGAAAATATCGAGTAACGTTTTGGAGGAGTTGTAAGCTGTCATTCCTGGAATCATGCAACCATAGGTGTTTTTAATGCCTAATGCAAATCTGGAGGTACCTGGTGCTGGACGCCTTCCAACAAAAAAAATTGGAGCATTTTATCATATAATTTTCCAACATCATTGAAGATTCTCCTTAAAATTTAATTTATTTCTAGTTTCTCCAAAGATGATCCATTGTGTTGGATAATTTGGGTAATAATGTGCCCTGGATCGGCCGAGGTTAGTGTCTTTTTTCTCTTCTATTTTGTGATTAGCAGAATTGGTGATCATCCATAAGAGACTTTTAGTTATTAAATATAAAATAATTTTTTTTTCATTATCTTTCTAGAGTTGGCTAGATAGCTAATTGCCAATGTGGCTATACAGCTCCAAAAATTAGTCTTGACCCAATAGCAGAATCATATGAGGCAGATATATACCTCATATGACCTCAGGCTGGTATTGCCACAGGTCATACCAGCCTGGTAACATCCTTATACCATTGTTGATACCTCTGTACCAGACTCAGACTGGTACAGAGGTATCAACCAGTATTTGGCAGTCTTATTTTTACGGAGAACCTCTAGCTCCAGTTCTAAAAAAAAATTTAGAACAGTTTCACTTCTTCTTCTTAACAAACAATTTAGGTTCTGGTTTTGAAACTCCAACCCAATTCCAGGTAACCTGGTCTGGATTTGGTGGTCAGTCGTCAATTAACCTCTGGTTAGCTGTCAATTTTTATTTTATTTTTCAAGAATATTGCTTCCAGTTCTAGTTTGTCAACATAAATGGAACCAAAAATTCTAATTCTGGGTCAAGTTCTTAAAGCAAAAAAAAATCGATTCTGGTTCTAAAACTGCTTCCAAAAATCGGACCCGATTCCATTTCAGTACTAACTAGACCTGAAAGTCTAACCCTCTAACCTGATACCCAGTGAACGCTGGCATCAACAATAGCCTCAACACGGCAGGCCAGCCCAGAATACATCCGTGTTGATGACAAGTTCGTTTGAGCAGGAAATAGAAATGGGAAAGTTGTGCCATGTTAAACTGGGCCATAGTGAACCAGCACGCACCAGCACACCATCTACCGAATGCCGGTTATTACTCAGGTGTGGATGAACCTCAAGTGACTTAATATTTGGTTTCACCTTGGTAACCAATTCTGTAGGGAATAAGTCTCATACGTAGGAAAATAGGTAAATACTAGGTAAGGAGATGGTTTATACCAAATTTTGTTTTTGACAAATTGTCGTTGAAACTCCCCATCTAAAAGGTCCAACCACCTTAACAAAGGAAAAAGAGGTTGAAAAATCAACCCTTTTCGACAAGAATCAGATGTGTCATCATGACCAGTGCTAAATAGTCACTTTAAATGTAGAACCTTTCACTATAAGCTTCTATTTTGTAATGAACATGGATGCCTAAAATACCTTCTTTAGTTATTAGATCACTTTTGAAGAGGAACATTTCAATTGTTTAATTGTTGGATTGTTCAACCTAATTAAGAGAATTGTCGTCATCATTAATCCCTTCACATAGGTGGAGCCTACTAACCCTATTTTTGAGCAACAAGCAACAATCACCTACTCACAAGACTCTTGATTTTCTTCATATGCATGTTGCATGTGCAAGTTGTGGTTTGTCCTAGATTTTGTATTTGTTTAGTGTTGAGCAAGGTTCTTCGTGGTAGAGGAGGATTGTTGTAAACTTGCACAATGCAATGGGTTTGCAACTTGTAACTGGTTTCTTTTTACAAGTTGATGTGATTTGATAATTCCTAACCTTTTTTTTACAAGTCTACACATTCATTATGTGCTTGTAGGTTGTTAATGTGTTCATTGTGTGTTGTAGCTTTCATTGGTCCTTGACACACTCATCAAGCAATTGTAATCATCATGTGTTCATAAGTCATTAATGAACTCATTGTGTGTAAAAACAATTGTAGTTCTTGTTGGTCATCAATGCATTCATTGTATATGTCGTTATTTTAGCCTTCGGCTCACAACTTAGGCAAGGGCTTGCGAAGGTGTGAGCCAAGTGTGAAAACATGAAGTCACATTTCATGTTCTTGGGAGTGTGAGAAAGTGTGAGGGAATGAACCTTCACACTTCCAAGTGAGCTCCCACTTTGAAAGTTGGAGACTAAATGGACTTCCAATTTTTTTAAAAATAATTATAGGGGTCAAAACCCATTGGATTGAAGACATCCTTATATCATGGGAAAACTCTTGAAACGTAAATGTCTAAAATGGGCTTTTATGACCCATTTGAACACTTCAAGCATAAGTTATGGTCAAAAGAAGGGTCGGGAGTCAAATCGGCAATTTGACTCTCGACCACTAAAAATCGGGAATCACCCCGATTTCCTTACATGTAGGTGGCGTACCACATACCACTGGAAAAATCTCGACAAGGATTACAATTTTTTTCTAGATCTCATTTCAATTAGAGGTTTGCACATAAAGTTATGGGGCCCCAAAGTCGTGGGAGTCCAAGTTGTGGGAATTTCAAAACTCCCATTTGGGAATCCTAGGACAAAATGACATTTGGGTGTTGGTCCTATGGCCATGCATACGAGTCTATTATAAGGGGGAAGGTGGTGGCTTCCCCCAAATCTGGGCCGTGTTGAATCTTGTGAGTTCGTGTTTGCTCATGGCTCGTCTGTGCACCAAAGTGCTCCAATTACGCACTAACCAACTTGTTGTTTGGTTTGTGTAGGTCCGTGTGAGTGATATTGCTTGTCAATCTTCCTAGTCCCATCCCGGAGCTCCAATACGCCTCTCTACCCCTGAAATCTTGCGAGCTAAAGAACGCGCCCCAACTCCTTCCCCTTCCGCTATTCACCTTTTAACTCGAAGTTGAGTCCATCAACGAACTTAGGGGTGTGTCACTGTAGTTGTAATCATTATGTGTTGTAGGTCATTTATGCCCTCAACACATGTTGCAACTTTTGTTTTATTTTCAACCAATTATGTGTTGTTGCAACATGTATGAACTTGATAAATCGTACACCATTCCAAAGGACTACAACCTCACCTTTAGTACTTCCACTTGTTCTAGTGATTCACCTTTACATATTTGCCTTTATGAGAATTTTCATTTCTTATATACATATTCTTTGTCTGTTAAGATTTCCCTTCCATGAATTTTGTTTTGGAATTTTGCAAAAAAAGAAATAATGGCCTTGTATATTCCTTAGTGCACTTGTGGTTTTTTGTGGGTGGGTTTCTATTTTATTTATAAGTATCTTTTCTCATTGCAATGCACATAATGAAAGTTTATAATTTTCAACAAAAAATTGGCATGTGATCTTGAGCTAATGGAACATCTACATTCTTTTAGTGGCTTGTTTTGTATTGTTAGTGTTGCACAACTAATTAACAATTTTAATGTAGACATTTTAAAACCATTGTTCTTGCTTGTTGACACACTCTTCATGCATGATAACTATTGTAGCTCTTGCAAATTGTCAAAACATTCATTGTGTGTTATAGTTGTTGTTGATTGTTGATGTGTTCATTGTGCATTGTAGTTTTATTTAATTATCAATGCGTTCATCACACATTACATATGTTACAGTTTTACCTAGTCATTGACATTTTTTTCAGGCTTTGCACATGTTGTAACTTTACATAGTTGTTGACACATGTTCGTCACATATTGCATTTGTTATAGTTAATTACTATTCATAATTGTCGACACATTCATCTCATGTTGTAATTGTTGCTAGTTGATGATGTGTTACAATTGCTACAACTTTTGTAGCTTTTATTAATCATTCCACATTCATTATGCATTGTAACTCCTTTTGGTTGTTAACATGTTCATCATGGATTGCAACTCTTGTTGGTCATTGACATGCTCATCATGCATTGCAACTCTTACTAGTCATTGATACATGCAACTAAGATTCTTGATTTACAACTTTTTTGTGAGTGGTTTTGCATTTTGTGGAATTTGGGTATCAAGATTCAACATGGCTCATTTAAAAACCCTTGAACCTCCAAAAAACTTCAAGCTTTGTTGTTTGTTTGGTCAACAAAGTAAGGTAGTTGGCATTGTTGTTGAAAGTAGCAACCAAGGTGCTACGAGGGCTTTGAAGGATTAAAGATAATCAATTATGAATGAGGGAAATCCACTTCAAATTGATTTAACATTTGAAGTTGACTCGAAATAACCTTAGACAAAATTGAGTGTAAGAAAATAAAAAAGGCTTATGAATTGAATCATAAATTTCATGATGTTTAGGCTACAAAATTGCCATGGGCAAAAAGTGTTTTGAGTGAAGACGAGCTTGTCACACATGTTTGGTGCGAGATTTGCACAAAGGTTATGGGTAAGAAAGTTTTTGTTCCCAAGTTTGATTCTTTTTGTAAACATGTTGGTAGGAAGAAAGCTACTTCCCAATGTTCGGTGTTCCTAAAGGTACATTTTACTATGCTAAGGATTGTCAACATGCTAAGAATGAGGTGTTTTATGTTTCTAAGAATGGGGAAAGTGTGTTGGATAAGTTTATGTAGGGTATGGCACATGAAGGCTTCAATAAGATCATTCAATTTGCCACAATTTTCTATGTCCTTTGAAAGGCAAAACCCATGCTTGAATATGAAAGCATGAAAGGCTTGTTGTAGTTCTTTCAATGAAGAATTGTTCACAAAAACATTGGTGTGGCAATATTGGTTGGTCCATGTTTGAAATAATGCATGACATTTGTTAAGGAAACCACTGCAAAAGCTATGAACACTGAAAATAACAAATTATATTTTGATCTTTAGTGATGAAGTCACAAGTGTTGATAATTAAAGATGACTATCCTTGCACAAATATGTCATTAAAGGTTAAGCCATTATTCCAATTGCAATTTCCCTTGCAAGGATCATTGAAGGGGTTAATTTAGAATATTTGATTAGAATCATCATTCAAACATTATTGACTATTCATGGCTTACCAAATGAAACATTGTCCTCTAAGCTCATTTGTTTAGAGTTGACGATGTGAATGTTTTTCATGGTGTCAAAATTGGAGTTAGATAACAAATTCAAATGGATTATGTTCTTCACATGCAAGGCATCCATTACATGGCCCATCGAACTAATCTTGCCATGCAAACTTTGTTTAAGTTAAACATGGTTAATAGGTTGGAGAACTTGCTCCAAACCTTATATGTCAACTTTAGTATGAGCCTTATAATGTGCTTGGAGCTCAACAAGCTTGTTGAAATCATGGAAATTTAAGGTAATAAGTTTTTGAAGAATGTTAAAACAAGGTGGATTTCTATGTTGGAACTTGTAAATAAAGTGATGAATGAATACTGTACTTTAAAGGACTTGAAGACCATAAAGTTTCGATGTTTGATGCATCAAATTCTTCATAAAATCAATTCGTTCAAGAAACTGCCATATAAAGGTGGTAAGGGAGATTTGAAATGTGAACAAGGGTAGAAGGCTCTAGACCTATTCTGAAAAATGTTATGGGAAGGTGTGTACCCAAGCAACAAGTCACAAACAACAAGGACTTACACACAAGAGGATTTGAAAACTAGGAAGAAAATCCCAACCAAATGAAAATGCAAATGGGTTGGTAAAAAAACCTCACCTTTTTTTGTGGAAGAAGTTTACAAACTTTGTCCTTTAAATGCAGTATCCATCAGGACTTGCATACGCACCCAAATCCTTCCCCCCTCATAATCATCATAGCCATTGAACCTTATAAAGCTTAAGATGAAAAACTTTTAAGTCATGTTCCTTCAACCCCAAAACCGTTCACTAATCGTGTGTTCAAGTTTTGGGTTTACAAAGCCCTAAATCTTGGTAAAGTTACTATTATGTTTTTGAAAAAAACTAGAAGTGTAGAGGACAATGAAGCTTGGCGCCTTGTGTTCAAGCGTGCAATTTCTAGTTGTAGCAGCTAGCCTTATTGTTTCACCATAAGATCAATGTCAGGTACTCAACCCAATGTTCACATTTTCTATAGATGGTGCTTATAAACAACTAGTAAAGGAGGGGGAGGAGCATGACATTGAAGAGTTTGAAGAACAAGAAAATAAAATTCATCCCCTTGCTCCAGAAACAAATAAATATGTAGAAGCTAGGAATCACATCATTGTTTATCTGAAAGAAATAGTGAAGGGACTAGGAATTGAAGAAGTTATAAACGATTTGTGAATTTTCTTTCCTTTTTATCTACTAAATGTTTGCTATGTTAGTTCATAGGTTTGAACATTTGAAAGAAACATTTAAAAGGTTTCTCTTGAATATTTCATCTCTTTTAGTTTAATTTATGGAAGAACATCAAAGAGCCTCTCTCACATTTCATTTATGGTTGGTTTGTTATCTACAAGAGAAGCATTGGAAAGCAAAGAAGGAAGACGAGGTTAGTGGTTAGCCTAAATTTGAGCCAAGGAAGTGCATGTCATTGTAGGGTTAAATTAACAAGCAAACTAAAGTTGGCAATAACTATGAAATGGAGGAGTATGATGACGAAAGAGGTTCAAAAAACACCAGGGACATAAGTTCCCATTCTAAGGGCTCAAAAATTATGAATCAGAAAAAGATGCGAAAAGTTCTACAAGTAGCGAAGAATGAGCTACCCTATTGGCAAGTTTAGCCAATAAAATCTTGAAAAGGCCGAACCCAATAAGCACCCCAAGCCTAAAGGCAAAGGCAAAGGTATTCACAAATATTAAATGTTCAATTTTTTTGTTTAATTTGAGATTTCTTTTCTTCTCAACGAATTCTTTTGTAATATGCCAATCCTAAATTTGCCAATGCAACAAGATATTGAACATTTGAAATATCTCCAGTTTTCTCATTATGCTTTCTATTGGTTTTTAGTCCCAACTTTTGTTAGTTGTGTCTTCAAGGTCTTAAAAGCTTGATTTCCTTTTATTTTATTGTTGTAATTTATTCATTCATGTTGAGATGGGGTAAAAAACATGTTGTGAGCTCCCTTCTATCACCTAAGATTAATATGCACAATATATCTTAAAGGTTTTTTTCATCATCATTGGTCATGATGATTTTTTCAACAAAATCAATTCCAACTTGACCTTTTAAATTGCATGGGTTGATGATCATTCTATGTTGTAGCTTAACTAATCTGCTTTTAAACCTTCAATCCTATGATTTGGCTTAGGAAATCTTTGGCCTTTTCAAAAATGATTGCACACAAAATGTTAAAATATGTGAAGTTTGTGGTAGGAATTGCTATGGTCCAAGTGATTAGTTCCGTTGAAGACATAAGATGTTTTAACACTTTGAATTTTATTAAATTAAACTTTCACAATCAATTGATGACGCATCTTGAGCTTGTGGTTTGGATGTTTGTTCAACAATTTTACACATTGAAATCTTTTTCATACGTTCACATCACAAATTTCCAATATTACAAAATTTCAATAAAATCTATGCAAAATTTGCAAAACAATATGTATGTGCAAAATCTATGGGTTTCAAAATGTAAAAATATATGAAACACACACACATATAACTTCTATATATAAATGATGTGTCTTTTTTACTTATGTTGTTTTGATATGAAATATGTATGATTTTCATATTAACTAATTTTGTGCAATTATTATGATGTAATTTTGCATTAAAATTTTGCTTAAACTTATGCAATTTTTTGACATGAAATTAGTATTTTCCAATTGCTATATCCATCTGCTTCAAACTGAGCTCAGATGCGTACCCTCAGATACGCCGTGACACAAGTCCGGCAACCTGAGGTTCACAGATCGAACGGCGAGGTACAGTAAGCCCTCAAACAACAAGGCAGGTGCCGTTTTCAATGTGCACTTCATTCGGATCTAATACTCACTTCTGATCATCAGTCAAATTTAGAGCTTCAGAATCGACCGCATGATTGAACTATAGTGTACAAGATTTTCAAGTTTAATTGTATCTGAGCTCCTGATGATTATGGTGACAAATTAACCAGGAACTATAGCCAAGATTAAGCTGAGTTCTCATGACCTGACGGTTTAAAGTAGGAGAAGGGAGAACTGATTACAGAGAGCTGGCATTGTGGGTTCAAAAGACAAGAGTAAAGTGAGTAATCATCAATACTTAATCGAAGAGATCTAAATCTTCGCGTTCTGATACACAAACTCCAATGCGGCCTGCATCATGCATGATTCACAACTTAGTTTCTACACTATTTCAGAAGATAAAAACAACTTTTGCAGCGGTGCATGTGAAATAAGTTCGATCTGATCATGGATCCGACTACAGTCGGTTTTCCCAAACAGGCCGGTACTGGCCGTCTAGTAGCAACAATAATGCACGGATCGACAAGTGCTGGACGCTGCAGCTCCAAATTAGCTGGCGATGTCCATTGATTGCTCAGCTCCAAAGTACAGGGGATGAGCTGCAATCTCTTTCTGGGAAATTCTTACCACTCATAAATTGAAGCAAAGTTACGTCAACTGATAGTCGGGACGTGAATGGCGTTGAGGAAACATGCAAGAGGATGATGGCGAGCCTGAGTCTCCTAATAATCTGCCGACCTCGAGTGACACGGACTAATTTTTGAGAGCGTACATTAATTTCGCACACGCTGACAGTCGGACAACAAGAACAGTAAGATTCTGAAAAGATCAGAGCTCGTCATGAGTGGCTTCTACGTACAACTGACGATGACGACCCGAAGTTGCGAGAAAAACCCGACGATCCGCCATTGTCATGTCCCGCCATAATGTGATCGTGAGTAAAAAGCCATCGGTAAGTGACTGTGTGACAACTCGATTCCCATCGTAATTTCGCCTCTCCAGATCTTTGTTGACAATTGTCCCGTTCCATTCCCGCGGCCCTTTCTCGAGGAAATTCGAGCGGGCGCACGCGTCGCCCGGTCTTGCGCCATATGCCGACTGTCTTGACTTCGACACTCATGAGGTCACCGCCTTGCCCACCACTTGTACTGTGTACCTAAGATGACGATACCAGTATTGGGCGGGTATCACAAATACCCTGCATCACCCGGGCATCCCAGTCTGATCTCTTAGGGTGTCATCATGAGTGATACCCTGACTGAAAATCAAACTACCGGATTTCACTTGTGTGAGAATCAGATGTGAGAGAACCGGTTTTTAAAAAATAACAATAAATCTGAGAACCCGGTAAGGTTGGACCCTTTAATTGGGTCAGGGTTTCAGAGTTTAACCGTCATAAATATTTTTAGTACAAACAAGAAATGAGAAAAAAAGTTATGAGCATTGAACTTAATTATGTTTTTATCCAGGATTTACTTACTAGATCTTGTTGATCATTCACAGACCATGAGTTTGAACTTTGGAGGTACGGTGTTAAATCAACTTAATTTAATTAAGGTTGAAAAAACACTTTCATCACCATACCCTCATCAAAATTTGCCTTTTAAGTTTAACTAGTGGTACCTCTGACCTTCAGACACTCATGGCTACGCCACTCCAGCCACCTCGAACACTCTGTTTGGTTGTCATAATTGAATTTTTTTTCAAAATAACACTCATGGGTCCCACTCTAAAGCATTTATATCCCCACAAATAAAAACAATATTGTGATTTAGTGCAGTGGTATATCGAGTGGTATCGATATACCACTGACGTTGTGCGGGTATCAGAACCAGCTATGTGTACTCTCAGGTTATCAGTCCGGATATTTACTCCCTTACCCAACGGGGGTGAGAAAATCCAAAACCCCGGTTCTGACATTTTGCTAT
The DNA here is from genome assembly GCA_963921925.1 of Sphagnum tenellum. NCBI lineage: Eukaryota > Viridiplantae > Streptophyta > Sphagnopsida > Sphagnales > Sphagnaceae > Sphagnum > Sphagnum tenellum. The sequence continues at coordinate 8,384,431 of OY998158.1, read as the reverse complement.
GTTTGGAAGCACCCTTTCCCTCTGCACAAAGGGCATTATAGTGATTAATGATGTTTCCAAAGTGTTGTTTTCTTTGGGCACTACTTATTATAAACCCTACCATGAGAGGGACTAGCTCTCTCCCTTCTTTCGTTCATGTGGGTTGGCATATCTTTTGGCCTTTCTTTGGCCTTCCTTATTGGATTTTTTGCCCACCTTATTATAAGTCAACGGACATGAAGTTGAGCCCTATCTCTTAGGGTATAATTCATGCCCAGTGTATTTGGTTTTTATTCCCCAAATCTTCTAATGTAAAGTAGTGGCACTCATCTACAAGAATTTAGCCAAATGTGGCTGTAAACTCCATATCAAAGTCAAATAGATTAAGCATCCTTCTATATATTTTGGTGCCTGTATTTAGCCTGTTAGATAGATCTTTAGATTTAAGTATACATAGTTCAAAATCTTGCCAATTTGGGTCATTATTTGATTAAATTGTTTTTACTGAGATGAGACTTTGCAGGTAGACAAAATGGGAACCAGAAAAAGACACTCCTTACAAGGTAAACAACATTACATTCTCAGCGCTCGACTGTCGGCATGGAAAGGAATAAACAAAGTTTACACAAACTGTGCTAGTGCACACCCAAAAGTCAGAGTATGCCATACATTCTATTTAATATCTACACCTCGATCATACAAGCAAAGTTTTGTCAGAGTGGAAAAAACAAAACAGGCTCGCCTTTTGACAAAATGCTTTCCGACAAAAAGAGGTGAAATGTGAGTTTCATAAAAAAATGGCCAGGGTTGAAATGATAACCATGTTAAGAAGTTACTTGGACAGAAGATGGTCGATGAGATTAATTATTTTGTTCATCATTGTCATGGTAAAGCATTTTGGACTACCTATAACTTGGAGGTTTTGCACCGACCTAAGCTTTGCAATACCCATTCAGGGTCTCTCACCAGGACCAAAGAGCTGAGCATTGCATTACCCATTTTCAGGCTGTCTCACCATGGCCAAAAAAATGTTATGCATTGAGTACATGGGTTTGATCTAGGACCTATCTATTGTACACAAATTTCTTATGGTGCATTCACACTTGATGTTAAATCAGTGTTAAATGAAAATCTAGGTGGCATCCTAGGTGGCATTGATTGTTAAATAGGTGATAGCTCAATGTTAAGTGAATGTTAGCTTAACATAAAATCTTCATGGTAAGTAAGTTTAAGTTTGAAATGACTAACATGACGTTAGGGAACTCAACACTAAAGTCCCCAATACCAAGTGTGAATGTACCTTTATCATGACAAACTACAAACCCCCCTCCCCCGTCCACATACTCCTCCCATTGGCACAACTTTATAAGAAAAGTAAATATTTACTTTTAATTATTGGTTCAAATCATGAATGATTGAAAGTTCAATTATGTGATATGGAGGGTGAAACTTTGAACAACCCAATTTTTTTTTGCTTATCTCATAATTGTTTTGCCAATTATTATAATTTAAAGCACTTTGAAACTTCAATTCTCAAAATGATTCCCACTTGCAAATGCTTGGGATTCACCTCTTTATTTTTTTGCACAATCCTGAAAGTGTGCTTCAAGACACTCTCTTGGCCTGCTCCCCTTGGCATGACACTTTAACCCTAGTTGCAACCTATTTTCTTCACTTGAAAGCATACAACTTCCTTCATCTTCATCTTGAGGACATTCTGTAGCCCCTTTCAAGAATTAATCATGCACTCAAGTTGGGATTGCATCAACAATGCACATAATCATCCATTAACACTCGCAAAGTTCTTAGGTGGGGTGTTTAACATAAGACATTGAACATCCCCCTACAATCTATGTAGGTGTCTTTTTGTTATACACCCCCTATGAATTTTGTCCAGGCACAATCCTACACAATGCCTGCATGGTTCTATTGTAAGGTTAGACAAATTGCAACAATAAAATAAATAAATGGACACAAACTCAAAGCAACCGAACCAAACATGGTGAGAACTAGGCTACTAGTTTGATTCCTAATCCTTTAGCTATGTCCTAATGGGTTCAAAATCTTTGTAAGGAACAAGGATATGGAAAAAAAAAAAAGGCTTATGCTCTCCTACAACAATGTTGCACACTAACACTCGCAGGGTTTACTTTTGCACCTATTAATGTTCATCACATGTCAATGCACATAAAAAACTATTCATGCCTATCCAAAGAAAAAAAACTTATCAATAGAACTTGTTACAAACAAAAAAAACCCCATCATATTGTGACATGCTATAAAATTATAAACTTGTCAAGAAGTTCGAATGCCAAAGGGATTATTATTGTGCAAATGTACTAGGATAGAAGCTGCGAATGTGTCTTGTTCTAATGGATGAATTTTGTTTTAATCCCAACTAATACTGACAACTTTCATGTGTAGTTGCAAATGCTACAATCTTGCATCACATTCCAAAAGAACATGTCAATGTGCATTGGCATGGTGAGGCATCATTGAAAATTATTATTGGGCCAAGTATCACTTCATTAAGGTTTGAGAGATGTAGTGACTATTGATTACAAACGAGTATAGGATCGAAACTATATATTTTTATTATATAGCTATGAAAATTTATGTTCTTGTTTGCACAAATATTTACTCACTTATTTATTTTTTATGTATTATGAAACAATCATTCTCCTATTATGAATTTTATATATTCACAAATTATGCCAAAATCTTTGAAAATTAAACTTTCAATTTCCTTCACAAATTGATTTTATAAAACATTTCACTCTTACAACAAGTTGTTTTAATCAAATGAAGGTGTTTTCAAAGGTCTTAAACACTCATTTGTATATTAAAAAAAAGTATAAAAAAATTAAATTTACACATAACATGGCTCACCATGCATATTGATTTATAACATGACTTTTTAATGAGTCATTATTTTTTAATCACGCACATCAAATATAATCATGAATGATTGATGATGACTCACCAAACCTTTATCAAATTATAAAACCCCATCACCTAATAAATTATCAAAATTAACCTTTAAATAATTGCATAAATAACAAGATATTGACATCAAATTACATAACCACATATATTTAAATGTATTTTTTCATAGTTCATGGGTTTGGATTTGTCATTGTAAGATGGAAATGATGAGGTTATTATCTAAAGTTCCATCCCTGTAGGAGATGTGCCTTTGAATTTAATCAAGAACCAAAAAATAGGTTAATTGGTTTGGAAGTTCATGTTTTTTTTTTCTTTTTTTCTTTTTTTTGCAAGGTTCCATCCATGATTCCATTCTTGACTTAGTAGGAAGCAATTTGACCAACAAATCAAACCAACTAAATAAATGTTTTGGAGATTGTACATTTACAAACCTTGTTTCTTTCGTAGGTGAAGGATATACCATGTGAACATAAAGACACATTTTGGAATGATGTTTTACCTGTAGAAGCACATTTTTATGTGTTTATTTTTAACTAATGGTTTTCATATTTTGCCAATTCAAAAAACCAATTGAATGTGGAACGTGTCAAAATAACTAACATCCAATGTTTAGGCCTTCATATGAATGTTTATCTTAACCTTCATTAAAAATCAACTTTGATACCCACATTCAAAAGGGGTGTTTAATGTTCTTTTGTGAAACTCAAAAGATGCTAAATTTCTCCTCACAAGTTTTGTCCCTACATTAGAGCTCAACATTAATCCACAACACCCAAGAACAACCAAACATACAAATGTTTATTTTGGGGTTCTTACCAGGATAGGTGTTGAGTGCAGATGACTGTTTTTTTAGGCAAAGCTCGAGCTCCAAACTTGCACTTAAAGACTCAAGCAAATATCTTTGTCAAATTCAATGAAATCAATTATCTCAAGATTATGGGAGATGACTCACTGCAAATCATTAAAAGTTACAAAAATGCAAGCTCTGTTCATCATAGCCAAATAGAGGAAGATTCCGTTCACTACATGAAATCTCGATAACAAATTCCATGCAAAAGGACACCAACTTCAGAGTTCACAGAAACAAACAGACACATATAGACAGAGCTCCTTAAAGGGTATTTGGTCTCCCCATGAATATGAGGGCCAAATGACAACCACATTGGAAAGTTACATTTCATCTGCGGTGGATGAAGGTCCTCATCTGATTCTGTTCCTCAACAGCCTTTTTGGTTCACTGTGTGAACCACTGGGAACATGGTGAACCAAAAAGGTTCCAAATATCTGAATCCCTTAGAAAGGGTGGAAATCTAGATATGTTTGCCCAAGTTCATGAAGGCAGAAAAGGATATTGGACAATGGACGACTAATATCACAAAATTGGGCCAGTTTTCTGTTAGGAAGTTGAAGAATGAATGAGTTTGTGAAGGCAAGTAAGTAGGCCCAACATACTTGGGGGAAATGGGACAATGGATAAATTGACTAAACAATTTCCCCAAAGTCAAATAGTGGATGAAATGGCATGACCAAGCTTTTCAAGTCAATGTTCCCAGGTTTTTCCATTGTACAACTTCTTCAACTAGCTCCTTCTTCATCTATTGTTTGGCATTTTATACAAGTCAACATTCTAAAAAGATGATTATCAGCAATATGAGTTAACGATTAAAAATAATTCTATTCAACTTGAATAATTTCATTTTATGAGGGATCAACCCAATGCACCAAGACATCTTTAGTTGAAAAGCATGTAATTTCAAGAATAATTATAGAAATTATTTTAAAGTTGAGCCAAGTTACAAGATTTGAGATAAACTTTTCCTATTGGCTACTTGTAAGAAAATTGGGCTTGGCACTTTGTTAAATTTGTTGCACCTGTTTACCAAACGTCCTTGCTAAAACTGAACTTGGATCTACAAATTACAATGCCCATACCTTGTGGTTTTGCAAGAGTATTCAAGCAAGTGTTGTGCTTGTCTTTTGATTACAGTAGTCATTCGATTAAGTCCGCATTTTTTTAAGTCCGCATCGCGGATAAGTCCGCATTCTGTAGGGCTAAAAATGCGGATCAACATATACGGAAGTGTTTATTGTGATCGTGTAAATCCAAAATCAAAAATCGTCATCTGCCTACTTCCATCAATTTTTTTTCGCGAAATCTTTGAAACTGCTTGCTGAATGGTATCTAATTCCTACAATCAAGACATGTTCACACTTGTAGTTGTGACGTGTTTTGGTGTTACACTATACCTATTCAAAGAGATGAGCAATATAGGGCTAAGTCCGCAACATTTGGATAAGTCCGCATTAGGACGCCCAGATCAAGGTGCGGACTTAACCGAATGACTACTGTACATATAGAACATTCACCCTCTCTTTCACCCCCTATCCCCTCTTTCAGTGATATCCACAAAGTAATGAAATTTTGTTAAATCTGAGTATGAAATGCTGAAACTCAGCATTTAATGCATAAGGTTCAAGACTAAGTATAATGGTTGTATAGGTAGGAGTAGTGAAAATATATGTAGCAGCAGTGGAGGCGCTCAGGAAAAAGGAAAGAGGGGATGAAACTCAGTTTGCCGCCAAAATTGGTGCCAAAACAAGTTTCGTTCCCAGTTATTTCGTTTTGTAAAATTTCATTCCCAGTTATGCATTTGACGGTCTATTATGCTGAAACTGGCCGTTCTCGGCCCCTAATCGCCTGACTTTACCGATAACTTTATTGTAAAGAATGAGGTGAAAGTTATGGTGGACAATCATGCAATGTCGGAGGGGAAAGTTCTTACACCTATAGATTAACATCCCTCCCACTCTTGAGGAGTAGGTGTAATTACCAAGAGCCCTCATCTTTCTCGGAGGTATGTTCATGGATATAAGTTTCTCTGAGTGCTTTGCTTTTAAAAATATGTGTTTGGTGATGGATGATCACATGGACAGGGAAAAGTCTGCTCAGCCACAAAACTGTGACTCTGTCAGCTGGGGTTTTGCTTTCCTCAGAGGCTGAAGTGTAGGCTGACTTGCATATCCACTGGGCTCACCAAGTTCACTCAGCTTAGTCAAGAACTAAACACGTTGGAGGACAAAAATAGACAGCTGAGGAGTGAAGCAACAAGAGCAACCATGTGCATCAACCCTCTCACTCAGCCTTCTGCAGCAGTCACTGCACTGCTTGTGAAACATTGCGGCCTGGCCCGGCTAAGCTTGTGTGTGTGTGTGCTGCCCCTGAAAGTCAGCCAAACTTCGTCCACTGCATGCCGTTTAAAGTCAGGGAACAGCAAGGAAAAAAACTCCAGGGAGCGTGTGAGGAGCACATGAGAATCCTGGGTCAGCAAAATCGGTAAGGATTCCATCATGTTAGGTAATTCTGCTGAAAAACGGTCATTAATAACAGCCCTGGATTTCGGTTTTCTAGGCAGTTTAAGTTGGCTCTACAATTATCTGTTTTTGTCAAAGTACACCAGCCCAGAAGAAAGTGCAACAAGGTATAATTTGGGTCTACAACTTCTAATTAATCCCAAATTGCATGTTTGGCTATCACCCATATCTTCAGGTTCTGTTTTCATTGGTTTATTTTAGTTCACACACTTTTTCTATGCGAGATCTGAAATACTCCTCATCGAGCTCTGTCCAACGTGCAGAGTGGGTGACACGATTGCAACACCTGCACAGTTGTTTTGTGCAGTTGACTGCCCGTTTTGTGAAAAATGAAGACAAATTTAATAAAATCAATCTTTTATTAAAAGCTTGAAAATAGGCTACTCATTCACGATTCTGATGGTCTCCCTGAAATCCTTGGTTCAAATCTTGGCAAAAGTGGTAAACATGTTTTAAAAGTTTGGGGGATGATATAGTGAAAAAACTACAGAGAATAACCTTGAACCACCTGCTCTCCAAAAATAGGCCGACTCTCTGCAAGGTGGTCCCAAAAACAGACTGACTCTCTGCAAGTTGGACAAAGCTTGATGAAGGTGTTTAGTGTCTCCGCTTTTCTACCGCTGTCTGATTCATGTGAAGCTTGATGGAGGTGTTTAATGTCTCCGCTTTTCTACCGCTGTCTGATTCATGTGAAGCTTGATAAAGGTGTTTAATGCCTCCGCTTTTCTACCGCTGTCTGATTCATGTGTCTTGCTACAGTTATTGATGACCACAAAATACCAACTTGAGTGTTAGCTAACAACCATCTGATACACAACAAAAATTTGACCTCACAATTTGGATGTGAAAGATAATTATCAAACAATTGGAAAAAGAAAATTGAAAATTTTCAAATCTGCAATGGTTTTGGAATTTCTGAGTCCTGACACTATGGACAAATCATGACAACAATATAATTTTGTGCTATCACAAGAGTTTTCGTTTGACTCCCTCCGTGCAATGTGGGAAAGCTCTCATTTGTCCCTTTTAGAAATCCCTCTTAACACCAATGTCAATGGGAAAAATTTGCTTCCGTCAATTGGTGCTTTATAACCATGGAAAATTTACCGACTTCCCTTTTGACATTGGTTCATTGTACCTTTCAAGATGGCAATGTCAAAGGGAAAATTCATTTCCCCCAATTGGTGTTTTCCGATCATGGAAAAAGTATCAACTTCCCCTTTGACATTAGTTTATTGTACTTTCCAAGATGGCATAATTGAACTTCCTCTATGAGATTTTATGAATGAGTATGAGATCAAAATTATATATTTTTATTACATAGCTATAAATATCTATGTTTTTTTTTTCACAAATATCTTTTCATCTATCTTGTACACTTATTATGCCACAACCACCCCCTACACACTTACAAATTATGCAATTTTTTTGGAAGATTAATTTCTTTTCACAAGTTTATTCTATAAAACTTTTCACTTTTACAATATGTTATTTTCATTAAATAAAAATGTTTTCAAAAACATCAAACAGCCACTTATATACCCAAAAAAAAGAAACTAAATTTAAAAAGTTCTCAAAATCATACAAAGATTTTTTTTATGAGATTACAATTGAAATATGCATATTAATTTGTGCAGAAATTTTTCTAATGAGTCACCAGCTTTAAATCATATATATTAATGTGTGCAATGACTTTCATAATTATCATATTAAAGTCACACACATTAATTGAAACCATAACTAATTGATGATGATTCATCAAATCATTATTCAATTGCAAAATCCTACCATCTTATAAATTATTGATGTTAGTCCTTAAGTAATTACATAAATAACAAACTATTAACATCAAGTTATAATTCCTTCAAAATTGTGTAATACTCTTTATGTTGCAAAATTCATTATTAAATTGTGTCCACTATTGTTGTATAACCATCTAAAAATTACCAAATTTACACCTCTATATAATAGAGGTTTTATGACCTTTATGATGGTTTTATGTCACAATTAAATTGCCTACAACTAGAACAGGAACTAGGGAACCTTTTTCATAACTCACTAGATACCAAACTCAATATTCATGTGTTCATATCATGTGTTCACAATACAAAAAGCCATTTTTGGGTGCAAACTTTTGCACAAATATGAAAAATTAAAACATTTATGTCGCATGTTCATTGTTGTTTGGGCAAAAAAAATTCAAATATTTCTTTTTAAACTGAAAATCTTCAAGCACTTTTCTAGTTAGATTTGTTATGGTAGCAAAAAAATTTAAAACAAATTTTAATGGTTAGGCCCTTATATGTTACAGCTTGAAAACCTTTGATTATTAAATTAAAAAATTATGATCGGAGAAAAAACCATTTCAATGTTAAAGTTCACTTTACACAAGGTTGAAGGATCAAAGGACCAAGAAAATGTAAATGGATGAAAAATCAATATTAAAAGGATTATGGATGATGTCTCATGCTCTAACGAACTTATTATTAAGCCGATTTATTTTTTAGCTAGGCCTAACAACAAGTCCATCTCCAAAAAACCATGATTGATCAAATTTTGATGGTCCAAACTCAAAAAAATTTGGTAACATTTTCTATAGGTGAATTGGACTTAATTAGACCATGAGCCCAAAAAGTTGTGATTGGTCTACAAACTTTTTGTCATGATTTTTTGACAGTATTTTAATAATATTTTTTGAAGGCAAAGTGTGAAGTTCATTAGCCCATGGGTTTAAAAAAACCCATGATTGGTTGGATTTTCTTACATAGTTCCTCTCAAAAAGTTTTATAAACAAAACACGCTTGCAAAATTAGTCAGCCCGTGGTTTCAAAAAATCATGATTTGTCAAATTCTTTTACATATAATTTTTTCTTCTTTGATCCATGGTGATTTTACTTGCTACAATGAGAAAGTGGAGGAAAAAATAAAATGATGATGATAAAGAAAGGACAAATGTTAAACTAGTAGTAGAAAACTAATATAAAATATAATGTTAAAATTTAAAATATACATAAAATAATTGAATACTTTTTTGGCTCCATTAGAATCTAGTTTCATTTACAGTAAACTCTCTCTAATCTAATATCTTTGGAATCGGCCTATTAGTTTATGGAGAATATTAGTTTACACAAATTATAGGGGGGGTAAAAAAAATCATTTCCGAACCTGCCAGAGCAGCATGGAAGGTTATGGAGGTTAGTAGAAGGTCATGGATCATTGGGGAAGGTAACGAAACCTTGTGGAGCTTGGTGGAGGATCAAAAAAGCACATCAAATCATATGACATGAGTGGTAGGAATCTTGGCAAAAAGTGAGGTTGTGGAAAGCTGTACTCTGGATATTCTTAGAATACATTGGGTTGATGTCATATTTATGATGTATTAGTTTATAAAATGCTATGGGATCAAAAAATAATATTGAATATCAGTTTAAGGAGAATTATTAGATTAAGTATGAGGCCCACAAAGGGCCTGTGCCCGCATATTAGTTTAGAGAAAATATTAGTTTACACAATATTAGTTTAGAGAGAGTTCACTGTACATTCCCCTTGACAACTTGGGGTCACAGAGAAATGATTTTGGAATTTCCATGGGACAGCCTGTTTTGAGGGTTTCTCAACATTACCATGCCCAAGGTCCCACACCATACCCTAAAGGGCGGCTTTAAATAAACCATTTTTGTCGGCATTTACCGCCAAATGTCTCTTGAGGCTCACCGAATGTTAGAAAATTGACAAGAAACATTGGCCCCTGTCATGTCCTTTGATACAACGGAAATGAGCACTAAATAAGTTGCAATACGATGGTACAAAGGATATATATTCTACAATCCAGTGACTTTGGATGCCTTATTTATCAAATGCTTGTCATCATGATCAAGTAACGGACAATTGTGGGTCAAGTTAACAATATCAATAATCTAAGCATGTGCTTTGATGACACTACTTGACGAACGTTCACAATTTACTAAACAAAACCAATCTACAATTTAGGTCTAAACTTTAGGTTGCCGACAGTCTACAATTGATACTAAAGATCAATTTGTAAATTGACAGCTGTTGCGTTTCTCTGTCTGCAATACAAAATTATCAATGGTAATCCTGTTTGATTGTTTAAAATATCTTTTTCAAAACTAAGAAATGTGATATACAGTAGTCTCCCGCTTAAATATGCAAGTTGAACCTGTGCAGTTTGTGCGTACTTAGCCGGTAGGTGCGTACTTTAGATTCATGACATCTTACCTATATAAAGAAAATGGTGTCCACGTGCTTGATGCAGTAATTCAGGATTGCCTGGAGCTCCCCCCCCCCCCCCTTTCCCTTGAGGGCCCCAGCCAAAGTGAGCGGATTGTGAGATGGTCAACATGGTGGGAACCGGGGAAAACTGAAAAAAATCCCCCGGCCCCCCAAACTTAAAAGGAAAAAATGCAAGGCACATTCAGTGTGTGCTTGGGCCTTCCCATTGGCTGCATGAAATTTCTCCTCCCAAAAAAGTTTATCACCATTTTGGCCTGAACTTTACCCCTCACAAGTCCAACTTTTTTTTATTGAATTTGATTGGCCCCGGCAAAAAAAATTTGAAACTATGAAGGCTCACAAAAATTGAAGATTCTATGGACAGATGGAGTGCCTCCCCCTTTGGCCCACCAATATATGTGAGAAGGGGAGGACTTTGAGCAAAACATATGGGATTAAAGCAAGGTGCGATTGGGAACAGCCATGGGAAACACAATGCAAACCTGTTGGAACAAAGGAAAAATGAAAAAAATCTTCCTCTTTCCCCCCCCCCCCTCTCGCCCCCAAAACTTAAAAGAAAACCCATGGGGAACACATTGGGAACCTGTTGGAACAGAGGGAAAATGAAAAAAATCTTCCTCTTTCCCCCCTCCCCCCCAAAACTTAAAAGAAAAAACAAGACACCTTGAGTGCAGGCTTCTTTCTTTCTTTCTTTTTATTTAACGTCAATACCCGGACCAGAGAGATCCATTTGACGACAATTACATAGTTGACTTGAGCAAAACACTCCTATTGTCTAGGCAAGAAACTAAGTACAAAGCTACCGCTTTCTGATTAGGCTGAGCCTTCCCATTGGTTGCATGAGACTTCTATTCCCAAAACTTTTTGGCACCGTTTTCAACCTTGACTAATACCCCCATTATAAACTGGGGGTATTTATTATTTATTCAATTAGGAGGTTGCACACAATCCTTTTTCTTCTGATCATTTTGCTTGCAAAATGGGTCTACAGACTAGTGTTCAACTAATAAATCTTGAATCCTAAATTTTTTTGCCAAAAAATGCATACTTAACTGGGATGCCTACTTAAATGAATACGTACTTAGGTGGGAGACTACTGTATTTCAAACACACATGCTTGTAGTTTGAAAGAAGGAACATCGGTAAACCAAAGTTTCAAAAACACGTCCTTCAAAATTGGTTTCTAATCCACCCAGTTTCAAACCCAAGTTTTTCAAATTCCGGCTGGATTTGCAAAGCATCTGTTTTTATAAAGTCTTTAAAAAACCTGCAAACTTCTTGGTCGTTCACATGGAAAAAGATTCACCCCCTTTCTTTCAACTTAATGATTTTACTTTAGCCTTTTCTTCAAGGGGCCTCTCTCTTCTTTCAACATAATGATTTTTTAGTTTGGCCTTCTTTTCTGCGTCTCTTTTGTCTGCTTACAAGGCAAACTGAAGGGGTCCTATGCGAGTCTCCCAGGCCTAACTTGGGCAGGTGCCAAGACATATGACCTACAAGATCATTCTCAAAAATTCACATGAGCATTATGCAAATCCGTATGAAAAATCACTTTGTAAATGAAGTGTGCCCAGTTTGGGCCATTGTGCTCATTCCAAATTCAGAAGTTCTGTGCCCAAATTCCTCACAGGCACCTCATTGGTCAAGAAGGCCGCCACCCAGTACAGTGTGAACACTCCCCAAATTTCTATTTTACTCCTAAGTGGATAGTGCATTTGTCTTGTTAAATAAGAGACAGTGGAGTGACCTCAATTGGTAAAACCAAGGGCCATATTTAAAATAAAGTGTAAGGTGCCATCTTTATAACTAGATTTACCAGGTCTAGTTCCACTAGATAGCGAGAATTATAGAAAGATTTAACTTTTTCCTACTTCCATAATAGTAGATGTGGCCAAATTTGGCTAAATCACTTTTGAGATGATAGCCACCTCGGTTACATCATAAAATTGGAAAATTAAACCCTGCTGTTGCGAGCCGTAAAAAAGCAGACACTTATATCTTTGATCGAAAACTAAACTCTAGTGAATGGAATTTTTCTTTTACCGATGGCCAGTAATTAGTATTCCGACAAATTTTGGGACCCACCGAGCGCAGGTCTTTAACATATTCGGAATTAGTTACAAACAATTAGTAGTACCTGTACCCCCACTTTGGATTCCGAGTTTCAAATTCCCGAGTGGACTGACAGCCTTTCAAGTGTAAAATAGTCGCCCATTGATCGGTAGCCAAATGGTCTAGCTACATTTGGCTGTAGACAAAATATGAAAGTTAAAAGCATTGTGAAGATATATTGACCTTGTTCTATTAATTTGTTGAAGTGGGGAAGGGTTGGGGGGCGTAATGAGTCACTTTGATTGGCCCATCACAAAAAATAATATTGGAATGTTTCACATGCCCAATAGAAACATTGTGGATATTTCCTTTTGCCCAAGACTATAAGTTATGACATTTGAACTATGGGCACATGTTGTGAGAGAAATTGTGATGGTGTTGGGTGCATGCTTCATCAGCAAGAAAAAGAAAAAGACTTGTGTCATGGCCATTTGGTTTACTCAACTATCAATAATTCAATGAACATCATCTAGGTGGTCAATCATGGCATATAGATTGGTATCGGTATCAAGAAACCAACAAGATTGATGTAACTTTGTTACAATACTCTTTTGATATCCTTAAATTTTATATGGTGCTCTAATATTACCCTGATTGAATCTGACACACTCCATATATAACTTTTGAATCTACAAGCTGAAACAAGTATTGTGCCTTCTCCTCAAGAGTTGCCACACCATAGAGAGCTTAAGATTTCAAAAGCTGATGCTAAAAAGATTCTTTGCAACTTCTGCCTATTCAAAGGACATCCAAAGTCCGAAAACTCAAGAGCTACTTTGATTTGTGATCAAAGAGCTTGTTGGCCGATGGCTATAATTTATGTTGAGGACCTTCTGCTTACCCAGAACGAAATGAAGTTTGATTTTCAAAACCAAAACTGGACTTTCATGGTTTGAGCGGAGAGTTTGATTTTCTAAAATTTCAATAAATTACTCTTATTTATTTTATCTAAGTTTTTCACAAGTTCTTAAAAACTCTTTGAACAATTTTATAAAAACCTGCCACCAAATACCGTTCTTATGATTGATAATCAACAAGGCTTGTTCAAAAACATTTTTGAAAAAAATGAGGTCTAGCAGTCACATTTTGAATGTTTCAAAATTGACAATATACTTCAAATATGTGAAACCTCTAAACATCAGTCTTTAGATACTAATACATTTTAAAAAATTTTAATTTCTTAAAAAACATTATAACCAGTGTATAACCACCAAGTTAACCAATGATTCTCAACCAGTCTCAACCAGTTATTATTTAACCCACCTTTATGCATAACCAACAGTTATTACCCCAAATTTTCTGATAAACAACCCAACACCCAATTTCTTGATGTTGATATTGATAACCTGTGCAATCCGGAAAAAAATTCCAAAAAATAACCAACCCAGCAGCTTTTTAAAAATAATATAATGCAGGCCAACATTGCTTAATTCTCAATTCAAAATCTCAATGTTTTAACTCATTAAGCTAAACTAGAAGTTGGCATAAAGCCACCGTACACCATAAAAAATGTTTTGAAGTGAAAAAGGGCCGAGCAAGCATTGGAAATCCTAAACCCAGACTCCAGGCGGTTATGGATCGTCGGTAAAACATTTGAGGATTTGCCGGGAGGAGTCCTTCCCTTCCAGCTTTGCCCTTGTCTAGGGTACTTAAACCCGCAGAATCCAAAGCTGCAACAAGCTTTTCAGAAGCTGACAGCTTGTTTCGTATTCCTATATAACTTGTACTCCATTCAGAGCGACTCCAAGTTCAGTCTCGGGCATTTCCGTCAAGAAAAATCCTGCTCTTCGCTCTTTGTTACAAGTCCCATGAGTTAGAGCAACGAGTGAAAAGTTTTACGAGTGAGGCGCAGCAGCATCGAATAGGTGTAGAGGTTCCAAAGAAATTCGTTCTCCCAAGGTTTCTCGAAGTAATTAAGCTGAATTCCACCTGTGTCGAAGAGTTTTTTCGCCATGCCTCAAAATCGAGACTATTTCTTAGTTAGTGATGCAGTGAAAAGCCCGGCCATGGAGCTCTATGTTGGCAATGATTTTCTTCAGTCCATTGACCCGAACTGGCGAAGGACCGTGCAGGGATCGAAAAATTCAACTGGAAGAAGGTATGCAACCATGAAATTTTGAGAATTAAAAATGAGCTTCGTGTCAAAGATTAGTTGCAGTTCTGCATCTCGAGCTTTCTTCAGTTGTTATTTGTTGCTCTTCAAATTCATTGAGCTCTTCCCATTGTCTTCGAGGTGATTCGTTTATTACTTGTTTATGAGTTCACTTTGGAGCCGCCCATTTTTGTTGCGCGATAGGGTAATGTCTTTAATCTACTGTTTTAAGTTGATATTTTCAAATCGCAATGTGAAAATTTCAATTCAATTCAACTCATTTGAATCGAAGTTACTTTCCACAAAATCAATTCTTTTTTTTCATTAGTTGATCATCTCTAGAAGGGCAGAGCAACACTGAGCCCGAGTTGATTTTGCAAATTTCAATGCGGAAGGCCCCATCTTTGGAAAATGCTCCATCTTTATAATCAACTCCCTAATGTATTTAAGTTGCTAGATAGTACCTTAGTGACCTTGATGGAGGTACAATGGCTGCCCATTTTGTGGAATACCAAGTTCAATAATGGTTAGCTCTTAGTTTTGATTTGGCGAATGCTAATCACACACGGTAATCCATGATATGTCCTATCTACATGGTGTTAACTCTCCCGTGGTTTTGAAGTCAATAATGCATACCTACTGTCCTAAAGTTTAGAGTGAATTATCAATGTGGACTTTAAAAGGTGCATTGCCATGATAGGGCCATCTACCCACGATTTCGGTGCTGGCCACCAAAGCATTTGCTGGTTGCATGTGAACAGTCTGTGTTTGGTCACCTAAGCATTTACTGTTGCATGCGGACGGTGCATTTGCCCATCATTTTGATAGGTTGCTGGACACCATACCAGTATCGTGACGAACCATCAAAGGATGCTTTGCCTCCTCCTATTGGCTATTGGATTTGATTCCTCCACCCATTTGTCATGCTTTCCGCCTTTCTTGCCGCCTTTACCTGCAAGTGGTAGAAAGTTGCGAAAGCATGGAAACCGTCTCCACTCTTTGACGTCATCTACGTGAGGTCAGCATACTGGGCGCCGGACAGGTGTGTTTCACGGCAAAGTACTTATAATAATGTTATTGGTCCACACACCTACGGTCCTTCTCCTAGTCCCAGTTGAATTTTGTGTGCAATTTGAGTGCAAGGCTCCACATCTTGACTAAGTTTACCCAACTAAATTTATGACACGAAAGTGCAGCAAGGACTGAAAGGGCGAAATGAGCAATCGTTAAACAACTTAAGTCTGATACTTTAGTGTAAGCGTGACTGAATCCTATAGTCCCTATTCCCTGTGGATGCAGAGCTCAACAAACTTTATTGGCTCTGCCCATAGGAAATAGATTAAGTATTGTTGTAAGATTTGGGTAAAATTTTGCCTCAAACTTGACCCAATGTGCAAATGACATCTGGGGTACTATGTGTGCCTATGGTAGTTGAGAAGTTCTAGATCTTTATATAAGTGCATTCATGTAGATAAGAACTTCTAGATCCCTGCAGAAGTGCATGCATGTAGATGAGAAGTTCTAGATCCCTATAGCAGTGCATGTATCTAGATGAAGTATCTACAGAAAATCATTAAACAGGCCAAAAGGAAACGAATGCAGTCAGTACAAAAGTGCTGCTGCAATTATTTCCTCACCCAGGCATGCTTTGCTCTAGTAACCTCATATAATAAGGCATGTTTTGCACCTGTAACCTCACATAACATTCCAAGTAATATGTTACATACCCCTTTATACCCCTAGTGTGTTCATAACGTGCATGACATGGACTCTCAAAACATCCTTAGGCATGACAAGGTGAAGATAAACAATGGGAAGACTGGAGGAAAAAATCGCAGCAGTACTCTTGTACTGACTGCATTCATTTTCTTCGGCCTGTTTAATATTTTTCAAGTACTAGATCCTGCAAGGGAAGTTTTAGTTTGAAATTTGAACCTGCCAGGAAAGGTAGAGTCATTAATGAGCTGCTTGTTTTTGCGAGAGAACACATAAAAAAGAAGATAATGACGGAACCAAATATGTGGAGAAAATTATAGCTACATACAGTGCACATTATAGGTACTTAGTGAGGTAGGTGGTTGTAGTACACAAGGTGGATGGTAAATGGACGGTTTCTCAATCTATTTAGTGGCCGGTCGACCGACCGGAAGACTTGAACCTTCAGGAGCAGCAGCAGTCTCGAGTTATGGGATTGGTGAAATGTTTTACTAAACCCTAATTGTGTTCTCACTATTGCAGCAACAGGACGAGTGTGCACAGGAAAATGCAGCATGAATTGCCTGATGCTCATCACGAGCAGAAGTACAATTCGGTCGTCGTTCGCGGTGGTGACAAGAGCCCCAAGAGTTCGATTCACGTTGGTCATAATAAGGGCCAACATTTGAGGCGTGCTGGAGAAGCCTCGGAACAGTTCGATGAGACCTTTATGCAGTCGGTGACGGAGGGAACGATGTGTACACATACATTTGAGAGCACACAAGGGAAAATACAAAACCTACGCAAGAGACCACACGAGGGACGGAACAAGAGACTTGTACCTAGCAATTTGGATTGCAACACAAACTGCAAGGATGAGGAGAGTGGCCACAGTAATCTCGTCATACAGGAAGGTCGGCAGGAGTTGTCAGCTGAGCAAACAACTGATTATGGCAAGTTGGAAGCATCGATCTGTTGGCAACTGTCGCCGAGGTTAGACCCGCATACGCAGCAATTTGGTGCATTGAACGGCGTTGGGGAGGGAAATCTGGGAGCCAAGGTACAACAAATGGGCACCCGTAGGCAGCCCGTTGGAGACATCAGTGCCATAGCTGCTGAAGTCGATCTAGACCACGGGAAGAAGAGACCTAGGGTTCCCAGAACGGAAGAATATGCCGGTGAAGAATCGGCTAGAGATCGTGAAATTTCCGTGCGCTGTCAACTACTCTGCTTGCCGGACGACATCCAAAGCATAGTATTTGCCAAGCTTCCTCTTGCAAATGTCTACAAACTACAGACAAGTTGCCGTCAACTACGTACTATAACACATTGCGAGTCTTTCAAGCAGGCTCGTGTTCATGAGTTTCCTCTGGAGAGATCGTACAGCCCCATGTTCTTCTCAGTCCATGAAGATGTTTTGGAAATGGCAGGCTATGACGTTGACACGGGCGAGTGGTGTCCACTACCTTCACTGAAATGTCTGCCATCTTCTCCTGATCCTGGGCTTCTCAAGGAGTTTCTTGTTGCAGGAGCGGAGGGGCTCCTCTGCATCAACGTAGGTAAAGCAGCAGCTTCCGGAGCTCCCAAGCTTATAATCTGCAACCCATTGACCCAAAAAACAAGGGAGCTTCCAGCTATGAATTTTCCCAGGCATCCAGTGCTGATGCACTTGATTGTTGACACTAAAAAGAATTCGTACAAGGTGATTGTTGCAGGGAGCTCTACCTTTGGCACCGAGCATCTCTCTAGAAAAACAGAAGTCTACTGCTCAGAGACAGAGTCCTGGCAAGTGACAGGAGACTTGCCTGGGCCTGATTTTGGACTTAATGAATACCAGAACGGTGCTTACAGTAATGGAGTGTTGTACTGTGTGGCACTAAGTGGTGATACTTGTGGCAAGGTTGTTCTGGCTTACCATGTGGCCAAAGGAATATGGTTACAAAACTGGCATTGCCCAATTCCAACTTTCCGAAGCAATGCCTACTTTGCAACTACTCAGATAGTGGGTTTGGGAGGATCGATCTTTGTGTTCTCTGAGCAAGAATATCTAAAGGAGGTAAAATTTTCTATTGAAAAACTTGAATTTATTGAGATGAAATCACAGAAATCACAAAAGGAAAGGTGGAGGTGTAATCCTGAAATACCTGAGCATCTTGAAGGGAGCTCAGAGGGGGCAAGAAAACAGGATCAAATGTGGTCAACCTTGATGAAAAATCATACAGATCCAAACTCATGGGAGAGGGTTCTCACTGAGAAGAAAGTAGGAAAATGGACAAATTTACTTCAGGAGCCAAAGCAAGGCAGCCGAGGACTGATGGTGTATCCTGAGCATACATGCGTGGCTCAAGGAAGTAAGAATAAGCTTTGCATTTTCAACACAGTGGAACGTTCAATGATTATCCATGACTTGGAAAGCAATTGTCGTCAAACAATTCAGACTACACCATTAAGAAAATGTAAGAAAAAGTTTCATAGTCTAAATCCATTAGCATTTACATTTACTCCAAATTTCAATGTGGCAGTGTAACCATTTTGCAATGATGATACCTATGACATGGAGGAGTGGTCTGTATGGAGAGAACATTCTAATCAACTACAAGTTAGAGAACAGAGTCAGCATAGCACCAACTTCAACAAAACATGAACATTACTGGAAATCAGAACTGCAACCCATTAGCAAATTCAATCCAATTAAATCTGGTACAAATGACAATTTTGTGCTTGAAAAACAATACATATTTCAAATGTTTGTATGCAATGTAAAAGACTTTTATAAAAAACTTATGAAAATTTGGACATGCTGTGCCTTAGAAACTTGAAAAAATTATGTTCTTCAAATTTCTATAATGCAATTGCTTATTATAATTATTACATCATAGACATTGTGTTCTCAGCATGGTATAACCAATGATAGCAATGTTGTTCCGACATCCTTATCTGCCTCCCTCTATGTTCAAAGCATTGGGAAATGTAGTCCTTCCGATAACATGTACAGAATAGATCTTTTTTTTCCACATTCTTCTCTAACATCAAATGCACACACTAATTGCAACTTACATTGGGCCCAAAACCTCACAATTCCTGTGTGCTAACCTTCAAAAGTAAAAAATCAGTGGCCTTTCCCCTTTCTATGCACCATTTTCCAACTCAACATTCAACCCCACAGTCCAGACCACACACCTTATTCAAAGCAGAACCTGTGCCATTTCTGTAACATAAAGATCTGATAACATCAGAGGCATGAAACCATTCTCGATTACTTAACCTACACACATCAGAGGAGGAGATGCCCAGTTGTGTTAGTTTCTCCACACAGGACTAGCATACATGATATCATGCTAGCTGCAAATGGCTTCATCTAAATTTTCAGCCCTTCCCTTCGGTCCATCTATCCACTTGCTGCTATGTCAGGCCATGCCACCTAGACAACCAGAGTGAACCAGCACCCACCAGTGCACCATGCAGGATGGATGGTGTGTGCACAGGGAAACATATTTTCATTGTATTCCTGTCCCATAGCTAACCATGGTGGTTAACCATGTACAAACCATGCAAATTGCATCTTCGTACCTAGTAGCCACAAAGTGCCTTACCTCCTTACCTACCTACTGAGTAACCGCTTCCATTCCCTACCTACTTTCTATGATACTTACCTCACTTACATAGGCAGTGTGAGGGGAAAGTACAAGGGTTTATAACATATGTTACCTAGGTGGAACCTTGAAAACTCAGTTGTGGTTCATCCACAACTGAGTAATAACAGGTTTCCAATGGATCTGCACTCTGGGGTGCTGGTTCACTCCAGCCCATCTAGACACCAGAAGCAGGAGGCCAGAGAAGGAACCCACATGTAAAGCTAAAAGGTATTTTGATCATATTTTGGACTTCTGAGCATTCAACATCAAGGACAAGGACTGCATACAGTGAATTCATATAATTTCCAGAAACCCCAAGGATTCAAAGATTGATTATCTTCGAGGCAAGATATCATCTGTTCCTTAGGATAGACAACAAGTATAGCCCACCTATTTAAAGTTACCCTACACCACCCACATGATGCTGATGCTAGAAGGCTTGTGCAGTTCTTGGTCTGTATTTGGGTGCTATTCATGTCAGCAGTTTCCACTGTTGGACAATTGCCCAATTGCTGCAGTCCTTAACTGAAACCCATCATAAGATGCAACTACAATGCATCTTCAGGTCCCAAATTATCCCCAATTTTCCTAAGAGATTTCTTAGAGTGGCTGAGTTGCAGAGAGCTTTCCTAATCAATGAGACTACACAAACAAACTGAACTAACATTGCCATATATGTAACCCAAACTGTCAAAGAGAGTCAAATCATTACACAGGGTCATTAAGTTGCTAATCAAGTATGAAATGCCTCCCATGTATTGCATTGCTGGCATTCACCAAAGGCAAATGCCTACTGGTCCTCAAACCACAGAACATGGTTATCTGTCACACTGCTGTTGAAGTTAGTGGTTTTTCACAAAGTTGCTAGTTCTTGACAAAAAGAACTGTTGTGAATATTTTGCTAACAGGATTGAGCAAGCCCACCTCATTGAATCTAAGTTCTACCTATTTGCCAATATGCCAATATGTGTACTTGATGAACTGCTCTAAGAATTGGACTTACTCCTCAGAGAATGAAGACTTAGTTCCCAGTGCTACCGTGCAAAGTGATTGAAACAGTTTGTGGACAGTAGTTGCTTTTCCTACTGGTCTTTCTTCAGAGGAAAAGCACAACCTACAGAAGAATGAAATGGATTGCAGATACTCATCTGATTTAATGATTTTGGACTGCCCAACAAAAATGGAGTAATAGTGGATGCACACCCTGGATGAGAAAATTTATAGCTTGATGGATGTGAGGAATGAAAATTGGCACCAACCGGAGATCTCCTCTCCTCTCCTCTCAGCCAATGGAGCAACTCTTTTCTTTGAACAAACCTTGTCAGCTTGCACAACTGTACTGCATTGAATCTGTCATTTCCTTCAGGGGTTTCTGCTGCACAATCTGACAAATCCACAATACAGGGGTAAGAGTTCCAGTCCTTCCATTTTTCCATGTTGGTATTTGGACCAGGCAGTGAGTGGGCAATCATGGTTGCCAAATATGTAAAATTGGTTTTCTCAACAATCATAATGACATTTTCCAGATCATCAACCCAGTCTTACAGATGTCCTATACCAAACACACATGTCAATTCATTTGGTTTGACAGTGCTTTTCCATAGCATGCAGTAACTAGGACCACATTTACCTACATCAAGAACAATCTTGGATGGAGAACTTCTTGTTGCTGCCAATCAAAGTCTACCAAAAACAGTGACTACGTTATAAAAGAGATGTTGCCTTCAATCTGCATCTAATTCACCACAAAGCTGATTGGTTAAGATGTACAACTACTGGTGGCAGGCGAAGAATCTTGACTGATACCCTACTAGAAACTGTCCTTTATCAGGCCCGTCTGCTTATAGGAATAGTTGTTGATTTAATACCAATCCAGCTGATGGACTTACACATTTCAGGTGTATGGTTTTCTACCTTACTTAGAACAGTTTATTGGTTGTTTGTATCAAGAGTGCACTGGAAAGGTAATCATCTCTATGGCATGTCTGGTGATAAGCCATCTGTATATCCCATATAAGTAGATGAAATAGCACAAACCAAACACAGGAAAGACTTTACTCTCCCAGACCACTGACACTCTTTTGCGAATACAGGATGATCCATCAAAATGCCGCAGAGATTTAATTCAGCACATTTATGTAACTTTAAGTCTTACCAATGGGTGTTGAGAAATTTCCTCAAAGCTTCTCATTCACATTCTTCTTCTCTTGTGTCAAGAACCGCCAAGGCCCAGTGGCAGTTCCCAACCTGCCAACATTATGAGCCAATCCCAAGTGTCAAAAAGGAACCATAGGACTCTAACAGTGAAGATGAAGATAACATCTACAAATCATTGAAAGTGTCACCTAGCAAATCAGGCCCAAATCCACATCCAGAATGTGTACCTTGCAAACCCAGCCACCATTCGGAGGCCCATGACAAGAGTCAGACCCACCCACACTCCCTGAATACCCCATATCTTTGGCAAAAACAGTAGAAGAAGCCCTGAAGGAATCACCAGCAGCATCTGGGACACAAAATACCTCAACAGTAGCATTAGATCCTTTGATTGTGATTCTGTTTGTGTTATTGGTGATATCAGCACAGACAGCAATGACAGAACTGTACGGAAGGAGAACAAGGAACTTAAGGAAACATTTTGATGTGAAGACATCTCACCATTGAGTATGCTACATAGCCAAAGTCTGAGGCTCCATAATGGAGTCCATCAAATACAAATGCAAGTGCATTTATAGGTTGTGTGAGAGCCACAAACTGCAAGATCCAACAAAAGCCAGTTCAATTGGAAAGCAAGCATAGGACCTAGAAGATTGACCCAAAGTCTGCAACCACGTGTTACAAAATGCTTCTTCACCTTTAAAGCTACTGCCTCCATTTTTTAAAGTGGACCCTTGCCAACAGATTTTACAGTGCCAACAAAACTACCCAACTTTTTCCCTAAGGACTTTGAAACCCTGGGTCCCACAGCTTTGGACAACTAGTTTAGCCAACTTTCACCATCATATCTAGCATGCCTATTATGTATGATAGCATAACGAATAATTTGGACAATTTGCTTGATGGTTAGGATCTATATCCACCTGCAATACCAAGGTTATCCTAAACAAAAAAGAGCAGTCTACTATCAGAAATCGATAAGATTAGTTTGAGAGCTCAATCAGGAAATACATATCACTAAAAACTGAATGTATGGCACCAATGTAGGCCAATGTCACTACTTAGATGTCGAAGCCAAAGGGATATCAGTGGCAAAGAGCCTTGGAACTGTGGAAATTGAAGAGGCTAGGAACAAGACATACCGGTATAAGAAGTGCTATGGATTCAAGCACACCAGAGTCTGAGGTGAAGAGTCTGGAGAAAACAGGCATTCCGAACCATAGAATCAGAGCCATCACTGTGCCAAAGCCAGCTCCAATCTGCTCCAACAGGACTCAAAATCAAATAAATACAAGCAGCTCAAACCCATAAACAACGTCGCACTCCTCACACTTGTCCAAAGGTGAAACAAAAAAAAAACCCCTTGACACTAGCCAAAGCTGGTTTGACTGAGAAACTCTTCCCTACTATGTAGGTACTGGCTACTTTCAGAGGAAGGCAGTAATTTGTCTTTGCAACACTGATCCTGGGAGACCACCCATCCCCAAGATTATTTTCAGCCTGGGGGCTGATTAACATCGAACTTCATATGAGATCCACTGTGTCCACCTTAATGGGGGCATGATTTACACATCTTACATAACTCTTTACACCAACTTTCTAAGCAGGAAAGTGTACATTA
Source organism: Sphagnum tenellum (assembly GCA_963921925.1). Lineage (NCBI taxonomy): Eukaryota > Viridiplantae > Streptophyta > Sphagnopsida > Sphagnales > Sphagnaceae > Sphagnum > Sphagnum tenellum. The sequence goes on along the minus strand of OY998158.1, from coordinate 8,360,568 downwards.
AAAATGTGGTAACCATAGCTTCATCAACAACACTGAAAGTCCATGAGCTAATGATAGATCAATAACCTGTAGCACCCGAAAGGAAACCTCTTTTGCACGCTTGTGATCATGTTGTGCAAAGGCAGACGCAACAATTGCCTGATAAAAACAGAATTATATCAACATCTCAAGACATGAACTGATGCATTGATTATCACAAACAACTACAGTGCCAAAGAAAAGGGCAGGTTAGTACATTACAAGCAGTGGCTGTGCTACAATTATCCTATATGGGGTTGAGTGTAACATGGACTGCAAAACCTCTTGAATGCGCCAACATGATATGTAATTTCTCTGAACATACCTGGCCAGCGAGAGCCAGTGAATCTGAGAGAAGAGATGTTGCCAACCAGATCTGCATGCAAATCTGGTGGGCAGCCATGGACATGGTTCCTTGTCTTGCTGCCATGGATGTTGCCAATGTCAAGACCATGAGAAGAGCAACAGTCCGCCCAATTAAGAGTCCACCTGTGATTTAGTGTCATTCACAATATCCTTGCAGTTAAAATCCTTCATGTCTTCTAAAGAACACAAAGCTGTCCCTCCAAAGATCAGCTTAAACATACCACTCTTCGCATGGAGAAACTAGAGTTGTTGTGCATGATTTCTGGCCAGATGGTGGTGCTAAATTTTGACATGAGTGTTCACAATTACGTGATTACAAGAGCCCAGATTCATCTGAGTTCAATGCAATCCCCAGTCTTTGTCTCAGCCTAGGGACCTGGCACCCAAGCCTAGGAACCTAAGATGAGCATGCTCAAAACTTTCTGTAATCTCTACCCCACCTTGGTGTTGTAGAGTTTCAAAAACTTACAACAGAACTCTCTAATGTCTTACAATTCAGAATATATACATATCTATGTGATAGCAAAGAAATCTCCATAAGAACTCTTTGAAGGTAACACAACAACGAGAGTAGTCACCTTATGAGAGTCACAGAGTGTCAGACCATCACCTGGCTGACATCACAAATGGCAGTGACAAACAGCCATGACACTACCCACTGAGTTCCTTACCCCAAAAGCTTTCAGGCAAACCATTACAGGAATATTTGCATCCTAAATTTCAGTTCCATTTCCAGAAGTGACAAGGAAACTCAGTAATGATGTTGGCTAGCACTCAAGCAACATAGCTAATTCGAAAGTCAATAGTATCATCATTCAAGCTGTGAAAAGGCTGTGAGGGTAAGCTTCATTTCATTTTAGCTTGTCCCCATAAGCAAGTATACCTAAGACTAAGGCATAGAGAGGCCTACATAGAGGGCAGTGGTTGGGGCATCCTATACCTGGAACATCTCTTTTAAGCACACCACAGGTCACTACTAGTCAGAAAAGAATGCACACAATCACATGCAGTTTGCTTAACCAGAAATTCCATACCAGATTTTAGGAAACGATCAAACCGCAAATCATTCAGTTGGGGGGGCAACAGTACAACCCTTTTATTTAGATTCCACAAAAGTAGACCTGCAATTGCATACCTGCCCAGGCAATCACATATCAGTGTAGTTGTCCAACAGGCAAGAAGAACATTCAATGTCATTGCTCTGTGAGAGATAGTGGTAAGAAACTCAGAAAACCAAACAGCTTACTGGGAAGCAACTGTTGCAACAGCTGCCCCGCCCACTCCAAACTGGAGTGAGAACATGAGAATTGGGTCCAGAACAATGTTGATTGCATTTCCTGCCACTACAATCACAGCAATAGCAGCAAGTAAGCTCCATAAGAGTGCATATATTCAAGGTCCAAAAGCTTGTAGTGCTCAAAATCAATATGATATTAACTTGGGACTTGCAGTACACATCCCTGCCACAAAGATCGACAGTTGCAGAGGAATTGCATTCATTAGTGAACCACCCTGATTTGAACTTTGTCTGTCACTATCAGCTGAAAATTCAAAAGAATGCATTAGACATTGCCAATGCACCTTTGGTCCAAGCTGTGAACCCAATGGGCTAAATTTCCTCTAATGTTCCAATTTTGCAAATTACCCATAAGTGAGCACAATGGAGCAGTGCATTTGAAGAGCACATGAACTTCTTGTTGGGCTTCGGTGTTGACATAGGAGAAAGAACCTTGACTGTAATCATATTCTCAGAAGCAAAGACCACCCAAAGTTCTAGCAAGACTTCATTCAAAGCTCATAGAAGTCATCACATCAATGTCATGCAATTGCTTCTGCAATTGGATTTAGTTAGAGATATTACACATACTACATTTCAGAGTTGGGCACCTTCTAATAACCATACCGACTGTAGAGAATGGAGCTTACAACTGGCATACAGTGGAGTCTTAGTGTCCTTGAAACCTCGAAAAACACCCTGGACAGCAAGTGCAATGACCACAGCAGGTGCTCCTATGGCCCTCAATGCTAGATACTGAAAAGCAGGAGTACGCATCGGTGACATCTGCTCCCACCCTCACAATTATATCCCGCACAAAGTCACCACCTGTGGGCTTCTCATATGATTGATTCCAGACTGCACAGAAGCGGAAAACAGAACATCTAGACAGACCAGAGAGACAAACAGAATTGCAAACTTCTGCATACTTCTGATTTAAGACAACCTGAATAAAACTGAGGGATGCCCTGATGATTAGGTGTTACAAATTTCAGATCCAACATGTCAGCAAACAGGAAAAGAGAAGAGATTTAACACTGTAGCTACAGTCACACACATATTCAGTGAGCTTCAACATGTATGGTAGTGACCAGCTACCCTAACATCCCCACTAACTTCATCAGCTCCCAACAGTTGGTGTCAAACATTAACCAATGTACTGATTTTCTGCTAAGACTGGCAATGATGGGAAAACTCACCCATGATGGTGGCTACTTCAGAAAAAACATATTTTAAGGGAAGGAAATTACCAAGGAAAACAAGAAGGAAGGGGGACATAGTGAGAAGGAAAACCCAAAAAAAACCCAAACAGAAACAACATGAAAACTTTAAGAGGTCTTCTGAGGACAATCAAACACAAGAAGCTTTTGCAACCAGACTCCAAAAAGACTAAACAAAGAACTTTCTTAACTGGAGGGGTCTGTAGATGGAGGTCAGTTTTGATTCTCATAGCCAAAATATTTCCCCTGCCTGTGAGAATTCCTGGACAACATACAAGTACTGACCCAGATTGCAAACAAGATGGAGAACTATGAAAGCATGATCTTTTGAGCAGAAAACCTAGAGAAGACCCAAGTAAAGTACTCACTTATGTCGCTGACTGAGGAAGACACCAAAATAAATTAGACAAACAGTAGCAAAAACCCCTTGAAAATCCAAGCCATTAACACTCAATCCAAGCACTCTCCTTCAACCACATATACCTTTAAAACATGAGTGGAGATCAGTATCACCCAGCTGACAGCTTTTAGAGCCAATATAGGTAAAATGCAAGTAAAGACAACAACAAAACCTTGCAAATCGGTCCAGGAACAGAGACAATGAGAAGTAATATCTTTGAGAAAACTCAAGGCTCAACAAACAGGAAAATGTGCAAAGAGAAAGTATCTACATCTATAGAGAAGCTAATTCTTTGTCGCCCATCATTGTTATGCACAATTTCTGTGTTACAACTCTGGTCAAGTGATTTTGTTAAAAAAATGGAGAGCCAGATACAAAGGTAACCTTGAGCAGGATGATCTACTCAAAGAATGGTAAGCATGTTCAGGTATTCCTCCAAACCTATGTGCATGCTCTTTCATTGAATATTGCATAGAAAGCACTGAGTGATTTCCATGCAAGATTGTGTTATCAAGCAATTACAGACCTACATTCTGATTGCAAAACACAAAGGTTCTCAGTTTCAAGTACATTCAAAATACACATGCTGCATGCATAACACACAAGAATCTCTAAGGCTGGCCGGCACACTCACCACACTAACACCCATTACAGTTAGCACAGGGCCTGCCAAGAAAGCCAATACAAATGCTTCTCCAACACCAAGGAAAGTCCCGAGGACCAGTGCTGAGGAAACTGATGGAAGTAGCGGCTTTCTTGGTTCTCTGGTTTCCAAACCTGCATCAACTTCTTCCTGAACATTGTCTGAATCTGATGGAGAAAAAATCATGTATTATAAGGCTGTCATATACACATTAAGTGAATTCAACTTGGTGCAATGTGAAGCCTATTGAAGCAAAGCTCCGGCACAAACAAGAAAAGTTGTTAACACACAAACCAGTCAATTACCCCTTGTGCTTCAGGACCCCAGTGAACTCAGAAAAGAATGATCTAGACTGACATATTTCGTTTTAGCAAATAGTACTGAAAATCTACAAAGACAGGCAGCCATCACATGTCACTGTCCAAACTTCTTTGACAAGCTAGTTGTTCAAACTAGGAAAAAGACCCACCAATCACTTTGTCCTCTTGAAATGCATCTTCTGCAACAAAAGATGTTGTAATATTCAAAAGAGGGATGTTGAACATTTTGGACACCAGATTGAACACCGAAATAGAGACACCAACTGCTGCGAGCTCCACAGGACCTTGAAACACAAAGTTTTGCAAAGAATGAGTCCTGAAGATCCACAGTACAAATGAGACTTTGAGAACCTTCCAGATATTGAAAACAATCATCACCTACAGTGAGGAAGAAAAATAGATTGGCAACTGTAGCATGCACTTGTAAAGCTTGAAAGAAAAAGAATCCAAGAACTGGTTTATGTCACATTCCAATGTTATATTCCCAGGTTAACAACGGTAATTATGCAGGCAATTCAGTCTATTGATGAGAAGCAGCTAAGGAGCATTTGACACAGAACAGCACTATTGACTACATGGTTTCTGTTCGAAGGTCAAAGAACCTTCTGTCTTCACCCCAGTCTATGATCTCTCAGAACTGCAAGACTAGGATACCTATTTGCCCAATGAATGCAGTATCCACCAAAGAGGCAAGTGGGTCAGCTGCCAGTGCCAATGCAGCTGGCAATGCTATCGACGCAATCTCCACACCAAGTCCATCTCTGGTGAACGCATTACTGAAAGAGAAACAATGGCAACATATGGAAAAAATGTCAAGAAAACTTCAACAATATCATCATATTTGCTACTTGGAGATAAAACTCATACCACCAGGACAAGGCCACTGCATACACTGATTGGTTTGACACAGATTTGTATCAGGAGTACCTATGTGCCCTATGTAAGCTGTCTCTAGAAGCTGAGCAACTGGATCGATAGCTTGTGCTATTACAGCTGGAATGGAAGCACAGTAATCTCCCTCAAAACATCATGTCCCTTTACATTCCAACCATGAGCGCCCCCCTCAATCAAGCCAACAGCTTTCTGTCAGCTGACTTCAAGAACTGACACTTTGAATTGCTACACCCAATACCAATTCTGAGAACCTTTACTTCTTGGGGAAAAAAAGACCCTGGTACACATGTGAACTACTAAAGGAAATATGCCTTCTGGACAAATGTTTTGGCACAAGAGAGACCTTCGAACAAACTTGAGATATATACAGGCCAACAAACACTTGGGTATACCACCCATCCAGACAGAATGGATACATGAATGTCGGTGGGAGTGTATCCAGACACTTAAGCAGTAGCATGTGGGTATAGTAGTCTGGCAAAGCGTCACAACAACCATTTAGCCTCATAAAAGACAGCAAATCACAATAAAAGAGACGATGAGAACCTCTTCTTCTCCTTACCATGAAACAGTAGAAGTTCAACAGAACATTTGCAGACACAAGATTCGGGTCACCCTTCATTGAATGTCCATGTGCATGATAGACCTCCATTAAAGACAGCATGATACAGAGGAGCACAGAAGATGACCAGAGACAAAGGGCATGAATGATAGCATACTGCTTCGAATTCTCCTTATGATGCAACTGTAGAGTTTGCTTAGAACATCCAAGAATTGAAGTAAGATATATAGCAGACTTGGATCACCCATCCATCATTCGCCCTAACAGTGACCTAGCAGACTTCCATCTCACAAACATTTCATTTGTGATTAGATGATGCGCAACAACACTAGAACTTATTTCTTTGTTTCATAGACCTCAGTCACGACAGAGTACTAGTTATGAACAAGGTTAGTAAAATTGTGTGAAGCTGTGAGTCAATTGGGGCTTGCAACTAGAAGAAAACCCCTAACTAGCATGCATGAAGATAAGGCAATGTCTCTTCACATCCCTTTTCCCAAATATATCTCCAGAACTTCATGAGAATAGGGTTTAGGGTTTGTTGGTTCCCCACTATTCTTGATAAGAACGAATGCAAAAGCTTCCAGCTGTATATGCATCCTGTCATCACACAAAAGAACCCTAAAATCATTCATGTAAAGGGGAGAGAGATACCTGGCATTTTCAAAGAAGCCCCACAGTGGATTTCCTCCTTCCTTGACAGTACCAAGCACTGCTTCAGTGTCAGTCTCCGGCCGACGAGAGCGGATGCGCGTAACTAGTTCCCCAGTCAGAGTTCTTCTCTGTCGTAGAAGCACATACTTTGATGGCGATCTTATTGTTAAAAGAGGTGCATGCTTGAGAACATTCAAATCCTGATGGTGTAAGTAGCTGTTGGCCTTTTGGCTAATTGTCTCTCTCTTCAGACAGCTTGTGACACTTATAAGATGACTGCAACTATTGAAATTGCAAGTCCTAATATGTCCACAATTAGCCCTTAAAGAATGTGGTCGATGACTGAAAGGCAAGTCTTGTGCATCTAATGTAATGGGACATGATCGGCTTCCAGTTAACCCAGTATGAGATTCACAGCTACTAGCTATAATACAGTCAGAAGAAGTGTTATTCAGCTTCATGTGCCTCATGGAGCAACTTGGAAAGTCACAGGCATAGCTTCTAAGCTTTCCAGCATCCATTGGAGAATTTGAAATCCCTCTGCAACCTCCTGCATGTGAAGAACAAAAGTGTGCCATGTTACCAATTATGATGGATTAGTATGCATTGCATGCATACAAGAAATTAGGTATGTACTAGAGATCTCAGAAGTGTTTATGCATGCACCATGCACCCCCAGATTTCTAGTGCAGACATCCCACACCATTTCTTTGCGAAAGGTGCGTGTTTGGCCACATGAGAAGCCCCCAGTTCATGCTAAAGGCCGGATCCAGGCAGCGTCTTTTATGCTATTTCGCCAAAAAGTGAAAAAAAATTAAATCGAAAAAGCAAGTGACATCATAGGTTTTTAGTCGCCATAAGTGATGGAAAACAAATCACAATCGCCAGATTTGTATATTGGGCTTTTCATTGTGTAACCAAAAATGTAAAAAGGTGTGGTTAAATAGTTTTACTTTATTTCTAGTTGATAGCCAGATTTGGCTAAATCTTCTTAAGGATGATTGCCACTTTGTCTATGTCTTTCGATGGATGATAGCCACTTTGGCTATAAACAAACAATACTAGATCCAAACCTGCCCAGAAATTCTAGAAGCCCATTATCTAGGGTTCACAGGTTGAATCACACGTTTGAACCAGTGTTGGGCAGTTACCTGGTTTGGAGGTTTAGAACCACCAGTTCCAATTAGTAAGAGTGAAACCAGAGTTGGGTTTGATTTAGGGTTTAGGGTTTAAAATCAAAAGTTGGCTTTCCAACAGAAACCAAAATTTTATACTTTTGACCAACTGGGTGGTCCAGAGCTGGATTCCTGGTTCCACTTACGTGTGTGGAACCAGAACCAAGATTTTTGAAAAATAATAAATTTTGAAAAAAAAAAAACCTAGAATCAAAGGCTAACCCATTTATGTGTGTGGAACCAGAACCAAGATTTTTGAATAATAAATTCTGAAAAAAGAAAAATACTAGAATCGAAGGCTAACCAGATATTAATTGACAGTTAACCATGGATTCTAGTCCAGGTTAAGAAGAATCAGGTCCAATTTTTAGAACTGAAACAAGAGTTCAGAACCGAAGTTCAAAGTGAAGAACCACCCAACATTGGTTTCAACAAGAAGAGTGAACTCCAGTTATGGCTTTCAATGCAAGATGCCCTCAGAGGTTTGTCTCTGATCAGCTCAGCTCATGCTCTCCAGAGATTTCATCAGTTTCTTGTCTGCGGGCTTACCAAGTCAGTTGTCTGCCTTTAAATTCTTCCAAGATGACACAAGCAGAATTGATGAGATATGTGATGTATTTGAATACAACCCTTGGTGTGCACCAAACTCGTCCCTAATGTCCAAATACTAACCAAACTCTTAACTACATTGTCTCGGCCACAGTGAACCAGCACCCCCCAGCACACCATGAAGGATGGATGGTAAGTGTTCAGGAAACAGTTTTCTGTTGGGTTCCAGTTCCCTAACTAACCATGGTCGTTAGCTCAGTTGGTTGGTTGTTAGTAAGTAGGTAGTAAAAAGAGCCCTTATCTATACATATAAACCATCTACTTAGTTAGTAGTTACCTAGTTTCCTACCTATCTACCTATATGTGAGACCTATTTCTTACAGAATTGGTTACCAAGGTTAAACCAAATATTAACTCAGTTGAGGTTCATCCACAACTGAGTTAATAATGGGCATCCATTGGATGGTGCGCTGGTTTCACTGTGGCCCATTGCCTCACTCTGTCTGTGGATGAATTGTTCCAAATTGAACTTTGCAGCACGAACAGTTTTCATCTGCAGCAGGAATTTTAGATCCAGACGCATGTTTTTTTTAGGGATTTTTTAAATGTAGCCTAAGTGGAGATCATCCATAGGAAGATGTAGAAAAATGGTGATCATCCCTATGAATTTATTTAGCCAACTCGGGCTATAAACCAGATATAAAGTACAAAAATTTTAATCAATTTTTTATTTTTAGTGTGGCTGCTGCACACTAAGAACCAAATATAGAAATCTGAAGATGTTTTTTTCAAAATTTCCTAACTTGTGGTGATTGAAACCCTCCAAAGTCACTTTTTGATTTTTAATTATTCTTTTTGGTAAAATTTCCATAGGAGTTTATACAAAATGATCAATTTTCCTACCAGAGATTATGTGTGTTTACTATGTTTTTTAATCATTTAACATTCCTTCTCCATAGATATTAGGCTAGGACTGAGCTTGACCAAGCAAGGTAGAAGATCGTTCTTGAACTTTACCTCCACAATGAAGACCTTCTAGACAATGAAACTTGGAAGGTGTCACTCTATTCAAAGCAAATTATCAACTGGACTAAGAAAACACATACAATAGAAAGTGTCCTTTTCAACTGGACCTCTAAACAACTACCATCTTTCTTGATTACAATTTATGACTATTTAATCCCGCATATTAGTGAGTAGTAGTATAGGCCAATGACATGCCATGTGGCATCAACCTTTAGATTTTAAAATCACAATTACAACTTGAAGGAATTCCTTTTTCTTTTTGACAACTATCCCATTTATTGGCTTTGCCCCTTGGGAAGAGACTACGCATCTTGTGCAGGATTTGGTCTTGAGGATAAACTTTTTCCTCAATCATTGGCCAATGTGAAAATGACAAGTGTTCATAGAAGGAAAATTTTCAGATGGATACAATTTTTCACATTTGGTTGGATGTAACTTTAAGTACATTAGGTTTTGAGGTAGTTAAACATTGTATACATTGATAGCCATCATTATTGAAAAGATTTTCTTTTTCAACCAAGCTCTTTACGATTGTGTTAAGACTTGCAACTTTTTTAACATACATTCCTTGTTTTCTAGCTTCACACCTAGCCTTACTTCACTTGCAAGAAAATGTGGTGAATCAATTGCCATAATATAAGTTGTTTGAAATTGAGCTTGAAACCCGAATATTAGAAAGGTCCATATGTTCACTTTGTATAGTGGCATACTTGTTTAATCTTGTGCAAAGAAAGCATCAAAGATTAAGGTTGATAATTATACGCTACAAATTTAAATATGTTGAATGAAAGAACAATTAGAGTTGGTTGTCCTAGAATCCAAGGTTCAAGATTGTGCTTGTGACTCTAATTAATGGAGAGGTAGATATTGTTTAAACATTTGTTCAGTATAACACACTTAATGAAATATTACCATCTCACTTAATGATAATGCCAATATCACCACTTCATTAAGTGATAATACTTGTTGCAAAAACCTAAAGCTAAATCCAAAAATAGCTTATCACAATCATAACAACAATCATTTCTGGAAAATATTGACAAGGATTATCAGATGTTGATGCCCACATATCCAACTCCAAAAACACCTCAACAACCTATGGAATTTTTGTCTCACTCATGGAGTATCTCGTATGTAAAACTAGTTTGAATTCTTGTTCCTCCTCATATATCTCACCTTATAGGAATAGCAAGGGATCAATTATAGCAACATTCTTTTCATCATATTCTTCTTTGATGGATGACCTTATTTTTTAAACTTCACCTTTCACGTTGATGTCCTCTATGACCTTTCAATTGAAGTTGGAACACATCATGACTCCTAGAGCTATAAATCTCCTTTCCACTTTCCTTTTTCCCATTCCAACATTAGCAACAATAGACAAAATCATATGTGATGATGGCTCTAGACATAGGTGAAGAGTAAAAATTCCATCACCATCATGACAATTGTTCCAACATCATTTACAGTTTTTTTTGGTTGAATTCGTTAAAGTCTCCTCTTTAAGTTTTCATGTGTTTATTTGTTTTTGACTGAAGCTTTCATCATTTATTTCACATAGGATTTCACACAATGGTGGAATAACATAGGGGTCAACAATCCTTCATGTACACAACCACAAGTTATGTATATATTTATAGTCATCTATGTGATGAAGAGACATAACATTGGTGGTCTTTTCGGGTGTAGTTGTTCTTACTTGTGCAAACAACTATAAACCTTTTCACCCAATGTTCACACAAATTAAACAGATTGACCTGCTTCACCAATGTTGTTAAAGCACCCATAATGAGTTTCTCTTTATATTTGAAAAGCAACCCATCATGAATGATCATGATTATTTAGGCACTAATGAACCATTGAATATACTTTGTAAGCTCAACAGGCATTCATTATTAAACATTGTCAAGCGCTTTGAATTTTGGAACAATGTGCAAGTATGCATATGTTTTCATGCTAGAACTAGGTTTTACAAAACATGTGTTGTTCTTGTCTCATAAAACTATTTGAGTTTGAATAAAATTTGTAGTTCCAAAAAATCTTTAACATGGTCTGGATTTAATGTTCATAATAATTCCAAGGAAAAATCATTTAAAATTGTGCACCATTCATTTGTGCAAAATAAAAAAGTAAAAAATAAACAAAACGTCAATGTGGGAGTTATAAACTTTTCCAATTTATAGTTAAATCGACCACATTCAATTTTGCATAAATTTATTTATTTGAACTCCATCATACAATAAGATAGGTAGTTGCACATAATTCAACATTTATCACAATACTTTTCATTCCATACCTAACGCACTCCCAAGTCACGGGGGTGAAACCCACTTGAGGGTCTCACAAAGTCAAGTTGCGGAATTTGAGACTTGGTAGCACGCTCCCGGCTTCCAACTCTAGAAAGGGGTAGAGGGTCGAGTTGGGAGCCCAGGGATTAGACTAGGAAGAGGACTTAGTTGATCAAGCTAGAATCTGCATCAAAACAAACCACCCAAGTGGTTAGTTCACTTTCCGGGACACCCTTTGGTGTTGAGACAAGCCACGGGCACTTCGGACCACAAGACTCACCACGGCCTGGACTCGGGGGATGCCACTACCATCCCCCATATAGTATACTCTGCGACACCCCATGGGGGCTACATCCAAATGGCACAAATTCCCGGGACTCCCAAGTTGGAGTCTCAAAATCCAACCAAGTGTCCCGATTCTGGACTCTTGGGACTTTGGGAGGTCATAGCTCTTCGCCCTAACCTCAGATCGCAACAAGGTCTAAACCGAACTTGTAGCCCTTGTCAAGATCTTTTCAACGACGTATTGCACTCTTGAATCGGACATTGGGAGCGGGCCGATTCCCGACTTTTAATGGTCGGGAGTCAAATTGCCAATTTGACTCCCGGGCCTTCTTTTGCCCATAACTTGGGTTACAGATGTCCAAATCGAGAATGTGAGGGCATTTTCGATATTTAGGTTTCAATACCTTTTCAATGACACCAAGAACACCCCAATGCAAGGTGTTTTGCCCTTTGCTATTGAGCTCTGAACATTCAGGAGTCCCAGAGGACCCCAAATCCCCAACTTTTCCAAGTGTTGGGCTTCACCCCCACACTTGGCCAAGTTAGGGTTGCGACAATACCACCCCCATTCCCTTTTAATTTTTAATATTAAACCACTATTTGTTGCATAAGTTATGAATGGTTAGATGAAGTGGTTGCATACATCACAACCTTGAATATTGTGTCACTTAATTATTCCCAAATCCCCACTATCACAAATCAATATATGTTAATTATGTTATCTATTGGGGGTTGTTTTTCATCAAACATGATGCAAGGCTCAAGCTTAAGCATAATGCTTCATCCAAATAAGCAAGTTAAATTTAATTTTCCTTTTGATGGGATTACGCATATTTGTTGGACTATAAAATTTTACTACTTATCCTCTCAACACAAATTACATAATTATGTTATTTTAACGAAGTTATCTTGAAAATTATCTTGACTTTGGATTACCATTGGACTTTCCCTTTCCATCTCACATTGAATTTTGAATTATCTTTGAAGTCCCAAATCCAAGAATGAATAGTATGAAACTCACAATGTTATCTTCTTCTTTGACAATCTCCAACAAAATCTCTTTCTCACCTTTGTCAACAAGAGAGCATTTCAACACAAATGTTTGTCAAGGACACACATAGACATTTGCACCAAAAAATGTTACAAAACAAAAGAAAACAAAGTTCCCACCACCTTCAACAACAACCCACAACAAAATTTTGCCAAACCTTGTTGGAAAAGAAAGCTTCACCTCCAAACACAATGTGCACAAATATTTGTCACAAAACAGAGCTTCATCTCCAATGACACACAAAAATGATTGGAGAACCTTGCCAACTTCACATGCTTCAAAAACCTCCCACAACAAAACGTCATTGGACTTTGGTGGAAAACAAGGCTTCACTTTTTGTAGTCACTCACACAAATATGCAAACCTTGCAGTGCGACTTACTCTGAAAACCTCTACTAAGGACCCAGGACAAAATTTAACCCTCCAAATCACAACAATACACACCAAAACTTAGCACCAAATGCAAAGGACTTTCAGTTCAGGTTTGAAAAATGAATTTCAAATGCAATGGAATAAAACTGGTATTACCTCAGCCTGTCCCTACGTCCCTCATCCCTACCAGGTTGTATAGCTAAGGCAATACGAGCCTTATAGCTATACACACTTTCTTGGTAGGGCTGTAGGGACAAGCTGGTAGGGGACCTATACCTATAGAGAACTATAAGGACCTACCAGCCTGTCCCTACATGTGTGTAGTGTTCTATACTGGTATAGGATCCCTACCAGGTTGGTAGGGTAGTCTCTCACTTAAGTACACAACTTGAACCTGCCTGGTTTGTGCGTATTTAGTCAGTAGGTGCATATTTTAGATTTGTCGCTCCCAAATTGCTTGCGTTTCGTTACAATATCAAAGAAACCAAATGGAAAACGTCTCAATGAACATCAACACTGGGAAATCATCTTGAAGTTAAGCAAAACGAATGTTCCAAATACAATAAACTCTCTCTAAACTAATATCCTTGGGACCGGAAAAAAATATTGAATATCAATTTATGGAGAATTATTAGATTAAGTATGAGGCCTGCCACAGGCATGTGCTCGCATATTAGTTTAGAGAGAATATTAGTTTAGAGAGAGTTTACTGTAATAGGGCTTTAGCCCGAGAATACATCATTAATGAAAGCGCCATCTAAAAGGTGTGGGACAATCGGGAAGCGATCCTGGAACGATCAGCCTTGTTGTTTGAAGAAGCTAAGGAGAGGACATTTCAAGCTTCTGTTGGACAATTTACTAAGCTTGAAGACATGCTCAACTAATAAATCTTGAACCCTAAATTTTTTGCCAAAAAATGCGTACTTAAACGGGTGCATACTTAAGCGGGAGACTACTGTATAGGGTTCTGTATGGGTAGGGTCCTTGCTACTGGTGTTAATACCACTTGCAGGCCTTTATACTGCCAGACCAACACTGGTATTTAGCTAAACCTCCAAATACACTACATACATATCGTAGCAGGTAGCAGGTCTCGAGCACAACAGCAGACCGGAGCTGACAAGCCGTTGGCGCCCCCAAAGTCAAGCGCAATGGCAGACGGCCGGCAAATAGCTAGCTAGCCTCGTCTTGAGTCTTTAAGGCTGTGGGCCTGGTACAAGGGCAGGAGCTGCTGATTTTAGCCGCAGTCTATATCCGGTTTCAAGGAACCTACCTAGACTGCAATGTGCGGCGTTCACATCTTCAATAACTGAGAATATTAATTACCATGTTGTGAATCGAGCATTTAATGTAATATGAGAAAATATTATATCCCAGAAATCTTTCATATCCGAAACGTCTGGTTTGAATATTCACTGAATCTTTGATACTTGTAGCCAGACTTGTATGCAAGTTTCAGAATGGACCCATCACCAGAACCAGCAGCAGCATCATGTGCTAAAGAGGCAGTGGGGTACTAGAAGAACCTGGAACAAACACGTCGTCTTGATAAACAGTGCGAAGCAAAGCATTCGCTAGGAGGCTGTGCAGGATGCCCCAGCCCTCAATAGAGGCCTTGGGTAGGTACACACATGCATGAGTTGGTAAGAATCGTTGGCTCTGGTTAACAAGAACTGAACCAAAACTGAGTCTGGTTTTAAAAAAATCAGAAACCAAATTTCTAGAGAAGAAAACTGGACCCAAAACCAGTGTTAGGCGGTTCTTTTATTGCATTTTATGAGAATAGTTGGTTTCAGTTCTTCCCAACACTAGAGAGAATCCACTCCATTGCCCAACACTGGGTTCCCAGTTCTATTTATATGTGGAACTGGAACTAATACACATGTTTTTGGAAAAAAAAGGAAAAAGACGGGAGCCCGAAGTTGATCACTGATTCAGGTCCAGGTTAATAAAAACTGGACCAGTATCAGGCGTGATTTTCATAATTAAAACTGGTATTTATTGTTGAAAAACTGGACCCAGTTCCATTTCAATTTACACATACACCCAAAACCAAAACAGCTCTGATTTATTTTATTGTTTAGAACCAGAACCATGGGTGTTTGTTTCACAAAAAGCAAAGAACGGCCCAACACTAGACTTTAGCGTGGTTCCTACCAGTGCTAGTTCACCAAAGTCTCAATTTAAATTGAAAGCTGACAATCAGTTAAGCTAAAAATTACTTCCTTGGAGTGATCTTATTATACGAGATCCTGGTGAACAAGCTTGGGTTATGTTGTAAGGCGTGTTGCAATACCAGAGGAGAGAGTACCTTCTGTCATGGTAAGTAAGTAGATAGGTAGGTACTCAAGATAAGAAAAAGGCCCAAAACATTCTCAGCTCTTCCAAGAGTTAAATGCTGTAGAAACACACTACCCACTTTTTTTTTTCCTTGTTCTTTTTCTTCTTTTGGGTTTTGATGGGGGGTAGCGAGGAGGCGGTGGTGGGGTAGGCGTTAGTTAGTTAATTATTACCTCTATTTAATTCCATTAATGAACATTATTATTGGGTCGAATTGTCTACTTGACAGAGCAGTAGACTCTGCAGTGAGCAAGTAAGAAGTGCGGCACGAGTAGTAGTACCACTTCATCAGCTGCTTGTGTGTGAGTGTGTGTGTGTTTAGGTTAGTCGTTACTTTGTTGGTGGGCAGTGGGCAGTTGTAGTACTTTAAAACATCTCATCTCGCGGGTCGGCTTTGAATCATTTTCACCGTCGCCAAGGTTAATATAGTGTGGAGTACAGTGTCATGCAGTTTTGTTTAATGCATTTGTGTCCATTGAAAGCACAACTCGAGTCACATCTCCAAGGCGTCTTCGTGTCTCTCTCTCTCTCTCTCTATCTCTATCTCTTTTTCTCTTTCTCTATCTTAAAGTTTTGCTTTCCCGCAGTTTCTTCTGCTTGCTCCATCTGCCGCACTTCGTTTCAACGTTTGGCCACAACACCCACCCACCCTCCTTCCTCTTACCTCTCTCGATTTGGCTTCGAGATATCGGGCATTGTCGATTCGTTGAATGTTTGTGTGTCATGCAGTCGTTGATGAATCGTATAGACGTGTGCACAATATTAGCTCCTGGAGATTTCAGTAACTTACTGCTGCTGTTTCAGGAGAGATCAGTTATGATTTTGAGTCTCTTCAGCTGCTTTAGCAGCAGCTACAAGTGCTTGCGTTGTTTTTGATCTCTCGAGTTCTCCAATTTTTTTGGGGGGTACATGTTTGCGGCCTGATTGTTTTCACCCACCGCATTGTATTCTGTATGTGCATTTTGGTCGACATTTGTGTCATGAAAGCCTTTTGCTGGAGCTGGCTGCGTGCCGTTCTGCAAGCTAGCTTGACAATGGGAAATGAATTCTGATTCTGTTCTCAGGTTTCTAGTAGCTGCAGGTCGGTCCATATAAGTTTGTTGAAGTTTTGTAGTTGGGGGATTCAGGGATTACGCGAGCTGAGTTTGATTATCCATAGCTGGATGGCATGCTTGGGAACGTTTCGGGAGATGGACACAAGGAAAGCGCCCATTACGAACGTCACTCGGAGTAAGGTAGTGTGTTGTTGTACTGGGGAGTGTACTGGAGTACCTAAGGACTCCGGGAGGTTGTATCCGTACGTTAAGGCGTCCCAGATTGCTGTTGGCTTACAGTCGCCGTCGCCTTCACGGAACAAGAGCTACGAGCTTGAGGCCAGGGATTTGTCTTACAAGATTGTGAAGCTGGAGGGGACACCCAAGGGAATGCTGGAAAGCGTGAAGGCGGAGATCGCGCAGTACAAGAGCAAGGCGACCCATTATGTCCTTAAGCACGTGACGTGCACAGCTCGACCAGGGGAGATTTTGGCTGTCGCGGGTCCAAGTGGTGCGGGGAAGTCGACTTTGCTGGAAGTTCTGGCAGGACGTATCCAGCCAAGTAGTCCCTCGAGTAGCATTCTAGTCAATGGATTGCCCATGGACATGCAGCGGTTTCGCAGAATCTCGGGGTACGTAATGCAGGATGACGCACTGTTCCCCATGCTCACGGTGCGAGAAACTCTACTATACAGTGCACGTTTACGTCTGCCTTCTTCAGTGCCGACGAAGGAGAAAATCTTACGAGTCGAGGCGCTCATGACAGAGCTCGGGCTGAGCCATGTCGCGAACACCAGGATAGGCAATGAGAATGTCCGGGGCGTGTCGGGGGGAGAGAGACGGAGAGTCTCCATTGGCGTGGATGTGATTCACGACCCAGCCGTTTTGATCCTTGACGAGCCGACTTCCGGCCTGGACAGCGCGGCTGCATTACATATCGTGGCAATGCTGCGCACGATGGCCGTGTCTCACAATCGCACCATTATACTTAGCATCCATCAACCAGGATACCAGATACTACAGCTCATCCACTCTGTTTTGTTAATCGCTCACGGCTCCGTGGTGCACCACGGCCCGCTGGAACTTTTGTCTTCGCGCCTTGCCGCTGCAGGTCACCTTGTGCCACCGCAAGTCAATGTGCTGGAGTACGCCATTGATGCTGTCGACTCTCTCAACTCAGACCAGAGCGGAATTCTGTTAATGAATGGGAATGGGAAGGAGAATAATGCAGTTCCCGACCTGACGTTGCAGGATCTCTTCCAGCTGGATCCCTCTTTAACACACGACCCTGCCGCCAAAGTTTCGCCTTCTCCAGCTAGGGACCAGCAGCTGGATCAGAAACCCGACAAGGTAACCTTCGCCAACTCAAGTACTAAGGAGGTCATGGTTCTTGCACACAGGTTTTCCAAAAACATCATCCGCACTCGCCAGCTACTCATAGCACGCACCATCCAGGCAATTGGAGCAGGTTTCGGACTCGGAAGTATTTATTTTCACATGGGTTACGGCTCGCGAGGAGCTCAGGAGCGAGCGGGTTTCCTCGCTTTTACGCTCACTTTTCTACTCACTTCCAGCATCGAAGCCCTCCCAATGTTTCTGGAGGAACGCCTGATATTGGCAAGGGAAACGTCCAGAGGCGCTTATCGCGTCTCTTCCTATGTCCTGGCCAACACTATAGTTTTCCTCCCCTTCCTGTTCTTGCTTGCCACTCTGTACGTGGTTCCCTCGTACTGGCTGGTGGGATTGGCACCCAACTGCAGGGCGTTTCTCTTTTTCCTTTTAGTCATTTGGATTTTGTTGATAACTGCCAACTCTTTCGTGGCTTTCTTCAGTGCAATGGTCTCAGATTTCATCATGGGCAATTCCTTGGTCACAGGCTTCATGGGTGCCTTCTTTTTATTCTCTGGATATTTCATAAGCAAGGAGTACATGCCTAAATACTGGCTTGTTTTGCATTACACTTCACTGTTCAAGTATCCATTGGACGCCTTGCTCATCAACGAATACACAAGCGTTGGCCATGACAAGTGTTTTGGTCCCATCTACGCAGACAGATGCTTGCTCTCAGGAGAGGATATATTGGCGGCATCTGGATTGACAGGGGAAAACAAATGGGTAAATGTGATTATCATGGCGAGCTTTGCAATCATCTACCGCCTTCTCAGCTATGGGGTACTGTGTTTTAAGCTTTTGAGGAGAAGGCGATGATGACAAAAGTAATAATTTTCTTCTACGGCCTCTGCATTCCTTCGATGATGTAGTGGGGTTTACTTGTTCGCGAACAAATTGTTCAATTCTTAGCTTTCTTCAAAGATAGTTGGTAGTTTGAAAGTTCATAAACAACACAATTATTATATGCAGATTTTTCGCCCATTGCTTCACAGGGAAGCTTACAGGAATCCCAAGTCCTTCAAATATGTTTGTTGTGAGCAACATCTTGCTTTATTGTAATAGAGTCAATTGCAGCACATCTTCCGAATGTATGATTGAATGTACAATTCTCTCTGCTTGTGATTAGATTTGCAAACCAGTACTGTTGCATGAGTTGCATCAATGATCGAGCACAAAGTTCTCTACTTGCAGTCAGATTTGCTAACAAGCACTTATAAACTGGATTATTACAAATTGGGTGGTTGCACAAATTGCAGAATTTCAGGTTCATCAAGCACTGCAGTGCTTTCCCTAGACATCATGTGGTTTACTGACTTATGGGCATGAATCTGTAGTACGCATTGGTTGATGCATGAGTTTCAATTCCAATCTAGTTTTGCCTCAGATTTCAAACATGGCAAAACTATTGCATTCATTATGCCAGAGCCTTTTCCACAGAACAAAGATCTGTGCATGACTAGAGCAAAATGGTTCTAGCTTTGTGTAGAATGAGCAATATTTAGGGTTTCAAGTTTCTCACACCAAATCTGTGGTTCTTTTTTTAATTTAGCATATATATTGTATTCTTATCTGAACCCACCATCGGGGGCTAATGGCATTGCAGAGGGTATTATGGCAGCTTGGCATTGGCCTTAGTCTGACAATTTGTGAGTGACTCATTGAGGTTAATGAGTCATGAGGATAAAGACTACTTGACATTCCTGTAGCGCTAGTTTCAGTTTGGCTTGAGCTGGCTGAACAGTACCTTCAAAGTGTTGTATTGGAGTTTTCTCTGCAATCTCAAACATGTGTGACTACACACAAGATACCAGGCATTGGGTGAAAAACAAGTGTTGTGGGGTGGAATGACAGCAGATGAGTGCCTTGTACATTTATGTTGTCCAGTGATTATGATGCTGAGCTTGCGTTATGACTGCTTGACTGCTTGTGGGGAGCATGTTACTTCATTTCTGGGTACATGTTACAAATCTCACCGAGGAGGCTCATGGCATCTGCAGAAAAGATGGCACCCCACCAAAGTGGGAATGTGCTGGTTGATAAATGTTTGGGATTCAGATGCTGGACATATCGGACCCCTTCTCCACAAATTCTTGCAGGACATGTGCTGAACTCCAGCACCTGTTTTAAATTGCACCCATGGAGGGCTGAATTTTCAACACAAAACTTTATGTGTGCTCCATAGTTGAGGAAATCTGTGCACCTTTGCTGAAATGGTAAGTAACAATAAGGAGAATTCAAAGCAGGCTATGACTTGTGTACAATTCTTTTTGTATCTCAGATGACAACAAAGAGATGGCAGGGATGTTTACAGACCACCCAGATATACTGGATTTTCAGCGTATCCACAAGGTGGCTTCCATCAACACCCTTGTGTGTACACACACCTCCATAGTCACAAGTTTTGCATCAAGTGGACCTGTGCTAATTAATGTTTGTGTTCAGGAAATGTCTACTCAAACCTGATTTACTTTTGCTGAGTTGAAGGTAGACCTAGATTTGGGCCAATGTAGCTCCTCTTTAGTGCCTATAGCCAAACTCAAATGTGGAGTACTTCTATCAGGATCGAGCCTAGCAACTGCTCTGACATGAATTTCCACTGGACATCTTCTGCTGCATCAGAAAATAATTTCATGAAAAGGTGGGATTGGTGGATTGCATAGGTACCCACCATTCCTGAGGTTGCAATGCATTCCATGAGAGTGTCATGAAGAAAGAAGTTGACGTTGGAATGCTCACTATATGTCCCAGTTGATGCCACTTCTGTTGACTCCAAAAACAGAGGGGCTGCCAACAGCTTGTCAGGTTCGGTCTGCTGTTGTGCTTCAAAAGAATAAAAGCCACAGAGGGGCTGCAGGTCTTCTGTGTGGAAGACCAACAAATGCTTCTTCTCCCTTTGATTTTTTATGCCATATCTCAAAAGACTATTAGCATCAGCTTGAGTGGATATTGGGTATGTGTTCAAGATATAATTTCAGAGGTTTCTTGTACAACAAAGCATGGTAGGCTGTTCTTTTGTCAGTTGGTCGCTGTCCAAACGTGATGTTCTGTAGTTGCCACCAATCATCAATCTATCAGCCACTAGCGAGAAGTGTAATTTTTGACCTTGGTTCTCAGCCACCACCAGCCTTTTTTAAAAAAAGAAATGCAGGAAAATGAAGTGATTTTGGAGGTTTTCAAGGACAAATCCATGATCATCCTTTTATAATTTTTGGCCATTCCTAAATAGACAGGTGGCCATCCACGTGGAGGTCACATGAGATCAACAGAGGGGCCATACATATAAAATAAGTTTGATCCTGACATGGACATGTTTTGAAAATATTGGAGGTTCAATATCAGCTAAGTCGCCACAGTCAGCACATATGCTATGTCAGATTGCTTAGTTGCAACTGCAATGGTCATCTCAAGCACAACTACTGAGTAGGGTTACAATAAACAACCATAGAGGTCTGATTCACAGTTGCTGAAAGAATCGCTGTTGTTGTTGTTGGAAAAAACTGGGTCCAAAACCCATTTGGAAAAAAAAGATTTGAAATCCTGATGCTTTCTGGATAAATACCAAAAGTATGTAAATTTTTCACATGGACAGTTCTGGCCCAAAGTTATTATTCTGTATTGCAAGCATGAAGCATGGGTCAATCCATGCTACATCCCAGCAAACTGTGTCAGATTCAGCCAGAGGTGTAATGCAGACATAATCCCATCTGCTTGCCCAGAAATGCTAAACACGAGGAGCCTGGAACAATCTCTGAGAAAAAAGTCATGTACAACATAATTTTGGACAATGATATGATACTGTCCAAATAGTACACACAACACGACCAGATGTTTTACACTTTAATGGATCCCATACACCATGTTAATCTTAGAAAAATGCCCAGTTACAAGTTAATGGATTGCATAGACCTTGTTAATCTTAGAAAAATGCTCAGGAAAACGGTGATGAAACCTGTTTAAAAGATTATGGACTGCCCATGGAGATTACACCACAAAATGAAAGCCTCCTGCTTGTATTGAATACCAGAACATACCCATACAGTTTCTGCTTTTTATCAGCTTGGACAATATTATGATCACTTAACTACAATTGAACAAAATTTCAACAGCCCTCGTGGTTGTGTAACCAATAAAGTGGGGCAGTATCAAATGAATCTTTGTTAACTACAGCCAGATATAAAATTGCTCATATGAAGCCTGCAAAGGCTCACATTTTTTCAGAGCATGAATTGAACCCAAATCACTAACAACACGTTTATAACACTGACATCCTATCTAGATTGTCGGCATTCAATTGGATTAGAACACTCTGGATCCCCTCTCAAGTGGCTACCATGATCTTCTAGGATGTTCTCTTTGGACAAAGAGATGCCAAACTCAAAATCAAATGCTCATCTAACTCTCAACACCCAACTTATGAATGATAAGTGGATAAAACTCAGGCATGATACAAACAAACAAACACCCATAATCTCCCTTCCCAGACAACAAGCATTATGTTCGAAGCTCCCAACTGATTAGGTACTTGATCCCACTAAGAACCATCCACATATA
This sequence comes from Sphagnum tenellum, assembly GCA_963921925.1. NCBI lineage: Eukaryota > Viridiplantae > Streptophyta > Sphagnopsida > Sphagnales > Sphagnaceae > Sphagnum > Sphagnum tenellum. The sequence continues at coordinate 8,338,152 of OY998158.1, read as the reverse complement.
TCAAAGATGGACAAGATAAATCATACCCAGATCAGCCATACGATCCCTTAGACCTTGTCATCATTTCCAATTGAATGCCTATATTGACTCTAATTTATTAAACTCTGCTTCACCTTTTCTCATGCATAGCAAAAATCTTTTCTTTTAAGAGTTTGAGGTGGACAAAGCTGCATCTACACACAATGTGAGCATTCATCCCATCATCACCAACACACCTAAAACTCCTGAATAACTACTACAACAACATTCTTAATAACCAAAAGAAAATATCTATCTACAACGGCGGTAAAAAATTCAATGTTTAGCTTCCAAAAGATGCTCTACTTATCTCCCTCGGTAGTAGAGGCCTCACTCCATTACCAATGCATCTACAACCACACACCAAAAAAACAAACAAACAACCAAGCACATCCCAAGACTTTCACTCTACAACTCGCACCATTGTTGTGATCATATCCACAAATTGTTGTGATCATATTCACAAATCAGATCCAATTTTAGTAAATGACAAAAAATAAAAATGGTTTGGTTTTTGGTGCATAGACATAGATAGGTAGTACCCTTTTCACATTGAAAACCTTAATAGATAATTTTGGGCTACAATTGGTTTTTAAATCAAAGAAATGCCTGAAGTCAGGTAAAAGTAATAACCACATCGTATTTTCATGCTCCATTTTGCTCCTCCTCTTGACCATCACTTATAGTTATACCATTATTGTCACTTCCAATCAAACTTGTAGGAAAAGTTTATCAGTTTAGATAAAACATTTGCTTTGTTATAATAAAAGAAATATCCTTTTCAATGTTATTTTGCAATCCAAACTTCAGTCCTTCCAAATTTTTCTGCCCATGGTCTCTCAACCCCCCCACTCCTTATAGCCTCTAGCCTCTAGTTCCTTAAATATCTAGATTTCACCTCAAATTGCACAATCACACCAATTTTTTTTGGGCAAAGTTTTGCCATTTTTTTGACACAGAAATTGGGAAAATTTTGTTTTTGTAGTGTAGATTCGACTAATTTTGCTAGTTTTTGTTAAATTTCACCAAAATTTCAATTTGAAAAGATGAAAAAAGAACAATAACATTTTGCATATGTAACATTCATACGCATCAAGGTCACCATCTAGGGCATGCATGCAAGGCTCCTTGTAAATCTTGTAGTTGCATATGCTTACAATAAAAAAATAAACGCACACCAAACACAGTTGATGATTTGATCATGTAGACACCAAATTTTTCTTTCATGTATTTATATTTGGAATCAAATGTATATTCTAGAAACCAGTTACATTCTCATCTTTAGTTGTTCCACATATCTAAAAGTTATTAAAACCTTATTCCACTAATAACATTTTGAAAACCCTATATTCCCCAACTTCTTCAAGTTCATAGCAATTTCCTCTTCTCATAACTATTATAAAGGACATGCATTTTCAAAACACTAACCATACAAAGAGTTGCAAATCTTGCACTTGCCATCATTTTTTCTTTTAAAAGAACAATAATTCATAATCACCTCATGATAGGCAACATTTATTGTCAAAACCTACCAACCTTCAATTAGAATATAAGCTTTTGTTGCATCCATACGCTCAAGCAAAGCACACATCTAGCACCACAACAAGTGTTCCTACTCTTATGTTTCGGTGCACAAACGTTATGTGTCGAAAATATGACATCCAAAAAATATTTCCTTTCACACAAAATATTTTGTTTTTTGATTTAAGGCATTTTGAAATACAATGTCACAACCTTAGCCTTGGGTTCACACCCTTCTCACAAGCCTTTAAGGGCATGTTGTACAATGAGCAAAATGTTTGTAGGTTTTTAATCTAAAACTTTGCAAATTGTGTGTAAAAAAGGTTCAATGTTCTCAACTAGAAAAAATTAAACAACTTTTTAACAACTAACAGTTCAATCTAGCAACATTCACCACCATTTATGTAGCAAAAAACAATTCAAAGTGCGTAAGCATAAACATACATTTCAAATGCATAAAATTTCATACATGTTCTTAAAACTCTACCTAGCATTTCCGATATGAAACTACTTTGAGCTTTAGTATGTAATTGCAAACCCACAAAAGTTGAATCATTGAACACTAAACAAACTATGAAATTGTTGATTTTCTCACAAAAGAAAATATTTTCCTTTTGTTGAAACTTCCTTGATCCCCGCGTGCACCTCCTTTAACTTGAAATCCACAATATGACAAATTTACTGGGTGGTAGGAAATTCCAAACTTGGGAAGGAAATTCAATTTAGTTTTTCATGTTTGTTAATACCCATCTTGTAGATACATTTCAAACTTCCCAATTCCATGATTTCCTCTTGATCATGTGTACAAATATAATATAATGCTTTATCATGAACCTTCCAAAATTTAGACCATAAAAAAGTTTTGAACTATTAGTTTCTGATTTGTGGTATGAACATTAACAACCAACACATTTTAGTGGGTGAGAGTAGGCATGGTGGAGGGACAAGATGATTAATACCATTGTTTTGAATAAGGTTCAACAAGGAACCACCAAATAATTAATATATTTTGAAGATTTAACTTGGCATATGGGGTTTTAAAATTTGAAGTTTTTGACAAGGTATATGTTATAATATTACAAAAAAAAGTTGTGTTGTATGTTTGCAATTGTCCAATCTAGGTATTTACTAAGAGTCATTATAGGATGTTAAGTGTTTAAACTAATGTTGTGCATCTATATGGTTTAGCATAGTTTTTATTAAAAAACAAATTACAAAGTTACATTTTGTGTATGTGTAATGGCATAATGGAATTTATTTACATTCCATGTAAGTGTAAACTCACGTTAAGTCTATATATAGTAAATGTCATGTAAGACATGTAACTTTTATTTTGAAAGGGGGAAGGGGAATGAAAAAAGAACTTTTGGATGCACCACAACTAATTAAATTAATTAATATGAATCATAATAGGTACCCAAGCTCTTGTAAAAGCCTAAGTCAAAAATGATGATGAACAAAGTTTAGAATGGAAATTATACTCAAGCAATGAAGTGGGGCAACATGCAAGAATGTGCCTTCAAGATATTCCCCAATTGCACCATAAATTGTCCCATATATTTTGCTCAAAAGTGTGAGCTTGTATTGTATATATGTGAATAAAAGGTTAGACCTTCACATAATATTATGTTGGTAGGAAAAATAATTATTTTGGGGGCATTAAATATATTATATGTTTTCTATGAAGGACCGCTCAAAATGGCCCATTATAAAAAAAAACATTGAGCTTTGGGATGTGCCCATGCCTAATTAATATGGATTGCAAATAGGTATAATTATTATAAACATAAGATATATATACTTACACACCCCAAGACATAGGGCCATGTAAGTGCAAAAAACATTATTTACACAACATACTGATTTTGTAGGCACTTTAGGTATTATCAAATTTTTATTAATTTTATATTAGTTTCAATATCAATTATATACCTACCATGTACCAATCAAAAAAAATCTTGGATTCAATATTAGGACCAAATTGATATGAATTTTTTTTAAGTACCCAATATTAGTATGGGATTGGCCTTGGTATTAAAAAAAAAACCGTAGTATGTTCAAAAGCCAACACTAAACCAATATTGGTTTGTTCCATACTTATGATATTCTTCATTTACAAGACACATGGTTGACCATTCGACTATTGCATCCACAATTTTTTTTTATTGTCCTTGACATTCATTGAACTAGTGGGTGCCCGTGACCTTTGGCCACTGTGAAATCCCTCGGTTTCTTTAAACTTGGTTCATGTTTTACTTTTTTTTGGAAACTTTTAACTTTTTTATTTTTTTTATTTTTATGTGTTCTCTTTTATTATTATTATCTTGTATAATAAAAATAAAGTGTTTCTTTTTCACTTTTTTTTATTTTAAAATTTGGATGCAAGTTTGAAGTTTGAAAGAAGACGCACCTCATTCTTTTTCAAGTAGGGTTTTTTTTCAATATTTATAAGTTTTATTTTTTCTTATTTTTTACTCTTTATTTGGTTTCCTCATTTTTGGAAATTTTTTTTCGTTTAAAATTATTTTACTGTATTTCCCTTTCCTTGTTTCATTTGTTTCCATTCCTTTTTTATAGTTTTATAGTTTTTATTTTTTCTATTCTTATTTTGTATATCTTCATTTTTTTCTATTTTTATGTATTTATTTATTTATTTATTTTCTTTTTTCTTTTTCAAAAAGATTTTATTTTTTTTAATATCCTATATATTAAAGCAAACTGCCCTGGCCGCCCTGCCCTGCACTGCCCTTGCCCTTGCCCTGTTTGTCACCACAGACAGGGAACGGGCTCCACAAGGAACGGGCAGTGAAATCAGGTCACTTGGTTTTCCCAAAAGATTTCTTGTGGCGCTGCTAGAAGATAATGGCTTGGAAATGCAAGCGTAACTAAAAACAACGAGCGGGTGTCTGCCCTGGCCGCCTTGCCTTGCCCTACCTTGCCCCTGCCCTGCCTTGTCTGTCACCACAGACAGACACCACCACTATTGCTTTAATATATAAGATGTTATAGCAAATCATTGAACTTAATGCATTTCTAGTCATGTGCACCTTCTTGCTAACTAATTAAAATTAGGTGATGCATTATTTTAGTAATAAAATTTCTGATAATTTCAATTAGGAGACACCTAATGTTCGATCTTATAATTGAAATATAGCAAATGAAAAATTTGCATGATTTTACCTTCATGATTTGATACAAGAAATAAAAGCTCTATGAATTGCAAATATTGGAATTCAATGTTCAAAATTTAATGATAGCAAATAAATGGTTTCCTACAAAGATTGCATAAGTAGTGGTTTGAAAATAGCGCACTATGTTTCTAAAATCACCATGGATAGTTATGAAACATATGTTATTTAATTAAAAAAATCAAATAACCAACAAACTTACATTGCAACCATCTTCATCACAATTGGCAAAAGGAGCAAAAATGAATATGAAAATAAATAAACAATATTCTATAAAAAGAATGAACCAACAAATGGTATGAATTGAACTTTGGAAACTTCATTGATGAAGTTCTCATTGTTGTCAAGTGTATGAATCTTTGATGTTGGAAGAACCTATGATGATTCTAGTATGAGTTTACAATTGAAATAAAAATATTGTTCACAAAAAATTCAAACAAGAATCAAAATATGGAATTACACAAGGATATTTTTTAGATTTAAATTTGTAAAATAAAATAGTGTAATTGTTTAATTGTGAAAATACAAGTGCATACATGACATCATTTTACAAGATAACCTTGATCAATATTGTTTTAAAAAAATTTATATCTTCAAGTATATAGATCACATATACATTCAACATGGATATGTTGCATCCACTTATTCAACAAATGAATTGGAAAAAAGAATAAAATAATTTGAAAATATATGAAAGGTAAGTCATTTAAAAAATGAGAAAAATAATGTTTGTGCCATATATATTAAGAATAATATAAAATCTAAGGGACATGAGATATATATACTATAGATCACAAAACAAGTATATTTGAAAATAAAACATTATGACCAACATTAACATTTTCCACCAAATATGTTTTTTGGAAAAAGACATATTGTGATATTAATGTGAATACTTGCATGATAAATAATAATTTCATGATGTAAGATTGTTGCATTTGCAATATATATATATAAAGGTTATTAATAACATCAAAACAATAGAAGTAGACTTTCTGAATGATGTCATCACAAATGTATTTTATGTTATAGTCCCCACATCCAATCCAACTTTACAAGTATAGATAAATCATCCTTTCACTCTAGTATTTACAAAAAATAATGATGACAAATTACCCAACATCAAAACCATAAGGTGATTTTTATGTCATTGTTCCTTTCAAGACCTTAAAATCTTTTAAAACACAATTAGTTTATAATTTCTATTTGTGCTTTTAACTATCAATCGCATTTCATTTTTAAAGAGTCGTTTCTTGTAGATCCATTTCTTGTATGCCCATGTGTCCTTGACTTGCTTCATTGTTTCATTAATATTATGCACATGTATGTTGTTTATATATTGTTTGGATTCATGTAGTTTTTCCAAAAGCTTTTCCCTATCACTTTGTTTTGCATGTTTTTAATGAATGAAAAAATTGGTTGACCAATCAACATTCTAGTACTTACGATGTAGGTATGTGTCAAACCTCAACACATAGATTATAGCTCCATTATATCAAAATACTCTTTGATAATTTGAAGTTTTGCATATCTTCCATACATGTTGTGGTACCAACAATCTACATAGTTATATATGGTTATTGCCATTATGTTTATTAGTATTTGATTGAAATGTTGAATTTTTTTTGAAGTTCATTTAGTTTGAACATGCTTAAGATATGGAGTTCTATCATTCTAGCTATGATGCCATTTTTTGCGCACTTTTGGCTTATGTGTCACAAGCAAAATTTGGGGTTCTTAATGACATAAATTGTAATTTAGGTGTTTCATTTGGGCAAATGTAAATCTCTTCTAAAAATTTGCTTATATACATATATATGTACTCACTACATAGTTAGCATAATCATTTTGTGTAATTTCAATAGTAGTGCAATTATATATTGATTTACCAAAAGAAAATTTGTCTTTTGCAACTTGTCTTATGCACCTACATGTTTATATGCAATTAAAAAATGTCACATGCAACTATTCTTTAGTTGCATGCAAACACATGTAGTTGCAAAAGACTAGTCACAAAAAAAAAAAAATTCTACTAGTGATTTTGGAAAATTTTATGTGTTCTGTGTTGGAATCATTGTGTTAAAGCTAGCTATGATCATTTTTGGTAATTTTTGTTACTCATTGGATATTCAATTTCCAACTAATTATTTGTAATGTTTACATCTTGGAATTTTTTTGTCATTTTTAATATCCTCTCTCAATGGCAAAATGTGTTGCTTTAACTATCCCAAATTATTTTTCATGAGAGGACTACATTCATAATTTATTTTTAAATGATTAAGTTAGAAAAAGGAAAAGGTTGCATTCCAAATAATGAAACACTAAAATAAAAAACTGAAAGTAAATAATTTCCACATAAAGAATCCAACAACAAAAAAAAGTTTTATATTTGAGTAAAAACAAACAATTCACTTATGCATGCACACAAAAGTTCAAGTTCATTTGGTTGTGATAAGGAAGGATTTATTTAATGAAGAAAATAATTTGATTTATTTAATGATAAAATGTGCATTAGACTATGATTCAAACCTTTTCACTAATGATGAAAAATGCGAAGTTGGAATCACAAAAATCCAAGATTTTATTATTATTATTGTTCAAACCCCTTTTCAAACCATTGGAGAGGCTTTTAAATTAACATGCCACTTCCATGCTTAATGTCCAAAACCTAGTAACCAAGAGCGTCCTCCTTTTTTATCAACTCATTTTACATCCTCTAAAACCTTTCCTCTCATCCAAAAGCTTCATGGCATGTTTTTTTAAAACCTCCATTAAGTCATTCATGCCACAATTTTATTGCCAAGCCTCAATTTTTTCATAAATGTGAAATTAATTATGTAAACTATTGGTTTAGGGGTATCAACTCAAGGCTCAATTAATAATGGTCATCCTTTCAATCATAATTCCACCTTGACAATTCCATATTGAAACCTTTTCATATTTGCCTTTCCCTTTCAATTGTCACATGGAGATTAAATCCTTTTGTCCTTTCAAGTGACACCAACACATACTTAAATTCAATTTAAGTCACATCACATTGAATAAAAGCTTGATTCTTTTAAAATATTTTCTTTGAGATTGATATGATTTCATAAGTTTCTTGGTGCTGATTTTTTTAAAATCATGTTTTAATAGGGGATGATTGAATTTTATGTTACAGAATGGAAGTGGAAATGATTTCATTGAGAATTTATATGATCATGGAATTTTGTTGTGATATTGATGGATTCAAGGAACTAATGAAAATATATTATATTTTGAACTCATGTTTGTTTGATCTTCATTGGTATTGCAAAGTAGTGCAAAGTCCAAATACCTATTGACACAAATTAAGGAAAACATTACACATATAGGCAAGAAACATCCTCTTATTTTATAAACAAATATAAAGTCATTTAAGAATATCATGCAAATGATTTACCTCCTAACCACGAGTTTGAAGGGAACAAAAACTTAACTTTGAAACATTGGACTACTTGGAAAAATAACTGCAAAGGGGTTTTAGAACATTAATCCTTGATATAAAATTTAACTTAATCTTCAAGTTTCAAATGGGACATGTGTCAACAATATACCTATTAACTAGATTGAATCTTTTGAATAATATAATTAAAACCTCAAATGATTATTTTGATGATTGCTACACTTCAAATGCTTGTGTAGCAAAAAGTTGCATTTGTGGACATTCATAATCATTAAAAGGTAAAAGGCCATTGTGATAAACCAAACCCTACTCTCACTTATTAAAGTCTTTTGAAACCAAAGGCATGAGAAAGTGTTCATAGAAGTGGACATTTGAGATAATTTTTATTAAAACATTTAATTATTGCACAAGATTATCTCAAGGCCTTTCAACCCCCTAGTGATCAAATGAAAAGCATATCATTACTACAAAAGTGGGGTGCAATTTACTAGCCTAAATAAGTATGGGACCTTAAAAGTGAAATAATTTCATTGCATTTTACTAATTTCACCTTAGTGAAAGTTATTTCATTATACTATCACTATGTAGATATCATGTTTTAAAACTAGTTAACATAATTCACTATTATAATTTACTACAGTAAATAGGTTTATTTATAAGTTTTAAAAAATATTTTAAGTATGTTACTTTATAATATACCTTATATTATTTTAAGCTACTTTAATTATTCTAATTTATATTTTATGCTACTATAAGCTATTATAAATTATTGTACCCTAAATTATTATATATTATTTTACCTTAAGGTATCTTAACTAGTTTATTATAAGTTTTAAAGTTATTTTAAATTAAATTATTCAATTAACTTTAGGTTATACCTTAGGTCATTTTATTTTAAATTAACATATGTTATTTCAAATAATATTTTAAGTTATTCAAGGTCATTTTAATTTATGTTATTATAAACTTTTTTTATCCTAAGTATAAACTTTTAAAATAATCTTTAAAAAATATAATGACTTAAGGTAAAAATAATTTAGAATAAAAAATAATACCGTACGAAAAATAATTTTAAATACCCTACAATATAATAACTACTAATAACTTATGATATTATAACATAAAAATATCAAAAAAAATTTATAATACAATAATCACCAATAGTTGTAATATAACATATAGTAACCAACAATAACTTATAATACAATAAACGTTATTAACCATTAATAAAATAACCATCAATAACCACCAATAGTCACTAATATAATAGCTATTAATAAAATCAATATCCACCAACAGAATAACCACCAATAGTCACTAATATAATAGCTATTAATAAACATCAATATCCACCAACAGAATAACCACCAATAGTCACTAATATAATAGCCATTGATAAACACTAATAACCACCAATATCCATCAATAACCATTAATATAATAATCATTAACCACCAATAGTCATTAATCGAATAAAACAACCAATAGCCAACAATAGAATATCCACCAATAGCCGTTAATATACCAATAACCACCATTAACCACTAATATAATAACCAATAATAAGCACCAATATTCATCAATAAAATATCCATGAATAGCGATTAATAGAATAACCACCAATAGCCACTAATATAATAACCACCAATAACCATTAATATAATAATCACTAATAACATTAATAAAATAATCAATAATAAACACCAATATCCACCAATAAAATATCCATGAATAACCATTAATAGAATAGCCACCAATTGGCCATTAATAGAATATGCACCAATCGCCATTAATAGATTAGCCAACAATAGCCATTAATAGATTAGCCAACAATAGCCATTAATAGACTTGCCAACAATAGCCATTAATAGACTTGCCAACAATAGCCATTAATAGACTTGCCAACAATAGCCATTAATAGAATACCCACCAGTATCCATTAATATAATAGCCACCAATAGAATAGGTATTAATAACCATTAATAATCACCAATAGCCCTAATAAAAGAATAACCAATAGCCATGTATTAAAATTGCTTAGGATTGCCATAAATAATCTAAGGTGAAATAATTTATAATAGACAAAAGTAATTTAAGGTGAAATAACCTATAATAACCTATAATTGCCAATAATAACATAAGGTGAAATAACCTTCAATAGCCAAAAGTAACTTATAATAGTTGCAAATAGTTTAAACTGAAATAATTTACAATAACAAAAAAAAAAATAGAATAGCCCAAAAAATTTACAATAGTTGAAAATAGTCCAAGGTGAAATAAACTAAAATAGCCAAAAGTAACTTAGAATAACCAAAAGTAACCTAGGGTGAAATAACAAAAAATAACTAAAAGTAATTAAGAACAACCATAAATAGCTGTAAATAATGTAGGGTGAAATAATTTAAATTAATGAAAAAACTCATATAATAATTGAAAATAGCTTAACATAGGTAATATTATTATATTAACAAAAAAAATCCATTTATTAAATTTTTTTTTCAAAAGAATGGACATTGAAATGCTATTGAATAATGATATTCAATTTATTTTTTGTTCAAATGATTTTAAACTTTCAAAACAAAATAATGTAATTATGTACATTATTGAGATTAAGAAAAAAAATTTGAATCATTTCATTTGAACAAAGTCTGAATAAGATATGAAATTTCAAAATTTATATTTTTGTAATGTTTAAAATGAAGTATTTGATAAATAGAACGTAATGTAAAATATTATCACAACAAGTGGGGTGGCTTGATGGTAAGGGTGTTTGCTTCCATTCCAAAAGTGAAGGGATTAAACCTCATGAGTGGTGTTGTGTGTGATCAACAATGGTATGTTGATTGAATATTCTCTTATCAAAATCCTAGAATAGATACTTAGGTTGATTACATGGCCTCACTTACATAAAATAGGTTTTTAATTTAGCCTAAGTAATGACATGTGTCAATAAATAGGTTTAAAAAATCTTGAAATTATCAATAATATTAATATTAAATAATTAAATTTTAATTAGTTTCTATGATGGTTAGTTAATTAACTAACAAGTGAATGGTTTAGTACACTTATATTTCACTTGAAAATAACTTTGTTTCACTAGGTATTAATGAAACAAATCATTGTTCATAGTAATTAGTCTGCATTCAGTAGGAGGTAAAACAATTTCAATAAGTAAAAATGTCCAAATTCATTCAAAATCTTGTGAAACCCATAGTGAACTTGGACACATTTTATAGTAGTGTATTAACAATCTGATAATACATTTTGGAAGGCTTAAATAGATGTTAATTTAAGTTGAAACAATGTAAATAAAATCTAACCCACAATTTACTTTCTCATTACATAAGAAAAATGCTTAAATAGATAGACAAACCTGCATCCCCCCCCCACCTTAATTATAGAATGGTATTCGTGGTGGTTGTTTTAGTCTATTCATTTGTAATTGTGTACAAATTCATCTAATGTATCAATAATAAAAATCTTTTACTACATTGACAATTCCTCAAACCATATGATCCATGAAACATTTGTAAATTGCAAGTTACATTGTTAGATTTTTAAAAACTTAGTGGGGGTTTGAGAATTGGTGATGTGGTTAAAATCAAAATAACCTAAGTTAGACCTAAAATAGGCCAAAAACTAAGTATCTAGGTCTAGGAACCTAAAGTTGAAGCTAAGGCACCTAAATCTAGTTCTAGGAACCTAAAACCTATTAAAGCCTAAGCAACTAGGTTGAGGTCTAAGTGCTTAAAATAGGCTTAGACAACCTAGGTGTACCCTAAAATCTTACATTTTATTTTTTCCTAAGTTGCACTAAAACTATGCCACTAGACTAGGCCTACATATAGGCCACCTTGGTAGGTAATAATAGGTACACCTAGGTAGGCAAATAGGATCCTATTTATTTATTGATGACAAGCCTTTTTTTATCAGCTCATCATAATTAATATTTTCATTTTGAGTATATTTAGTGCATGTATTATGGATAAACTACTACTTTTTCATCTACTTATATAGTTTATAAAATTTAACTTGTTGACAAAGGATATGGGATAAATTTACAACATTATTTCACATCATCATGTGTCCCATACAAAACTACCCAACTTTGACCATTATTATCTTTTTTGTACTTTGTCCAAATGAAAATAAATAAATTTCAATCTAATTTTTTCCTCAAAATTTACACCTTTATAAAAGTTTTAAAACCAAAATATCAAGTAATTTGATTGAAAATGCATTTGAATCTTCACTATTTCCTACATTTGAACAACAATGATATCTTGAAGAGTTTATTTAATTTTTTTTTTCATAAAATGATTTGCAAAGAAACATATTTAAAATTAACATGGTTTCTTGGTATATATATATAATACTTCCCCACATTTTAAAAGTGTATTGAATCAATAAAAAATGTATAAATGTTGTGTTATATTCATTTTTAATTATAAAAAAATTTGAAAATACAATATGTTATCTATGAAACATTTAAATTTCAGGATTATTAATTTGTATAAATTGAATTTTTTATTTCATATTTTTTATCAAAATTTATTGTGAATATGTTACAAGAGACATTTTAAGTACATATCCTATTTTATTGAACCTAAATACATATTGATTACCTTATCTTGGCTATAACTTAATTATATTTAACTAGGTCATACTTATGTTAAGTTAGTGAAACATGACCTAAATATATTTAATTACTTAAATATTTACTTATATTTATTTAATATTCATTTCTATGTTTCCTAGTGGCTATGACAAACTTAAGTACAGACATGTGGCATTCAAATATTGGCCACTAAGCCATGTGGAATTTAACTTACATGATGGCTACCTACCTACCTTGTAAGATGGTTAACCTTGTGCATAATGCTTGGAATGACCATTAAGAAAAACCACCCTAATGGTTTGAAAAGTGGAATGGAAAATTCTCAACCATCCTAGAAAGCATTTTGGGCAAAAAATTCCTAAACCGCCATTGCCTCCCATTACATGCCCACTTTGGTGAGTTTTTATTGGGATTTGCCTACTCAACAAAATTATGAGTGGTTTGTGTCATGTGAAAACCACCCAAAGTTGAATTGAGTGGTTGGCTATAATGGTATGTCCACACATTTTCTAGTAGGGAATGGACAATAAATATCCGCTTGAACATGAAAGTAACTAGTTCCATATGAAAATCCTTCATCCTATATATACATGTTTCATTTTTGCACAACATTCACGTGTAAAAACTATGAATTCATGAAGCATGCATTTTACATGATTTTCATTATCCAATCATTGGATAAAAAGTTTATGATTTAGATTAAACCTACAAAAACTAATGGGTTATTAACATTAATCTTAAACCAAAAATAAATTTAAATTTAAAAAATCATATTAAAAAGGGGTGAATATTATAATGTATAAATCTAAATATTTTTGAAATCATAATAATAGTGACAACTAAATTCAAATGAAGTAACAAATCCAACAAAATTTGAAAACCATGTACAAAAACTTATAACTTACACTTTGAGGTCCATGACAATAAACCAATAGAGTAAAAGCCTTGAAATATGTGATATTATGTTTTAATTAACAAGTTGACCCAAATAACAACCAAAAATAACTAAGTTTAAAGATTAGTATTATTTTATTTCTATTTCACAAACATTATATAATATATCTTTTTGTTAGAAACAAATCTATGTGTAACTTTGAGGAAAACAATATCAATGGAGGAACATTGATATTGCGATGAATCTTATGGTAATATGTGCATGGTAGAACACATGCACAATTAACATCTTTCACAATAAATTCCCAATATAAGATATATTTTCAACATAAAAAAACCACTAATGTTTTTGTGATTCCAAACATGTGAATTTCAATGCAAAATAATCAAACTTTCAAATCACTTAAAATCTTTGCCCTTCACGAGCCATAGAGGCCCCCAAATCATTTTCACTTTTAAACTAAACATTTGGCCACATGTCTACATCTACAATTGTAATTGCCTCTTGACAAAAACAATAAGACATCAAAGACTTTAATGCAACTCTCAGCAAAATAATTTTAGTATAAGAGCATCACCTTTGGTGGCAAGGTTTTGTGGTGGAGAAACAATAGGTGTGTATTATCACACTTCAAAACAAAGGGCAATTACACCTAAACAAAGTCATGGCTTCAAAATATTTGCCAAATTCCTATATGTGTCACATCATATGAAATACTCAAATTTAAGAGTTAATTGCTTGCACCACAAAAGAAAAAGGTGGTGCATCACAAACATATGAACTTATATGAAAAATATTCATACCTACATGATGCCTTAGGTTTCATCTTACATCATCCATAAAGGTCCTCAAAATGTAACTACACTATGATATAAACATTGAATCAAGGCTCAAAAGAGTTTAGTGCAACTTTGATCCTGCAACTTTCAATTTTGAAGCATTTTTCAATGGTGATGAAACTTTCCATCATTTTCAATGGTTAACATCAGTTTGTCACCACTCCTTAAAGTAGGGGCACCATCTCATGTAGATGTAGAGGCACTATCTCATAATATTCATTCTATTCTTTTAATCACATATGAAACATGCATTTGTTAGCTATCTACTAAACAGTGCACACCATAGAGAAAAATTGGATATTAAACACGTAAATTTCAATGTAAAATATTCATACTAGCGTAGTGCCTTGGCCATCCTCTTCCATATGGATAATCCATAGTGGTCCTAAAAGCATCTTCACCTATGATTCAGCTTTGCAAGAAACATTCAATCACATGTGTACAATTATAAATGCGCACCTTGACAAAACCATTGAGTTAAGAATCTTAAGGGCCACTTTGGATGAGGGTCCAAGTTCTAAGGTCCAATGAAATAGAGCAATTCTATTGGCTGAGAGCCAGAGATTGGACCCATGGCTTTAGATGATGGTCAAAGACCAAAAAGTGACAAATCAAGGCTAAACCTACATGGCGCCATTTTGGGGGGAAAATCAATTGGTTTGGACCAAAAAAGAGAGCACAAAGGAGAGCTCATGATTTGGAGAGCCATGATGTTAACTAAGGTCCAAGGCAAGATCCAACTGAAGAATTCAATTTGCTTCAAATGAGTCCAAATTGGTTCCTAAGAATTTGGACCCTCTACCAGATCTAATGTGGGCCTAAGACTTCAATCCAGCTTTCAGCAAAACAATTATCTGTCTATGAAGGAAGGTAGTTTATTTTGATTTGTAGTTATGAAATCCACCAAACCGGGATGCTTCAGATCGTGCTGAGATCGTGTTCTTGGTGTCTTAGGAAAGCTCTGGGCGAGGAGGGATGCATGGGCATGGTTCCATGGCGTTTGGACTTGCAGTGCAAAAGTTCTTGAATATTGAATGATTTCTTCACTGAAATTAAATTAAATCGTAGCTGAAAATTTGGGGGGAATTGGAATGTCCCTTTGGTATTGTTGCAAAGATCTTGATGAGCAGGATGTAATGGAGTATATTTGGTAAGATTTTGATCCAATGGTTGTTGCAAGTGTTAGGGCTATATATAACCATGCACCTATCACCATGCACCTCAAACACAAGTAGTTACACCTTGACAAAGCCAGTGTTTCATAATGACTACCCAATTTTTCACAACACATAAAAACTACCCATCCAAGAATTATCTACATCCACCAGGGAATCATTTACACTTTTATGAAAAAAATGACGTAACACTTATTTGTTTATTGCTTTGGATAAAATTAAAAAAATTTACTTTAAAAATTGTGTCTCAAAATTTCTGAATTTTTTTATAAAACAAACAACAAATTGTAAATATAGTTAAAGATGTTTATTTCATTTACATATAATTTTCAATAATTATCAATTGTTAAAACTACCATACTTATAAATGAACAAGGGCAAATAATAAACTTTTTCCTATCTAGAAATAGGTAATAAAAATTTACCCTCCAAATATGAAGAGGGGCCTAGCATAGAAAGCTAACAAATAAAAGACGTAAAGAGAAAAGATTGTTTTCACTTTTGTCTCTAGATTATTGAACCATGCAAGATAACAAGAAAATAACCGTTAAGATGACATCAATTTGATCTAAAGCATATATTTTTAGTAAATATTCCTATCTGCAAAAACTTACCCTAATCATTTTTTTTGTTGTATTTAGAGGATCCTTCCCATATGTAAGAACCCAGAAGACATCATCCACACTTTATGGCAATCATGTAGAATCATATGAATTCTTATGAACTTGTGGACATGCCTCCTCTGAATTTTTGTTTTGAAGATTGTTTTATATTTTATATATTTAAAACTCTTTTTGAAAAATTTCTTTTTACCCTGGCCTCTTTCAAAATATGAATGGGGTAGATCATAACAACATAGCCACCACATTTAGGAAAAAATGATGGTGAAAACATGAACTGGTAGTATTGAAAAGACTGATTATAGTAGTTGTACAGTTAGGAGCAATGAAAATATATGTAGCAGCAGTGGAGGCCTCCAACTCAAGGTAGGTTTTTATGTAGTAAAAGGGTAAGGCACTTTGGCCCTTCCTTCCTTTTCAGTGCCTGAAAAATGTAAGGGAAGGCCTACTCCCAAGGGCCTCCCCTAATTTTCATGCCCAGCCCCATTGTAAAACTCTAAAGGTTTTCATTCAAAGGGTGGAAGGCCTACATGTGTTCAGCAGACAATTGATGAACCAATCTTTCCTTGAGAGAAGGTGCTTCAAAATACAAAGAAAAAAGCCTCGGCATGCTTTCTAGAGGGCAGTAAAAATGAGGTTTGACCTCTGGCCCTGCCCTTCTCCCATACAAGCACGCATCCTGTCTTTGAGGAACTGACCAGGAGAAGGAAATCTAGAATGCACACTTATGCTACTAAGCATCAGTCTCGAACTTGGGACCCATAATTTGGTTTCTCGTTAGAAATCTCTCACCTGCGCAGTGTGATGAGAAATCTCTTACCAACTGCAATCATCCCTATGAAGTAGACATTCAAAGCATTTAGACGATGAAAGAGGAATGGCTCAAAAATTAGTAGCTAGTTCACGCTCAAAGATGAAGAGAACTTCTAATAACCTGCATGTTCAGTCATAGTACCGAAGGATCATTCAACAGAACTACCATGTATACTGATCGTGCTCATGAACGTTGGACAACACACAGGCAGTAAGTTTGCTGACTCCAACAAGTAAGAATCAACATGAAGAGCACTTCAAAGAACAAGCAGATGTGTACATTTCACTACAGAGCAGTTGCTGGTGCCTCTCCAACAAGGCAAGAGTCAATGAAGATTCAACTCATTGCACTAGAGTTCCCAACTGGCCCCTAAGAAGCACTCTGCTATACCAAGCTCATCAACACTCCCCTTCTCTCTACATTTCTTTGATCACCAATACTTTGCAGAACAAAGATTTTGTGTGTCAAGCTGCTTGTGACCCAATTTGGGTTTAGAATATTTTTGGTGATAAGCCAATCAAAGCGACCTATTGTAAACAAAACAAAACAAAAACGTAAAAACATCTGTGCTTTGGGATGCATGGTAAGTAATTAAATTAATTACTATGAATCATAATAGTACCCAAGCTCTTGTAAAGTCCTAGGCCAAAAATGGTGATGAACAAAATTAAAAATAAGTTTTTACTCAAGCAATCGCAAAACATTTATACAATATTATGTATATGTATTTTGCAAATATTTACACTTTAACAAGGTTTACATGTGTTATATATGACTATTTACACTTACACACAACACGATTTATACACCCTTGTAATCTCAAATACCTTCAAAAGGTATCTTAGCAAAGTATTCCTGCACATTGGACAAATTTAATTCTAACCTTGCAAAGCAAGAATCTTAAGGACAACCACTGTTCTAATCTCACACTTGAACATGGCTTCTGATCTGTTACACTCGGAAAACCCAGTATCTCAAGATATGCCTTCAAAATGGTACGATAATCAGCCCAATAGTGTCTAAACTTCACCAATCTCATTCTTCTCAAAAACTTCTGTCAGTAAACACAATATGATACATCAACCCATGTAAATCTTAAAATAGCTCATAGGCAAAATGGTTGGGCTCTTTGGGGACATGGAGTGAAGTTAGGCCTAGGGCCTAATACCTGCCCTGTTATGAAGGGTATTAGGCTAGGCCAAAAATGGTGACCAACGAATTTAACTGATGAGGTAATGCAGCATGCACCCAAGGGGCTTGGTTTTTGTTGTCTCAGGTGCAACTTTGAAGTTTTGTATGCATCAAGGATTTATAATTTTGTCTCCAACTTTGTTCTATGGGTTCAATCTTTCCTTTTTCTTCTTTCAATTGTCAGGTTCAATTTTTGCCTTTTGTTCAGTCAAATAAATCGAATGTGCAATGCATGGTCATAGCCCAGAAAGAAGCATCAAGATTTCCTTTCAATAGCCCCTTAAATTGATGCTCAACAATTTTACTAGACCCTAAACCCAAATGATTTCAAAAAGAATTTGACACCTTGAAGTTTGAACAATCCCACCCCAATAGAAGACTTCCAAAACATAATGATGGATGTGGTTCCCTTTAGCTCAACTATATAGGTTGTTCAACGATGGGCAAAAGTTATGAGATAAAGTGTGGTAAGCTATTGGGAACATCTTGGGAAGCACAACCAGAATTTGGAAACAGATGAACATGCTGGAAATGCATTCAAAATATGTTGCCAAGACATTGGGAACTTGATGTCAACAAATATGATGGACAATTTCATATGCATTGGTGGAAAGACATTGAAACCATCAAAATCAAGAAAAATCTTCAAAAGCCCCCTTCCCTCACAAGGAAAAAGCCCTGAGATTTTTAGGTGCATGCTACAGCACCTCATTGGCAGAGCAAGACTTCTTTTCCTAACAATATTAGTCACCCATTTTTGCCTAGACTCAAAGCCTCACACTTTGATTGACCTTGGATGAACCAAATCCTAGTTGGTGTTTTGTTTGGTGAATAATCAGTTTATCATATATGTCCAAACCAGGGAAAATCCAATGATTTTTTTAACACCAAAATGCAATGGCACTTTAATTGATTGGCTTGCATTTGGCCTTTCAAGTCCACTTCCATTAAAAAAACAGAGTGGGTTTCTTGAGTGCATGTTGTATCACCTTGTTGGCAGAGCAATTTTTTTTTCCTAATTATGTTTGTCACTCTGTAATTAAAAGATTATGTTTGAGAGATTTTAGCGTTTGGGCACATCATCCCCATCATGGTGCTGAAAATCATCTGTTGTTTTATCGTCTTGTCATTTGCAGAAAGGGTTACGAGAAAAAGCTTTGAGGTGGTGATAAGCTTGTTGTTAATTCAATGCGAAAGTTTAGGGGTTGATATAATGTTTATTGTTTTATTCTTGAATGGAGGAGAGTGTTGCAAGTTGTGGAACATGGGAGTGGTGCAACTATAAGGAGGCACAAATTTTTGGAAGCTAAACATCTGGTCTTGTCTTGTGTGTGATGTGTCTGTATCTGATGTTTGAGAATTGCGTTGTGTTGAAGGGAAGAATGCCCAACAATAGAAGATGGTGATAGACTTTCTAGAAGGTCAATCTTGTTCTTTTCATTGTGCATTTGACCTTAAAGAAAGAATGCAATTACATAAATAGGTCAATGATCAGGGGGATGATGCAAGTTCTAGGGGTTTTGTGAGCAACCCTGGGCAAGGGAGCATGTTGAGTGATTGCTATGGTGGGGGTATTGATTGTTTTGTGTGAAGGAAGAGAATACCCATTAAGTTGGGACCTCTAATTGTGTGTTAACAATACTCAATTGGGTTGTCAAGTTTATTTCAGTGAGTGTGATGACAACATTTGTCAAACTTCTTTAGTCTATACTATAGAACCAGTGGGGAGTCAACGTTTGGTGGTTGAATTTTTAAAATTTTTGGAGGTGTAGTTGGGCGACCAAATTATATTTGTTGTTAATGATTAGGATGGAATTTGTGTGGGTGAATCTGATTTTCCTACTCTGAGGTTGTTGTTGATGGGTTGTGTTAAGGTTTAGGGAAGCTCCACAAGTGCCAAATTGGTCAGTTGAAGCTTGAGAGAGAGAAACTGGGAGGCTTGACCCCTGTAGACCTGGTTCTCATGAAATGATGAACTTTGGACATACGGGTGTTGTGAAAATGTAACATTGAAAGTTGTTGGATCAATAAATGAATTTGTAGACTCTCTGTGTATTGTGAATATGGCTTGTTGGTGAGTATCCAGTAAGATTTTTGGGAGTTGACCAAGCCTCACTTT
The DNA here is from genome assembly GCA_963921925.1 of Sphagnum tenellum. NCBI lineage: Eukaryota > Viridiplantae > Streptophyta > Sphagnopsida > Sphagnales > Sphagnaceae > Sphagnum > Sphagnum tenellum. Next base: position 8,317,730 of record OY998158.1, on the reverse strand, counting down.
TTTGGTTACAACTCATCTTCACCACCAGCATGTGTGCGATGATTGGCGTGACAAAAGCCATGTGATAAAGTAATAAGAAAAGCTCCATCTTATTTGGGTTGAAACTTGAAACCAACTTTTACAACACGTTAAAAAGTACAGAAATATTTAATAGACACAAGTATCTGTTAAGGTTCCTTTGTTGCATCACGTGAAAGTGTCCAAAAAACTTGAATACAATAGAGTTATGCGTAGAATAGCCCTGTCTATCCACAAAGTAAACACATTTGATTAAATCTCAGTATGGAATGCTGAAACTCAGCATATAATGCACGAGGTTCGAGATTAATGACAGTTAGAAGCAGTGAAAATATAGGTAGCATCAGTGGAAAGAAAAGACAGGATGAAACTCAGTTTAGCACCAAAATTGATGGTTTTCTGAGTTTCATCCCTTGTTGAATGCTAAGGTACTTTTTTGCAGGTTTTTTAAAAATTTTGCCTTGTGTATGACCAAACTCAGGTTTCTGAAGCTGTGTTTTTCTTACTGTACCGATAACTCTAATAGGAATTCGTTCCCTTTTCTAGGTGACAGATCAATTAGACTTATTTTACATACTTGGATTGTGTAAGCATTTTTTCCACTGCTGCCTCCTCAATGACCATAGAACCAAGCTTATATTCAAGCGTATAGAGGCAATCCTCATCAACAAAACAAATTAGGTTCACACGCGATCATCGTAGTCCCTACTGGGAATTGTGCACAAAAGAAATGTGTTTTTGTGGGGGTTATGACTTGGTGGCAAGTGAACCAGCACTTACATAATATAAGTACATTGGTACTTGACCTTCTAGAGTGAGGCCTTACAGAATAAATCTAACAGAATTTTGATGTATACAGAAATTGAAAGTTGTGTTGGAGAAAAGAAAAACCTGGACGTCTGGGAACAAGCTGCATTACTACCAGAACCTCAATTTGTTCACAAGTTTGTGACCATCCTAATACCCCTTCATGAAAGAGTGGTATTATGCGCCAAGCCCACCTCCACTCCAGGTCCCAGAAGGGACCAACTACTTTCATTTCCTTACACGGTAAGATGTGAAAGAATTCGAGAGGTCATGCCTATCAGTACCAGACTGTTTTTTTCCTTTTTCGAAAAATTGCCACAAGACAATACCGTTTCATTTTTTTGCAAAACGAAGTCGCAAATTTCGCCAATTTTTTGGAATAGCGTGTCGCACGAGTCTGTCTGTGTACTTGTACACTTTTAATTGTCCTGCACAAAAGTGTTGCCAATTAAGTGGAAATCTGTCGGGGGGAAGCTGGCCACTGTTGCCACACTACAAAATTGGAAAAGAAAAAGACTGACAAGTACGTCGGGGTTGATGGGGGGAGGCATTCAATGTCAAGGTTTGGCTGCTGCCGCTGTTGTCTTAGCTGCATGTGCTATGTGACTTGAAAGTAACTTTTGCATCACATTTAAGAGTACAGAAATTTTTTAATAGGTTGCACGTTGAGGTTCCTTTATTACATCACATGAAAGAGTTCAAAAAACTTTAATGAGAGAGGAACGTGTTGACTTTTGAGTCCTTTTTGGTTCCATTCCCCTGGGCCCTGCATAGCAGTGTGTTTTTTATCAATATTGTGATGTAGCCAAAGTGGCTATGATCCACACGAAGATTTAGCCAAATTTAACTACAAGATAAATATATGAAAGTTTTTGGCTGCATACTTGAATCTTTCTTTCTTTCTTTCTTTCACGTGATATTTATCTGGAAATTTTTCTTAAATTTTGGTCGAATTCTGACTCATAAAAAATCTCCAAAAGCACTTGATTTTAGGACTTTTAATTTTTGATATGGCTTTCTGGCTATTTATAGCCAGCATTAAAGGCTGCTGCCTAGGTTAGGCCCAATTTCCCTAATGGATTTTCTGAGCATTTTTTGCCACTGCTTTCTCAGCCATGACCATTGATGGAAGCTCACAGTCCAAGTACTGAGTCAATCCTCATCAACAAAACAATTGGGTTGACAGTTCACATATGGTCACCCCAGCGCCCCCCCAGCCCCGCTGGGTATGTGCACAAAGGATATGTCCTTTTTTGGGGATCTCACTTGCCGGCAAGTGAACCAGCACCGTCATACCAGTGTTGGGCGGTTCTCACTTTTTTTTGAGAACCATTGGTTTCGGTTTTTTTTGGCCTCTATGTGAGAATTGGGTTGGTTCTCGATTTAAAATAACATAAAATAGAGGGCGTACGAGAACCGTCTTGAGTATCAGACTTTTGCGAAGGAAAAAAATCCAGTTTTCAGGCTTGGCTATTCTCAACAATTTAAAACAGTCAATTTTCTTCGCTGGTTCTTACAAGCCGGATCTCAAATTTTAGGGATTGTTGGTTTTCAACAACCATCGAAATGTCCCCTTCTAGATTCATGTTTCTCCCACCATTGTAGAGAACAGTTGATCTCCTTCAAATTCACTCATAATGCCAAAAAACCAATAGTTTTTTCTTAAGAAGCTCTTTTGTTAGTTTAGTATTCCCTATTATCATTTGAAAATATCCAAATTGTTATCATCATACACTCTTTGGTTAGCAAAATCATTATCAAATTCTATTGATGAATGCAAGTGATAATAACATTTTATGAACATAGGATATAATGAGATTATATCATATTGCTCAACACTTGCTATTCCGTGATTATAATTAATGATAGAAAACACCAAGTAAAGACTTTTAAACCTTGGGTCCAACATTAAAACTAACATATTATGTGATTTCCTTTCATCAATTTTTTTCAAAAAGGAAAAAAAGCTATCTAAAACTTCACAACGTTTTTTTTTAATGTTAGAAACTAAACAAATTAACTGAAGTGCCACATCCTTTTCCATTGTGGTCTAAAAAGATGGTGTTTCTAGTTTTTCTTTCAATGAAAATGACAAAATGAAAAGCATCACTTCATAAACAATGTCCCTTAAATTAACTTAAAACATAAGTAGTTACAATACGGGAGAGACAATCAACAACAATTTAATAAATATGCCATGTCAAAGAGGGTGGAACCTTCATTTTGCTTATAACCCGTTCAGAATGGATTTTATAACTTTCAAAAAAATTATATCCTACAATGTTTAATCAAGTGCATTATATAACATTGCCAAACATAGATGTATGCATTACTTATCCATGAAAGAAAATTGAAGTCAATTACATTATTTAATAGATTCAATTTAGATTGTTTTAAGACAAAAATTACAATTAAAACAAACATTCAAATTGTTTAAAAGGATTCAAAAGGAAATCAATAATATATTTAATTTATTTTTGTATTTTTTTTATTAGATTAACATGACATCATTCTAGTTATGGTCATATACCAATCCACTATAATCATGAAATAGTAAATATAATAAAAATTCAAAATAGTAAAAAAAAATCAAAAAAAAAAAAACTAAACAAAACAAAACCAAAAGCATCCTAAGAAAATCAAAACAAAAATATTGGATTAAAAAATAAAAAATAAAAATCTTTTTCCTTTTTTTCTCAACCTCACACTCTAAGTTCCAATTTGCACATGGCAAGAAGGAGGGGTAATATAACACCCCAATAAATAGTAGGATCAACACAAGGCAAGGAGCAAGTAAGAGCAACGCAAGGTGGAGTGCAAGCAACAACACAAGGGAAGGTGAGGTGAGTACCTAAACAAGTATTAGTAACAAAAAACGAAGAGTGGACATTAGTAATACAAGGCAAGAAACAATAACCCAAGGCGAACAACAATAACACAAAACAAACAATAGCAATTAAGGTGAACAATGAACAATAGCAACAAAGGCAAATAATGAATAGCAACAATGAAGGCAAAAAGTGAATAATAACAATACAAGGCAAGTAATGAACAATAGAATCTAAAGCAAACAAGAATTTGCAATAATGCAAATTGGATAAAAAATAGTAGCAACCAAAGTGAGCAACAACTAGCAACAATGCACTTGGGGCAAGGAATGACCAACAATGCAAAACAAACGTAAAGCAACAACATGAGAAGCGATTTATAATAACAAAAGGTGAAAAATAATCAAAATGAACACAAGGCAAGGTAAAGAGTAGGTAGAAAATACAAAAACAAAATAACAAAATAGAAAAACATTCAAGTGAAGAGGACAATTTTTTTTGGTTTTTATACATTAGTAGTTTCTTTCTTCCCTCATAGACCCCAAAATGTTGATAACTGAATCTGAGTTTTCATGTGAAAACTCATTTGGTCATCACTAATTAGTTATGGCTTCAATTGATATGCATGATTTAAGCATGATAATTTAATAAGAATGTCTTTGTTCACATTAATGTTCATCACTCAAGGATGCTGACTCATTAGGAAAGTTTTTGCACAAATGAATGGTCATGAATTAAACATGGTGATTCACAAGGAAAGTCATTGCACAAATTAATGTGCATAATTCAAACATGGTGATTCACAAGGAAGGTCATTGCACAAATTAATGTGCATAATTCAAAAATAGTGATTCACAAAGAAAGTCTTTGCACAAACTAATGTGCATAATTCAAACATGGTGATTCAGAAAGAAATTATTTACACAAATTAATGTGCATGACTCAAACATGGTGATTCACAATGAATTTTTTTGCATAAATTAATATGCATGATTCAAACATGGTGATTCACAATGAATGTTTTTGCTGAATAAAATGTGCATGCTGAATTACATGGTGAATCATATGATATGTAAGATTTTTTTTAAAAAATTTAATTTCCTTTTGGTTCATATATAAGTGGATGTCTAGGACCATTGGAAATATTTTCACTTGAAAATAATTTGTTACAAGAATAATTTTTTTTATAAAATAAACTTTTGAAGGGAATTGAAATTTTAGTTTTTAAAGGTTTTAACATAATTTATGAATGTGTAGAATCCATGATAAAAGAATGGTTGTAGCATAAAAATTATACATAAATAATGGATAGTTTAGTATATATTTGTGCAAACAAAAACATAAATTTTCATAGTTGTGTAATAAAAATATATAGTTTCGATCTTATACCCATTTGTATCTTTCAAAAACATATACATTTATCATAATATTTTAGTATTGTTCAAACTTTAAAATATATTTAAAAATAATTTGGGATGCATTTCACAACAACTTCTTTTATAAAACTAACAATACACGACCCACAAGCTTTGCTTCCAATGAACGATGGCTGGATATCCACCAATCGACTCCAAACACCTTATTAATGCACACCTTATTTTCAAACAAAGAACATAGTTTGGGTAATGCACCTCTACACACTTTGGGTATAGAAATAATATGAATTGAGATGTCTTTCATTTGCACAACATTGTTTCATACATTTGTTGGGTGTCCACCATTAATTCAATGGGCATTGAAAGGGAACTTTGCTAATTCCTTCCTAGCTATGACCATGCATTGCACATCCAATTGATTTGTTTGAAAAAAGGCATAAATTCAACCCAACAATTGAAAGCAGAAAAAGAAGAAATTGTGTCCCTACAACAAATTTCAAGATCAAATGTATAAGTTGATGTCTCTAGAACTTCAAAGTTGCATTGAATGGAAGGGAGGGGGGAAAAAAAAAGGGAAAAGGAAAAAAAAAGGGGGCCTCTTGGGTGCATGGTGCATTACCTGATCACCTATATTTGTTACTCACCAATTTTGGCCAAGTTATAAACATTGAAGCTGAACCATGGCCAAACAATATGGGATTAAAAAATGAGGTGCTATTGGGATGTCTTAAGGAACACATTTGGAACTTGGGGAACATTTTGGGAATCTGATGATAACATCTTGGGAACTTGATGAAACACAGTGCGAAAACATTTAGAACATAGGAAAAACAAAAAAGTTGCACCCCCTCCACCACTCAAAACTAAAAATCTCTGCAGCCCTGAGCCTTCTCATTGGCTGCATGAAATTTCTATTTTCAAAACAGTTTGTAATCATTTTCACCCTGGACTAATGCCCCCATTATAGAATGGGGGTACATAATTAGATGCTAGGCCTAAATCTCCACTCCAGGTCTCAAATTTGGGGTGTTGCTAGTGGCCCAGGGTGAACCAGCGCCCATGTTGTACCTTCACCTTTTTGAGTGAGGCCTCTTAGTGGCCATATTAAGCCCCCAAAATGTTAGATTTGAACTGAGAGATTTAGTCTAAGCACAGGATATTTCTAATATTTTGAAATAATATAAATGGATTTTGAAATTTTTACCATGGTACCAATGTTGGTGCTCGTTCACCTAAGGTGTTGCTCGTCCAAGTTGTCCACAAGAAAACTTAGTCAAGTTTGGTTAGAAAGAAGATGGATAGTAAGAAAATTTGAGCTAGCTACTTATCTGGTGGTAAAGCACACGGCGGGCCCTTTACGGAGGCATCTTACACATGCAGAGTGCTCTCATAAATGTGCTGAAGAAACCATCTTTACATGCAAAAGGCCCCCCATACCGGGGCCCGGGCCAGTCTTTTGCAAGTCAGAGTTCCACATGTGAATAGGTCAGGTACTTTGCGACTACAGAAAAAACACGTGAGGGCATTTTCATCTATAAAACAAGGGCCGTGCTTTCTCTGTCTATCCAATTCTTTCATTCACAATCTGTTTGTGCTTCCCTAGAGCTCCAGACTCCACACTGCTATTGACGTTGTTTTGAATCTTAAGGTACCCGCTGCTCGCATAGAGTAAGAGGGAATCTGTTTCTGTTCTCCACACGTTAGATCTGCCTCAAAGTGTCCAGAAGTTTTCATCAAGCCTTATATGAAGTTCGCACGAGTTTTAAGATCTAGAATTGTAAGGTGTGCACTTGATATCGAGTTGTGTCCATGAGCTGCAGGGAATGACGGAGCTTCTACCCTTGAATATTGCTTGTTGAATGTAGCAGGGCACTGCTCCCTGAAAGGTACGAATGTTTTGTCCACCGCACCCATGCAGTCATTTTCGTAAAGCTGGATGGCTAGATGTTGTTGTTTCCATCGTTATCCAAACGGATAATTCTTCCTCAATGCGGGTTTGAATCTGTGTGTACAAGATTTGTCCATGCCCACAAGCGCGCTGCTCACAGTAAATAAACATATGTCACACATGTTCCACATTGGCTCTAACTTGTTGACTCGTCGCTTATATGCACATGTTCAAGATCTTTTGTTGCTGGCGTGTAGTCACACTGCACTGAACTTTGAACATACTAGGAATATGGCCCAATTTGTGAACTAGTGTCCACCAAAGTGGTCCAGCTTCATAGAAACTTCATTTGTAAGTATGTGAAGAAAATGCATTCGTGAACTGATTTCGTTTATTTTTCCTGGTGTTAGAAGAATTCCGTGCAGTAATGACTAACTTCCAAAGCAATCTTAAAGCTTATGAAATTTCGAAATGGCTCAAGATGAGCTGCATGTCACATCAATGCTAACATTGAGCTTGTAACCTTCATACATCTAATGGTCGCTGAGTCTTCAAATCAGGTGTCTTATGCTCACTTTACTTCCAATTTTGTAGTTCGCTAGAGTTTCCTGATGTGTATATGGAAAGATTAGTTAGGGAACTTGTAAATTCTTTTGTTAAATGAGGTGATAACCTTGAAGTTTTGCACTTAATAGCCAGTCTTTTCGCAAGTGGTCAAGGAATGCTCTTGTGACAATAAAAGTAGATCTTTTCTATGATGTCTCTACTCTCCACTCTTTAGTGGGTTTGTGAAACGACTGTCATCAAACATTTTTCATCTCTCATTAATCCCAGCTACTTGATGCTCAACTTCTGAGGTTTTGCTTGGTTTACTACAAGTTCATCTCTCTCGTGTGTTCTAGAGGTGAAAGGGGGTCGATTTGACCGGTGTCACTTATACCAAATTACTACAATAATGGACAACCAAAGACCTAGTGTTCCCTACTTATAACATGGGAAATATTGAAATTATAAGTAGTAGCATAATTCTTTTGGATATTATATGTCACAACATTGTCTTAAAAAAGTTGTAGAGTACACATTAACTTCATACTAATGCCAAGATGAAACAATAATATGTGCTGCAGAAAACACAAGGACCCATTATAAAAGCAACTGAAGACGACAGATATTCTGAACTTTCCTACAAGAGGTGATCATCGGCTAGAAGCATATTATATTTAAGTGGATGCAGACAATTTGGCCACTTGGTTGAGGCCAGCTTTGACGAGCGAGATGGATCACCCATGCTCACAAAGTGCAACACAACATGAGGAACTCAGACCTGAAGAAGAACCGTATCGGCTATTTGCGATCCCTCACCCAAGAGGTACCAACTTGCCGAAGGGTTCCGTATTGCCTTCAGATCAAGTAGAGAAATTGATGGCAGTAGCCAGGGATGGACCCCTTAACGCCTTTATGGCGGCATGGAAGGATTTTGATCTGAATTCTCACGTTGGGGATAAACCATTTTTAGAATCGTACAACAATCCTTCTAAAGTGCCGAAACATGCCTATCTAGACAGAGCAACGCTAGTTTCGCATGTAGTACGGGTAGAACAGCATTGCATATTGCGGCCGCCAATGGACAATTGAACATTGTGCGTACAATATGCGCGGTCAAAAATATAGAAGTGAACATCAAGGACAAATTTGGTTGCACGCCATTGCACTTGGCTAGCTATTCACATCTTGTTGATAGCGACCTTGTGATCCAAGAGTTGATGCGTAGCAGGAGCATTAACGTCAATGCAGTGTCCAACCCTGGTCTCGAAAAAGGAGAGTCGTGCGTCGAGCTCACTACCTTGGGAGAAAAACGAATGTCATGGGGCGAGCTCACTCCCTTACACTTGGCTGTAATGGGCAATGTGAGCCCCAATGTGAAAATGCTTTTAGAAGAAAGTAGGGGGAAATACGGTAACGCGAGCATAGATGTCGGTGCTAAATCCAGTCTTGGATTGACACCTCTTCACCTTGCTATAACAGAGAAAAAAAATTATAGGGATGATGAAGAACGCAAGGAGTCAGCAAACTCAATAATAAGAACACTAATCAAATTCATGAACTCCAATTGCCCAGAAACTATAAACAAGCCTGACAAGAGCAAAAGCACCCCACTTCACACCGCTGTAAGTGCCTGGGACTATCAAGTAGTGGACATGTTATTAGACGAGTCTGACAAAATCAATCCTCAGATACGGGACAGTGAAGGAAGGACGCCTTTGGACTCTGCTATTAATCAAACTGATTTTCGTATGATGGCAAAGTTGCAAGGTTATATGGAGCGCGTTGGGTTGTATGGTAATCAAGACGCATATGTCAGCGCTGGTAATGCAATTTTGGTGGTCGCTGCACTTCTTGCAACAGTGACATATGTGGCATCACCAACTGCCGTTTCAACCCTCTATTGGGTTTTCAGCAGCTTCTCTTTCTTCTTTTCCGTATCCGCATTAATTGCTGCAACTGGTGCTTCGATGCCGAGTAGAGGCAGCACATTTGCCGAAGTCCGAAGCGCGATTAATGCAGCTTCAGTTTGTTTGGCAATTTCCCTCTCATGTGCCGTTGGAGCTTTTATAACTACAGCGTTTTATTCTGTCGCCCCTGGTACCCAACATCGAAGGAAAGTCATAGCCACTATAGTCATTGGAGGGTTTGTTTATTTTAACTTCTTAGTTGGGTTTGTACGAAGAATTGTGTATTACTATAGTCCACCGTTATTGTATATGGATTACCGTTGTAAGACTTACTTTAGGCATTGTGTAATTTGGCCTTTACAAAAATGGATGCTTTATACTTTTTACAACGATGGTTGCCTTATAGAAACTAAAGGGCACACTTTTGGCGAGGGTGCGGGGTTCAATGTCGTAGGAACCAATTTGGACTGATTTGAAGCAAATTGAATCCTTGAGTTGGAGTGTACCTGGGCCCCTAGCCTGATTCTTGGTTCTCCAAATCAGGAGCTCTCCTTTTAGCACTGTTTTTTGGTCCGAACCAATTGATTTTCCCTCCAAAACAGGTGCCATGGAGGTTTAGCCTCAATTTGCCACTTTTTGGTCTTTGACCCTCGTCTAAAGTCGCCCTTATACTAGGAACATCGTAGTGTTTAAACCTCTACTGTAGCTTGTTAGTTTAGTTAACAAGCTTTATTGTGATTAAGTAGTTTGACTAAGTATTTCATAGGGAGAACACTCTCCTTGGACATAAAAGATGATCTTTGTCACAAACATAAATATTTGTTTTCTTCTTGCAATGTATATATACATATATATATATAATCTCTTTCTTTTATTTTCTTATAAAGTTTCTCGCTAAATTATATTCAATCTTTTCATGATATGAGAGCCAAGTGTTAATTGAAGAATAAATTTGGAATTCACTACAGTGGAAGATATTAATGAAGAAGAAATAATTGTACATTTTGGTTGAAAGAAATTTTTAAATGATGCAATAATATTGAATGTGTTTGAAAAAATAGATATAAGTAATATAACAATTTATGTATCTTGGGTAAAACCCTAGGAGTAAAGAAATTATTTGTATTGGGTCATTTTTAAAACCCTGCTGGGGTCTTTGAAGTTGAAATAAGAAAGCTCCCTATAATGAAAAGATCTTAGGATCAAACTGAGGTACCCATGTGTTACATTATGTAGCATTTTTGACCATGGTGCACCCTGGAAATGGGTATAGCAACACCACCAACATAGGTACTGTAAAAAGATTAGTAAAAAAAATTCTAAAGCATTGGAACAAAGAATCAATCTCATACACCATATTTTGTCCAAGTAACTTCTCCACAGGGTTCTCATTTCACCTTAGCTTGGTTTTTTTTTCCTCCGATTCAACTTTGAAGTTTTATATACATTATGGATTTACAAATGTTGTCTTCAACTTTGTGGGATGGGTTCAATTGCATGGGTATGTAAATGGGTCTGCAATTAGTGTGCACCTTAATATCAGGGTCTATTCAGAAAGTGAAACACCAACTTCTTCCAGCCAAACATTCATTGGAACTACAACTTGTGGGCTGCCTATTGTTAGCTATATTGAGTTGTTGTGAGGTGCATCCCAATTATTTTCAACACTAATTTGAAACTTAGAAGATTAAACAACCCTACCACCAATAGAAGTTTTTTTTCTTTTAAAGCACAACCTGACAAGCCTTTAAGCACCCACAAGTCAAGCTCATTGGCAGAGGCCCAAGTAGGAGTTCACCTACTTTCCAATGGGTTTGAAACCCAAGACCTTTTTTGAGGTCCCAAGGTCCCAAAATGGGCTACACCAGTGAGCCATCATTGCTATGGCTTCACAAATAGATGTTTGCACCTCTAACATATAACAATCAACATGCTCCCCTTTGCCCGGCTATATAGTTTCTTCAACTTTGGGCAAAAGGGCAAAAGTTATGGGATAAAGTGTGTTGAAAACTTGGGAGCATGCTGGAAATGCATTAAAACCATGATGAGAACAGATTGAGGACTCAATGTGAACACATATGATTACTAACTTTATGTGGACTTTGTGAAAACACATTGAGAACATCAAAGTCTTCAAAATCTTCAAAACCCCCCTCTCCTCCCAAAAGGAAAAAAACCTGGCCTTCTTGGGTGTATGCTGCATCACCTCATTTGCAGAGCAGAATTTCTTTTCCTAACAATAATGATCACCCATTCTTACATCCTATATATAATCACAAACATGGTGTGTGTGTATCTGTCTGTCCGTCTTTTACTTTTCTTTTCATTTATTTCACACGTTTTGGGGACAGTTATAATAGTTTTATAATAATTTTAAATGATGATGTTGTTGTTGCAGAAATGTTGCAAGTTAGCCAATAGCACCTAGGTGCTTAACCCATATGCTTTGCTCAAAGTTCTTACTCCCCTATAAATAAACTATAATCCAAGGGTGCACATTTGTTTCTATTTTGCAACTGGGGTTCAAAGATACTTCTATTGGGGCCATGCCCCAAAGTTCCAAAACAATTGTAGGTGGGCCAATCAACATAGCTCCATTAAAATAAATAAAAAAGTTGTGAGGGCACCCATGATGTAATTAATATGAATCGCACTATGACATTGCTAAGAATACCCTAGTTATTCACCTCTTTTATTAATTAGATGAGGTTCCTCCCAATTTTGTTTTTTTTTTTTTTCACAATGAACCAATTTGATTGGCCCATCACACCAAAAAATGAAACTATGGAGGCTCCCCAAGATAGAAAGTTCTTCAACTACTTTAAAATATTGAATTCCTCCCCTTTGGCCCACCCATATGGGTGAGAGGAGGACAACAATTTGCCAAAGCATATGGGATTAAAATGAGATGCTATGGAGAATATGTTGGGGAATACATTGAGAACTTGGGCAACATATTGGGAACCCATTGAGAACTTAAAGGGAACACATTGGGAACGAGAGAAAAATGAAAAAAATAATCCTTCTAGCTCCTAGCAAAGCTTTGGGTGAGCACCTAATAGCAATTTAATTCAGTTTCCATGGTCACAAGGCGTGTCACTCCTTCAAAATGGTCCATTCTGTGAAGCAGAAAACCCCATGCCAAATTTTGCTGGACTCCACAGAGGGGTGTAACCCAAGGTAGGTGGGTAACTGAAGCACCTAGGTGGCATCCTAGGTGGCACACACCTGTGCCTTAGGCACGAGGCACACACTAGTATACACAAAAACGGCCATTTTTTTGCCATTGCATTTTTAGGTCATTTCTTAGCGTGAATCTTACCAATTTGATTTTTCCTTACTCACCTGTAATTTACTTCATTTTTATCAGGAAATTCCAGTTTTCTGATAAGCCATCTTGAAAACAAGAAAAGAATGACGGATCTTTACATAGGGGAAGGTCTTGCTATGCAGGGCTTCTGGATTTTCAGCCTTCCTCAGCATATTGGCCTTGGGGTTCTCAAATCGGAAAGGCCTGCATAGCAGAACCTTCTCTTAATGCTCCCACTTTGATTGGCCTTGGGTGAACCAGCCCCTATACAACTTAACCCCTAACAGCCTAAGCCTTTTGAAGGTGGCTTTCACTACCAAAAGAGTACTATAGCTATTTTTTCATGGATCTAGCAAAATTTGAGAATTAACAGAAATGTAACCTTTGATTTGAAGAATATAACATGAATAACAAGTATAAAAATTTCAAATCGTTTAGTAAACATATAAGTAAAATTAGGCACCTTGAATGCACCAATATAAAATAGGGCAGCTCTTGCCCGAAACTATGGCAAACTTTTGAGGGCTCGAAACAAATAAATTAATGAGACATCACCAATGCAATAAAGCTTCATGATAAATGTGTGTGTTACATATCCTATTCCTAATTTTCAAAAGATTTGGGACATGTATGACTTGGATCCAGCGGTCCCAACAAATGAATGTCGAAAAAAATTGTGTTTGAGAAAAAACATTTCTTGTCAGGCAACTAGCCCTTTATTGGGAATTTTGTTTTTAAATAATAATAATACATAGGATCATTCCCTCTTTTATTTTTTGCCCCCCCCTCCTCCATAATTTCTTTTATCTTCCACCCCCACCCTCCATCCTTTATTTCCATTTCTCTAGTTTATTGCCATTCACTCCCCTCCTCATGGTCCCACACCCTCCTACCCTTTGTTTTTCTCTTCCCCCACTCTACCTCCCCTACTGACCTACCACAAAATTGAAAAAAAAACCTTGAACCTTCCTGCCAAGTTGAAGTGTGTTTCTTTTTTTGGCGATTTTTCACACAATGGTGACATATATTTTTGGGAAAGCTTGGAGGTTTTTTGGAAAATCGATGCAATTTCAACTAGATTTGGGGATTTTAGAACACATGTCGCCATTTACTGGAAAACTTACCAGCATACTGTAGGAGGATTCCAATTTTTATTCTATTTGTTGGTTTGTTGGTTTGTTTCTTTTTTCTTTTTGGTTTTTTCCCCCTAAATTTTCGAATTTCGTGACTTAGTCAGTAAATTTTTTTGAAAAGCTCAAAGCTTTGGAGATATACATTTTTTTAGTGTAAATTTGCACAAAATTGCAAAAAACAAAGAAATTGCCAAAGGGAAAACTCCACCCTAATTCCCCACCATTTTTTAAGAGGTGAATTTTTTTCATTGAATACTTTGAGACCATGTGCAATAAAAATTCACATAATTATGGCGTGGGGGGGAAGGGTTACAAGGGAGGACAGCCCCTCATAGTTACACCATCTAAATAATTCTGCCCTTTTTTTTTCTTTCCAATTTTCCCCACCTTTTTTTTTTGGAACAAATTTTCTGACGAAAACCATAATTTACAAAAAAAATTAATTAAATTAAATTAAATGGGCAGGTTGGTCAGGTTGGACAGGTGTGTTTTTTAGCAGGTCAGTATGCAACACCCCTCTGATCCAGCACAGGATGGTCAGCACTTGGATGGATCAGAGGGGTGTTGCATGCTGAGCCCACCAACAAAGCAACCCCAAGCATAACATTTCAAAACCAGCACAATCTGATCCCATGGGCCATCATGTGAACGAACCTTCAGGCTTTAGACCCACACAAAACTGGTCAATTAGTCCTTATGCTAAACTCACCTCAATTAAATCTACAACATTCAATTAAGGTTTTTATTACTTGCATTTATCTAGATAGTTATTCTTCAAGTTGAATTCACTTCAACGAGGTTTTCAACATTCTATTACCACTCCTTGGACCTCAAGGTAAATTCACTTTGTTGGGATTATTTTTAATGAATCACCTTGAAAATCTATTACAAACATTCCACTCTTATTTTGCCCATTTGCTTTAAAAGCATTTGGAGTTCACAAAACTTATGGAGTTCATGTGCATAAAGGTGAACAAATATTTTTGGAATGTGAAAACAAGATTGATATCAATTTTGAGCCCCATAAAGAAGGTGATGACAAAATATAAAATTTTATTGGTGAAGATGGCCTTGTATAGCCTTACAAACTAGCAAACCAACCTAAATTGTGAAAACTTGTGTGATATGTAGATTTTTGTTTAAACTTGCTTGCATCTTACCATTGTTAGAATCCTTGCATGCTTTCATTGAATTTGCACAAATGACAAATGATTTTGTATGCAATTTAATGGAAGCTATTAAGCTATGTCAAAGTGACATTTACAAAATGTATTGTGATCATATTTTTGAGTGCAAATATGTTAAAGTAGGCCAATCTATGATCCTTTTTTTAAAAATGAAATGGCCATAAAATAGATTGTAATATAAAAAAATTTGAATTTAAAAAATTTAATGATCAATACATGAGGATGTTCTTTAACTTTAGTATAATAATATTATGTTTTATGGTCTTAATATGCATTTCAATATAATTTTGACAATGCAAGTGGGTGTCCCAAATTGGTTTCAAATAAATGAAATTAGAACTTTCATTAGATTTTTAATAACTATGAATTGATGGAACATAAACATGTATTAATTATTTTTACCTAATATATGCCAAATATAATAAAATTTTAAACTTAAAAGTAAGTTCTGGCACATTTTACTTGGTTAGTTTAAAACCTATTTATTACTTATTTTTCTTACACTAAAAGTTTTTTAAACTTGATATATAAATTAGTATAAATTTAATGAAGTGCATGATGGTTTCATAATGATACTTGAACAGGTTTTGAGTTTACTTTCTTACATTTATGTTAAAATATTGTAGTGTCAATGAATTTTTGTTGACCTATTTTTGTATGTTTGTTCCCTTCAACTTCATAGTAGACAACTTTTGGGTCTTCAAATCATTGTTAGAGTTGAAACACATGAATATATCAAAGTATGATGGGTACTTGATTTGAATTTTGAAATTTAACATTTGGCTTTTGTAAACAACTAGCATATTTAGGAAGTGCATCAAGATTTGGAAACTAACTTTTTGTCATATGTGCAAGCCTCCTTAAGTTTGGAAATCGCACAAATGTACGATTCCGATGTTTTTTCGGGCACCTGCTACCCCTAAAGGCGTGCGATTCGTGCACTAGTATATTAACTATGGGTTAAGGTTCTCCCCAATCTTATTATTAACCACTGCTACTGAAGATAATAAGAAGCAGTCAGTCTTCTTTTACAACTAATAACAACTAATAACCAGCAGCGGAAGAGGAAGAAGACAAGACAACAAGGTGCTAATTCCCTTCTTGGAGTGTCATCTCGTTGAAGGTTTGTCGCAACTTCTCAAGCTGCGTCGAGTGCAATATGCCTTGCAGAGAGAAGCTTGTGAGTGCAGAAAGATGATCATCCTTCTCATAGTTGATGGTGGAAAAATCATCCTCCACAGTCGATGTTCCAGGCATAATGCTGGCCAAATCGGCAACAAAGCAAAGCATGTAGGGGAAATGATTACCGAGTGGCCGCCATGCGTTCCCAAAATCAGAGTCTTCGCTTCCTTTCATCAGGGCTGCCTTAAGGTTTGAGTCTCGAGATATCAATCGCACAAGCTGCTCAAACTGGTTGCTGATGACTTCCTCAACAACAGTTCCTGGAAAATAATGCCTCAGCCTCTCCTTGTGTTCAAACAGTAATTCCGTAAACTCGATAGTTGAAAATCCTGCGATCTCAAGTGGCAGTACAGGAGGAGCAGCGTTAGTCTTCTCTCGGTTTCTTGCGTCACGTTCAGGAACTATAGCGGCGACTGAGTACATAGCTTGAACATAGACTTGAGAAACATCCCTAGTGACCTCTTCCAAATCATCAGCTGGGAGTCGATTTGCCATGGACATTGCTAATAAATTGGTTCCCTTGATATGTCGCTCTGCTTGATCTCACGGCAACGTAAACAGGCCGTACCTAATAAGAAGAAGGTTGGAATTATGTTCTTCAACAAGTGCATCGGATGCTGGATAAGGAAAAATGTTAGTTTCATGGGTAGCATCGATAAGCTATGAATCACTAAATTGGTCGCTAAGACATGTCGAATCCTATAGTTTGTTACAAAAATCTATGTGTACGAAAATAGGTGAATCGCGGATTTCCTAAATGCGTGCAATGCACGCAAAAAGAGGCCCGTGCACGAATCTAAGGAGGCCTGCATACGTGATACAAATATGTCTTTGTTATTGCTAAATTACTATTAAAAAACTAGTGCAAAGGTAATACCTTAAAAATTTTCCATTTTGGTTGTCATTTCCAAAATTTTAAAGATTATTATTATTATTATTATTATTATATTGTTCATGTGAGAGCATGATTTCTATGTGATTTAGCAAAGGTTGGAAAAAAAATTAATTTAGGAACTAAAAGTTAAATTTGCAACCCATTGTGTCATGGATGTTCTTGAGATTGTGTATCCCTAGTATTAGTTGTAGCCAAATAATGATGCATCTTTTGTGAAACACTTTGAGGTTCTTAAAGTAGTTTTTTGTTATAGCAAAACCCATAAGGTGGATGCAGAAAATGTTATGATACAAGAGCTTTTGAATGTTAATGATCTTGACTATAGCAAAAAGACATGTTCAAGTTCATAATGAAATAAAATGTAGCAACATGCATTGGTCCCCCAATGTCACTAGTTCTAGTTAAAGGACTAGTGTAATTTAAAATGTGACACCTTATGAGAACTTCTTGGATATTAATCTCCATCTTCCTTGAGTATGGGAAATTGGTTGAATTGACCATGGTATAGATAGTGGGTAATGTGGAGGATGAAAAATGCCTTTCAATTGTAGCTTTTATGAAGTGTTGTGCAATAGGCTCATTACCCACTTACCAATTATTGTGCTCATGTTTGCATAATAGTTCTATGTTTTGCAAAATTTACCATATGTGGAATGTATTGAGTAATGGAGAGTAGCATGTCATTGATATTGCTATGATGGTTAGGTTGTAGTGTGTTTTGTGGAGTTGTTGACCATGCTTTTGCAAACGTAGGATCTTTCTAGCTTGTCTTTTTTTGTTTGTTAAATCAATGGCTGTTTTACAAGCCAAACATCTTTATCTACATAATTTTGGCATTTTATGCTTGCTCCCCACAATTTGATTACAATGGTTTCTCTTTGCATGAATTTTTTTAAGTTGTAATTATATGCTAACTTCATTGGTTTTATAAGTCACTTGTGATAGAAAGGCCAATTTTAAGTGTTCAATTCCTCCATAAGCTCGTGTTTGCTATTGTTGATGCAAACTTCATATGTTGGTTGTGCTTTTTGTTGAGATGGTTTACACTTTGTGATAATATGAACTTCATACCAATTAATCTTCTAGGTCACTTTCGTTTTTATAGCTTCTTTTAATGCATTCAAATGATTGTTCATCACTTGAAAATTTTAAAATTTGCCCCCCTGCAGTTTTCTGAGATTCCAAAAAAAAAAATAAACCTCCAAATTCTATCGAAATAATAGCCCAAATTTTTTTAATTCATTTCAATGATAGCCAACTATTTCCACCTTTAGATTTTGAGGAGGGGCCAGAAAATTCACCTTAAGAATTGAAGTGGCAGCCACATTGGAATAAATAAGTGTATTTCTCAGGCCAGATAGAACTCTTAACACCAGCTTGCTTTTAGCCAGACCAGCACCAAATGCACTTCAGAGGTGGACCCACTGGCTCTTAACAATAATGAAAAAGAAAACATTGCTAAGTAATGTTGCCCCTACTTGCACAAGTCTCACCCATTTCAGGTTCTAATGTACTAAGGAATGGGTGCACTCTTGATTACTTTGCAGAGTAAGTAAGCTGGCAAGCAAGCACATTAACGGGGTATTGGCGCACTTTGTAATAAGGGGGGAGCGTCTATTCCTATACCCAAAAGATTTTGGGTCATTAGGGTTTTGAACATTGATGACTATGTTAAATTATAGAGAGTGGCAAGGACATGTAATCAATTATGAAAACAAGGTCAGTTTAAGGTTTTCTTTTTTCAGTTTTGTGAGGGAGGTGGACAAGCAGAGGACTTAGCCAAATTTGGCTATTGGTTACAGATAAGAGCAGAAATTTTCTGAAACCCTGCTATGTATTGGCGACATGCAAGAACCTGTGTTCTAAAACATGGCAATTTCAAGGCTTTTTTACCTCGAAATCTGGCGAATTTGGGGGACATTTCCCCCAAAAATCCTTTGAAGAAGTCTCAGCCCTTTTCCCCTCTTTTTGTGTGTGGCCAAGTGGCGAAATTGCCACCCAAAAAAACGCTGGGTCAGCTGGGATGAGATTTCTGCAACTTAATGAACCTTGAAAATTGGCATAATATGCCCTCAAAAAGGAGCTTGTAATTCGTTCCACTGGCTAAACCCTGGAATGTATTCTTCTTTTCCTTCCAGGACCTCAGCCCGGATTTTGACCTAATCCGAACTTCATCCACATACACTTATGGATTACCATCTAACAAGAACAATTTTCATCCATCTGTCTCTCTATCCAAGCTTTCATCCGTGTGTCTCACTCTATCCAAGCGGGAAGGAACCCTATAAACCAGTGCGGGTGGACATATCAAACTCTTTACCGCCATCGCCGTCGCCGCTGTGCTTGCAGCGATGGAGTCTGTGCAGTGCTTCGGCCGCAAGAAGACGGCGGTGGCTGTCACCTATTGCAAGCGGGGAAGAGGACTGATCAAAATAAATGGCTGTCCGATTGAGTTAGTGGAGCCGGAAATTCTGCGTTACAAGGCTTTCGAGCCTATCCTGTTGCTGGGCCGTCAGAAGTTCGCCGGCGTCGATATGCGCATCCGCGTGAAGGGAGGAGGGCATACTTCGCAGATTTATGCCATCAGGCAGAGCATCGCCAAGGCACTCGTGGCTTACTACCAGAAATTCGTGGACGAGCAGTCGAAGAAGGAGATCAAGGACGTGCTCTTAAGGTACGACCGCACGCTTCTGGTAGCTGACCCCCGTCGCTGCGAACCAAAGAAGTTTGGAGGACGTGGCGCTCGTTCTCGTTTCCAGAAGTCTTATCGTTAAACCAAGGTAAGGTTTTGGAGTTTTGTTTTGGTAGGAGGAAGGGGGAAGAGAAACGGCACGGAGCTGGGTATTATGGAGGAGAAGATCGGAAGATACATATCATTGCTTGGAAGATGCGTTGATTGTCGGTCACTCTATTTTTCTTCCTAGTCGTGGTATAAGACATGCTGGGAAGCCTGAGCTTTCTGTTACAATGTGCAACATCTTCTGTAAAGGCATTCTGGAATTTGTATGTTGTTTGCTGATACCTTAGTACCATTCACGATTCAAACAGCACCGGTCTTCATAAGTTCATGCTATGTGTCTACATCCCTGGATAGTATGTATGACAAGAATATACACTGTATAGCAGTTCTTTGGAGCACACTATGAGCCAGGACGGATTGCATTCACTGGTTAGGAATGCCAGAGTTTATGAACCCTCAAGTGGTTCAGAAACCATTTTGTGGCACGTTCAATAGAGAACAGTACCAATTGTCCTGCTTTGCTGTTTAGAACATTCCAACAACCATCTTCCCCTTGTAATCATGCGTCAGCTTATGTACTATCCTGTGGGACTGATTGAATGGTCATTTGAAGGCATGGAGGTGTGTCTTGAGCTCCTGCAAAACTTTTTGTGAATGGAGGGAGCATTGAATGTCGACCTTTTCATGCTCCTGATAAAGATTCACCATTCAGCAACTAGAAGAGGGTTGTAAAAAACTTCCAGAAATTCAAAGAATTAGTGGCTCAGGAGTCTTGAGTTCACTTTTCAGGCCTTTGTGTTTTCAGTGATATTTTACAGGTTGCTACTCTCATACCCATTTGTATATAATGTATGTCTCTGATTGGTAGGTTGCCTACTATTTGCAGTAGTAATAGTAGTCATTCTCCTATCATTTGGTATCAATTTCAGTGCAGAGGATAGTACTGAAGAGTCTCATGGTAATCCAATGCAATGAGGCAAGAAATTTATAATGAAGAAAAATCAATTTCTTGAATACTTATTGCAGTTGGATCTGTCTCGAATTGTTGTCCAAATAGCAGTTGAGAATTGGGTTTTGGCTGGGCAGCTTGAGTAGTGAGTTCAAGGGGTGGTCACTTGAGTTCTCATAGCGTTGCCATGCTCTAACATTATAGTCTGGAGAACTTATGGTATATATACTAGAGAGTGGGGAGGACAGGCTACTTGTGTTAAAGCCAAAGGAACTATGAGAATGCCCAATCCCCCTTTTTTGCTATAGAACATTTGTTCTCAATTTTTTTTGAAAATTCAAAAACTCTCCTTTCTGATGGTTCTTTGCTGGTGCTTTCATGAAAACTGTCAGTTCTTTGATGTTTGTGAAATACCTGTAACTGGTGGTTCTCTAGTTCTATTTTTTTCTCAAAAAAACTGGAACTTGGGGCTCTTTGATTCTGAAATTTTTAAAGAACTAGAAGTGTTGGATAACTGCACATCAGTGGTTTCCCCTTGCTCTAATGTTTGATTTGTTACTTGCTATTTATAGGTCCTTTCTGTTTCATTCCGATTTCATTTCCATTTCTTCCATGTTCTGTCCTCTTGCAAAGATATTTGGCAAAACCTACAAGCACACAATTCTTTAACTTACCTTTTCCTTCAGAACAAATCCCCTGCCTTACTTTTTTCTTGGGTGAATCTGAACAATCTGCCAGTAGTTCCATTCTAGCTTCTAATAATTGCCATGCCACATTTTAGCTAGTTTGGTGCATGGCAACCTCAGCATAAGACCTCAATTTTGCTTGCCCCTTCCAGCATACTCATAGTTGCTCCTCTTTGGTACTTTGTCCATGTCTTTTGAATCGAAACTGTGTCAAATTCATGAGGGAGCAACAGGTGCTTCTGAACTCTGCATTCCTCATAGTTGTGTGTTCTTCACATTAGTATTCTGACTGCTGAAGCTTCACACTTACACAATCCTGCAAAGTGATTAAAAGTCTTCTGTGAATCCCTCAAATGAAAAGATCTTGCAAGCACCATGAGAAGTGTGCAACCTGCTTCATACTCCAGTCATAATCTTCAAAATCCAGTTTGCAATCATAGCATGCAGACTTATGGACACAAATCCCTCATACATATACAGCCATGAAACTACAACCCAAAGTGCAGGACCCTGTGATCCTGTTCAAGATAAATCTGAATAAAGATAAAACTGGACTACTGGAAAGCCCACCACCATCCACTTTAGAACTTGAAATTCACAAATTCCTGGTACATGTACTTATTGGTGATAAACGAGAGACAAACTGAAAGTAACTTCATTTGGGATAAAAGACCTCAATCGCATCCATAAGATCCTGTGCTCAAGAAGAGTCCCAACATCATACCTTGAATGAGGATGATAAATTGGGAGGTTTGGTTCACAACTCACCTACTTGACATCTCTGTATGGGAACAAATTATTGGACCCTGCATCCCCAGCTTAAAATACCCAAACAAAACATGTTTACTCCAAAATGTAGTATGAGGTCCAAGGGCCTACTTTGGGGCTACTAGGCACCTCATAGGACCCCTCCAAAAGATGTTGCTCTTCAGAACATCAATGCAGATCACTTCAAGCACAAATTCCACTGGTACTTGTGGGGAAGATGATACATCTTTGCAAGAATCTTGAGAGTACCTTGCAGATTTATTTGTCCATGATTTCTAGCAGCATCAGATAGTATAAAGCATGAAGGCTTCTTATGCTTGTAAAGGGTAATTGAGACTGACCTAAATGATGACAATACCAAAGAGATGACTCCTGTAAGGCAAGCAAACTCTGGAATAATTGCAACAGAGGGGTAGGGTAAACTTGGGAATGATCAAAGATGGAACCAGAGGTTGCAACTTCACTTCTGTCACCAGCATCGCCCTGAGTCACATGCTGTCCTTTCACATGATTAAGGGAACATTATCAAATCTCAATTAACAGAATTAAGCCCACCTAGCCACTTGTATGATGGGTGAGGGTTTAGTAGGGGCAATATTCAGCACATTGTCTTGAAAGAATGTCACAAAAAACCTGAACCAAATCCTAGACTAGGTTCAAGAATTCTTGATCTTAGAACCACTCAAGCTTTGGCAAGGAAAGAATATACCTACACATTCAACATTTCCTGCAGAGAGTTTGCAGACTTTTATCGCTTTCCCAAACCTTAGAGGTGAAGTTAGCACAGGAAACTCTCCCTCCAAAGACTGCTGCTTATTTGGTTTCAAAGGGGAACACCCACTTTAGCTGGGCCTTTTTTACTGTGAGAGAAGGTACTCTCTCAATACATAACACCATGGCAGATTGAATCCCTGGGTCATAAAGCAGTGAAGGGGCATAAGGCAAGGTGGCCATCCTTTAGTATTGATCCTCAACATGTACTATCCACCTTGGACCACTGCATCCTGAAAATGGGAATAGATAATGGTAGATTGCACTTCTGGAGATGTCAATGTGAGGAACCTCAAGGACAGGGAGAATCTCCTGGCAGATCAAAGCCAGTTGGAATGCTGGAAAGAACTTTTGGGGAGGTGCCAATTATTTGGAGCTAACCCTGGTCCACTGCCCTAACAGTCTGCAGCAGAAGCATGTGATCTTGTTGGCTCCCCAATAGTTTTCCTCGTCAATTTATACCACCACCAATTTTTGAAGAGCTATCTCAAAGCCACTATTTTGGTCAATAATCATTTCTCCAAAGGCAAAACTTATATGTCATCCCCAGAGCTTGCAGAGTCTTCATCATTGTCACTACCACTCTCACTGCTACTGCTCCCACTTTCACTACTCCCACTGCTCCCACTGCCACTCTCACTTGAGCTTCCATTTTTCCCTGCTGATTGCAATGCACCTGCAGCCTGTGCTCTCAATGCTGCAGCAGAGTCCATTGTGCCATCTTTTCCATCTCCATCAGCTTCATCATCTTCACTCACATCCACATCTTCAATTTCATAGTCACTATGCTCCTCCAGGACCTCTACAATTTCTTCATCACCAACAACATCAACTTCTTCAACTGGATCTGCCATAGATTTCTTCATTTTCTTTGCTTCAGGTTCAGGTTCAGATTCCAAATCTGCTTCCTGTTCCCTTTCAGGTTCTGGTCCAGGTTCAAATAGATCAATATCATCAATCTCAACATTTGGAGATTGCTCCTGCTCCTGCTTGGCATCTGAAGGAAAGGTTGCAATAGGAGATGCCTTCTTTGCTGAAGATTTTGAACTCCCAGTTTTCCTCTTGTTGTTCTTTTTTCCTGTGGCTGTTCCAATACAAGGTCTGTTTACTAGATGTGGGAGTACAAACAAGCAAAGAAACTAGGGTAATCAAACCAGAGACTCTTCAGAAAAGCATGACTTTTTCAGAGAAAGCTACAGTCAATGAAATACAGAAACTTTTCATCAAGTCAGAAGGAAAAGAGTCATTGTGAGAAAGTAAAGCAAGGTAGAATGTGTCAAACCTGGAGCTTCAGACTTGCCAACAGGTATGTCATCCGTAATTTGCTCCCGGACCTGCTTATCACAACATACTCAGCTTTCAATAAGAGAGACTGTTGCATGGTCAGCAATTGCTTCTACTAGCCAAGTTAGATGATCCCACATCAAGAGAAATGAAGGTCAATCCTGCATGTTTGGGGATATTTCTGCCAGTTACAGATTGTTCCAGGGTTTTAGATTTCTACCTTTCTGGCTTGTTTCTTCTCATTTTGGGGGCTTCGGTCTTTCTACCTAGATACTCATTTGCAGAAGGTTGGCTTGGATGGTCATGCAAGTTTTACTCTTGCAAATTGTCATATGGTCTTGGCAGGTTCCTCTTTATGGACTGTAACAGTTTTACTCAGGTGCATCCTGAATGTGCAATGAAATACAAAACAGCTGTCAAGATCCTCAACTTTCAGGTTCCTTGGCAAATTTTGTTTAAGACCCAAACAAAGTATCCAGCTTGCAAATCACCTCTTAGCTGACACAAAGTGTCCCTGCAGTGATTTCTGGGGTGTTCCTGCTTTCTGTGCTTACTTTGCTGCATTTTGAGTCTGGGAGAAAACTCCAGCACTTCCCTACTTGTTGCAATCAAAGGAAGATAAAAGGTACAAAGCCAGCCATGCACAAGACGATATGTCCTTACCACATGAGCCTTGAAGGGGTTTCTCTCTGATGGAGCTAGTGCCTGCACTGCTCCTGCAGATCCATTCAAATGTACAGGAGATGAACGGGATGGTTCCAACCCTGAAGCAGAGGCTGCTGCAGCTGCCGCCACTGCAGAAGCACTCTCGCCTGGCAACCTGACATGTCTCAGGCTCTTTACAGCTCGGTGCAATCGCTCTAACCGAAAGCTTGTTCCATCAAAAAAAATAATTGCATCAAGGTCTTTACAGTCCTCACTGTTGCCTTGGAATGCAACTTTCGGCTTCCCTGCCTGATTGTTTGAAAATTCAACAGTGACTTTGTTTTCAACACCCTTGTGGAGGGTACCCGGGGTTCCAGTATCTATGGAGGCTGGCTTAAACTCATCTGCAAACAGCACAAGAAAAAACAGGAGAAACATTATTGTTCCAGTATCATAACCATCATCTGATCTGCCTCTCCTGAATAACTGCAACTCCTGAGCAGCAACTTGATGATGCTCAGCAGAATTGCAAACAATTACACAAGTCTGAGCAAACGGATTGCCTTCAACAGTACTTACAAGGTCAGTAGTATCACCATAACTGAAACCCTAATCTTAATTCAGCATTACCATTAGACATCAGAGAAATAGCATGGACAAGAGAACGAGGGATTGAGAAAAAAAAGAGAGACAAAGAGAGAGTGAAAAACTTACATCGCAAGGTATAGAAGCGACTGGAATTCTGTTCCGATATGGTGGGACCTAGTTTAAGTCTGTACCATTTATCAGCGCGCGGGGCAGTGTCTGGTTCTTGCGTTTTAGCCATCATCTTCCCTCCTCTTTGTGGATTCCCAAACCTTCCTACCCCCCTTTCCTTCTTTCTGCTGTTCTTTCCAACCTCTCACTCTATCCACTGAATCTCTTCAGCGGACCATCTCCTCCTCATCCAAACTGCCGACGATGCTTCAATTCTTCCACAAATTGTCACACATCTCACACAGCAGCGGCTGCTTGCAAATCAAAGTGCGCAGAGAGAGAGAGCGAGAGAGAGAGAGAGAGAGAGCGGGCTTTCGCTCTCGCTAACTGCAAACCCTGACCACTGCAAGCTCCAAACGCTGACTAGAGCACATTTTTCTCCCCAACAACACGACATGTCAGCCCTAACCCTAATTTAGCTTCACTTGATATGCAACTTATTTTGTGATGGAAACTCGCTTGCATTCCTGTTTTCTTTGACTTGATCAAATCTAAAACCTATAACATTTACATCGTTTGTTCTAGCATTTAAAAAAGTAGCTAAATTTCGCATCTTGGCCAAACAAACAAAATAAAATGAAATGGGGGAATATCCTGTTGCAGATACTCAGGAAAAGTGAAGAACTTTCGATTTTCTTTTGGCAAAAACTTCAAAACTTTCACCAATTTCGGACCCAAGTTCTAAGTAGGTCAGATTCTGCCTCCTGGTAAATCATTAGGGCAAGGCTGGTTGGTCAAGCCCTAAGGTCTAACCGAGGTAGAATGGTGGCTTAGGTCACAGACATGGCCAGGGATGCATTGTGTGTGAGGGTGGTCATGCCGCTTTAGGTCATCCTTACGGCGAGGCCTACCTAAGGACTTATGAAGAGGCTGAACCTAAACCACCATCCTCTACTACAAAAAGACCTGTTCTGATTTTTGTAATATAGTTGGAGGGCACATTACAAGCCAAAATTGTGCCATTTTTTTAAGGGTGGGCATTTCAAGAAACATAATGTTCTCATCCAAACATTTCATTTTTTGAAACCCCCTATCTCAATATTAATTGTTTCCCTATGATCTCTGGTTAGTATATGTCAGGCATTGCAGGGAAAAATTTAAATACTCGATAAAGCCCTCCCCTTGGCCTCGGGCTTTACCGAAATGGAGCCCAAGCTTGGCATGGGTAAAGCCCATGATGGCCTGGGGCTTTACCCTACACTTATTTGTTTGGGGAGGAGCAAACAAGAGAACATTATTGCAACCTTACACTTTCTACGTGAAAGTTGACGACAAGATTCCCGCGGAGGCCTGTGGGACCTACGAGGGAAGGGCGTACCATGCTGAGCCTCTACTCCCGTGTTGGATTCCGCTGGAACGCGGTGGGAGGTGGGTGCGGTGGTCGCCCGGTCTCCAAAAATACAGGCGGAAGGTGTAGTCGCTGAACGCGCTGGAACCTACCGCCGACTATGGTACCCGAGTATGTGTCTGCCTCAGGGACCCAACCAAGTTCTGAGAAAAACAAGCCCAGAGAAGCCGAGTATGATAATGGCCATTCTGAACCCTCCCTAGCTAGTCTTATTAGCACTTTTCTTCAAGCACTAGGTCAGGTACTTAGCGTCTTTCATAGGTCAGATCTGATTCCCCGACCTAACGCGTTGCAGGCCGCGTGGACCGGCGAGGAGGCATATCCTTTCGGCAGTGCAGTGTTTGCAATTTCCTCGCAGCATTGACTCCACTTTCCTTTGTGCTCTTGAATATACATATGGTCAGAACCCCAATTGTTGTCCATCTTTGTAACGTGTTTGAGCTCTCGTTGCACATCTGAGACAAGTTCTTCTCACTTATTTAAGAAATCACGTTGAGTGCGCGAGGGATCCGAGTCTCTGTTTTTTTTTTTGGGGTGGGGGGGTTTCTTTTCGGAATCTTAAGACGGTGTGACACAAAAACTTGCAACAAGGTGGGTAGAAATGAGGTGACAGTTTTGTAGACTAGTACTGAGGAGCGTAATTCTATTTTCCACTAGTTTGTAGCGAGAATTAATAATTTGCAGCTCCTAGATGGCAGAGCAGCGGGAACTGGATGTGGTAATCATCTCTGCACAGGATTTGAAGAATGTGACAACGTTCGGGAAGCAGAGTCCGTTTGCGGTGGTATGGATCCACCCAAGCAGGAAAACGACGACTCCAGTGGCGACTCACGGAGGTGTTAACCCCTCTTGGAATAATGCCGTTGTGAAGGTCCTATGTGAGCAGCGTCTGATCGATCAAGGGAATGGGGTGATGACTATCGAAATCCTCAACAAAGGTTCCATTTCCAATACACAGATTGGCTCGGTCACTGTGCCACTGTCGCAAGCGATTGCACGGGATGCTGACAAAACCAGGCCAAACCAACCAAAATACATGTCATTTCAGGTACAGACTTGCAGCAAGACTGTCGTCCACCCATAGTGCTCCGATCAGCAGAAAATGTAGAACTCTTTTGCATGTACTTTGCGCTAATTGTGAGAGATCTTGGCGTATCCATGTGTGCAGGTTCGACGTCCATCAGGGAAGATCAAAGGTGTGTTGAATATATCGATGAAATTGGAAAATTCGAGAGCTGCACCTCAAGTCGCTGCAACACAGTATGGAGCTGCACCAACCAGAACAACAACAGCAGCAGCAGCAGTTGCTTATCCAGCAGACGGATATAAACAACAGCAAACAGGCAACTTGCAATACCAACAATTATATCCACCATCGGTGCAATACCCAGCTGCACAGTATGCTCAAGGATTGCAGTATCCACCACAATTTGCTGCAGCTGGACAATATCCACCACCTCAGTACTATGCTCCTCCTCCTCCAGCTTATTATCCACAAGCACCAGTCTATGTTCAACAAGTACAAAGACCTTCTGGAAGTGGTTTTGGTGGTGGTTCTGGGCTGGGACTTGGAGCTGGCGTGTTGGGTGGTGCTGTAGGAGGCCTCCTTCTAGGAGAAGCTCTTGATGGTTTTGACCGTGGTGGAGGTGGTTGTGGTGGCGGTGGCTGTGGAGGTGGTGGTTGTGGTGGAGGTTGATTGTTTTGTGTGAATTCTTGCACATAGGTATATAATCTTTCCTGCCTACCAACATGTTTAGGTACCATTTGGACTCTTGTATCTAAAATGTCTATATGGGTCCACTCGAATTGCATGATCTAGAAGGCTTGGTTTCAATCACCTAGTATCCTTTTCTTTTGAAGCCAAGATGTTTTAATTTTGGGAAGCTTTTTATTTTCCCCTCCAATGTTTGTATGATTCTTTCAGTTGAGTTGCTGTAACTAAATTGTTACATATGTACAATTTTTCTGATCATTAATGATTTCAATTTTTCTTTGATTGTCTATTTTTGGTTTCAAAACATTTGGATTTCATGTGACAAAAGGACTTTTTGTTTAAAAAAGAAAAAAACTCTCTCAGATTTTCACAGTACAAAGTTGTTTTACTATGAACTGTTTTTCCATCACATCACAAATTGAGTTCCACCCAAGACAGGCAAAAGATTATGAGCCTCAGTGGAATAAATCAGGCTCATTAATCTTGTTTTTGAAGGTTGGCATGTTGAAGAAGGATGACGGGATTGTCAGTAAAAAGGGTATCAAAACAAGTGCCTGACCATGTAATGGCTTTGTCCTCACACAAAATCATGAAAAATGATGCAAATTTTGTCTAGCATGGTTAGGTAACGCATTTAGGTTTTGAGAGGTTCCTATCACCCTTGATGGCAATCTAGGGATGTGTACAAAACATCACATCTTGATCCACACCACCATATACCATTATTTCCAATGGCCATAACCAATGGACATTTTCATGGGTATCATAAACAGCTAATCTTTTTATCCCTTCTAAATCGTCACCCAAGACATTTCTGACATAAATTGTTGGGCTCATGTGACTATTCATGCTTTTTTATTTGGTGTTCTTTCCCTCTTCAACACTGCCTCTTCAAAACTAATCATCTTATGCTTAGAGTAAAGCTGGAAGGTGGGGGGCATTCTCAAAATAAGGGCCTAGAATGAGGTGATAGTTGAGTTCAGACACACATTTTGAGAATGTCCCCCACCCATTGGCTTTACCCATTGGAAAGCTGAGCTGATGGTTATCATGAACTTGACAATACATAGATCGTGAGGCATAGGAGGAGGAAATTTCTTAAGGTTACTCCATAAGAGTGTCAAGGATTATGCCTACTTATCCTACACCTATGAGTAGGCATAATATCCCTCCCTCTCTCTTAAGGAATGAGTGTGATATTTCTGAATGAAAACACTAAAAAGATTAAGTTGTAAATCACATAGACCTAACCTAATATGGAACAAAAAGGGCATAACACATCAGCGTTTTGCGTTCCTGATTTTGTAGGACAAAGTAAACATCCCACATTGCACATTGCACCAAGTGGATCAGGGACCAAATTCCAATGTCACAAGCTTACTCAAAACCTATTTATATTGACCAAATTCCACGGGGTAGATTTAAACAAGTTCGTTTGCTTATTGCACTTGTATTTGGATGCAAGGGGATTGCAAAAGGGAGAGGGCTTTTTCTGTAGTCCCAGAATAAAAGATGGGGAAATAAACACACTACACAGATCCATCAAATTTTAACTGGACTGATGATAAACTACATATTCTCAATAAATTATCTACGGGTTCCACAGCCACCATTTCTTCGGCATTACACTGGTGATTCTGCCAGCAAAATCCTTCCTGTAAACTGCAAACAGGCACAATTGCACTTTTGTGTGCAAATGAACAGAATTCCAAATCAACTGATCAAACTAATTGAATTCTCAGCAACTACAACTGAAAGCAGTTGCTTTGCTGCAACAGAATACCTGGGCAGCTTCAGCAATTCCTTGTCCAATAAGTTAGTTATTTTGACTCTTGGACTTGAGCAGCTGGATCTTTGAATTTCTGAGGATTTTGGCATATGAAATATTATTAATAGGACAGCAAGCACTAACACAGCTGTGCTGTCTATTTCTATTATGTTTTTATTGCGTCTCACCACTGAATGTTTGTGTTTGAGGTGTGCAGGTTTGAGTTTGGGTAATGAAACTTTCAAGTGTATTCAACCAGTGGTTGGGTGTTCCTTTTTTACTATTTTTTAAAAAAACATTGACACATTTGCTCCCAAATTTTCCAATTTTGACAAACTTAAAAATAATTTAGTTCATGCCAAACCTACCCAAGAACAATGGTAGATTTTCCTAGGACAATAGGCTTTGACATGTCACACATTTGAGGTAAAACTTTGCAATTACATTCAGTATAGTGTAAAATATGTAATGTATATTGTGGTATATATTATACTAATATCAATTATTCCTTGTAATCCTTGTGTCAATTACACTCAAATATTTGGAATAATTGACATTTCTGTAGCACATACCACAGTAAATAGCACACAATTTTACACTATAATGTATGAAAATCACAAAGTTCATCTCACACACGTTTCAGCCAAGGCCCATTCTATGACTGTAGTACTATACTAAATTATGAAGTTAGTGCTTGAGAGTTTCTTTCAGATTTTTTTCATGACAAGAAAATATTTTTCAGAATTCTTGGAAATTCCAAAAATAATTAATCAGTGCCTAACCGGGCTAGGTACTAGAGTAGAGTACATTCACAATCTGCAATATAAAACAAAAAAGTTAAGCTATTTGTTTGTAAGTAATATCTCCCTTTCTTGACAAACAGCACTAAACCAAAAAACATAGTAAGGTCAGGTTTACATAAGTTTGCACTTTCTACAATTTTGACTTGCATAGTTCTCTCTATTGCATTGTCAGCACACCAAAGCATTGTATTGTAGCAAAGGCCTCATGGTTCTGCAAATGTAAAAATATTTTAAGACTATTGTCAAACATGAGTCAACTGCACATGCAATCAACTGTTCTGCTTCCAACCTATAGTTTACAAATTGTGTCCAAATTATGTAATTTTTCATCAACAGCAAAAATATAGCTTATTATGTAGAAATCTTGCAGAGGTCACTCCTCTTATATTTTAAGAAACACTTGGAAATTTAAAAATATTTTTAAGTTTGCTATGGAATCATGATATATTTAAAATATATTCTTGTATAAATTACCCTTTTTTTAATAAGTTGTAATTTATATATTTTTACATGTTGTTTGGAATAAAATGAAAGTGACCTCCCCAAGCTATAGACAAATGATAAACAAAAATTAATTAATTAATCTACCAAATTTTACTAGGCCACTGAAAGTGCTACATGTATATTATTTTTGTAGGAGTCTAGAGTGATATTTATGTAACAGAAAGATGGCTCACCCCACAAGGCTCACTATGCTCTTGACCTTGTTTCAAACCAAAGCCAACTTCAATCTTTTTTAGAAAGCAAAAAAAAACTAAAGGTTTTACAAATCCAAAAAACTCATTCAAGGAAGAACACCAAAGGTTCCATTATAAAAAAGTTAGAACTAAACTTTTTAATCCATTTTAAAACCATTAACTGAACTAAATTGGTTTGAACACATAACCCATAGACCACCATTAATTTTATGACATGTATATCTAGATAAGTGCCAAATAGACAAGTGTCCATATCTAGATAGGTACTCAAAACTGAGTTCCCGGTTCTATTTATGTGTTGAATTGGAATTGGGATTCTCTTTTTTTTAATATTGAAAGAAAAAGACTAGATTTGGGGGCTAACCAAAAATTAATTGACAATTAACCACCATCCAGAACCAGACACAGGTCTCATTTTCAGAACTGGAACTGAAATCAAAATTGAATTATTGAATAACTGGACCTGGAACCATATTCCCACTACCATTTATGTGTGAAGCCGAAACCAAAATCAAAACTATTCTATTTTATGTTTAGAAATTGGAACCAGAGGTGCTTCATAAAAGTAAAGAACCACTCAACACTACTGTTGACCCAACTACTCTCAATTGTTTGCAATATAACTCTTCAAATTTCTAGTACACTTTCTCTTCAGATTTCAACCATCTTGTGGCGCACAAAGTGCCTAATCCTTGCAAAACAGTCCCACTACCAATCAGTAGGAACTAGGAACCAAGTACGGGGCCAGAAAAAAGTAGATGACCAGTAGACAGAAAACATTTTTCCATTGTATTCCTGTCGTCTAGCTAACCACAGTGATTAATTCAGTACTAACCATTTGCATGTATCTACCTACCCAGGTATTACAGGAAAAAAATAAAAAACAAAATGCAAGGTTTACCCAGTGTAAAGAAAAACCTTTTGCCCATTACCAAAATCTCTTTACACATTACCAAAATTAGGCAACTCTCAAATGTAGCCTCATGCAAGTCCTTGTTTTGATAATGCCCTCGCCCTTGTGCTTTACCTTAAATATGAAGACCAAGCTTTTTCTTTTTTAAGAGTGTATTGGAACATCACATAACAAAAAAAATTGTCCAGTTCTCAAAAGAGCTTGAAGAAAATAATAAAGCCCACTTCCCATCTTGTCACTGCCACACTGCTCTGCAGCTGAGGTTGTTAGTTATTGCATGGAGTAAAACCTGCAACCCCATGCTTTACTTACCACTTGAAATACTGGTAAAATTTTGTTTTAAGTGTATGTGGGAGGACAACTTACATTATTAAAACTAGTGGGTAACCTGTGGCTACACCACTCCAGCCACCCCGAACGTGGGTAGCTGGTTCAGCCCAGGCTCTAACCCAACCCACCCACTTACGCACCCACCATTGGTTTTCTTTTAAATTCTTTTTTTCCTTCTCTTCCAGGAAAAGAGAAGGAGAGGAGAGGGGATGAAGTGAGGGTGGGGTGTTTGGGGGGGTCGATGGAGGGGGGTGTTTTTTCAAAACTTTCCATTCTTTTGCTGCCAGGGATAGGAGGAGGAAGTTATATTTTTTTCCTTTTGCTGCAAGGGATAGGAGGAGGAAGTTGCATTTTTTTCCTTTTGCTGCCAGGGACAGGAGGAGGAAGTTACATTCTTTTCCTTTTACTGCCAGAGACAGGAGGAGGAAGTTACATTTTTTTTCCTTTTGCTCCTAGGACAGGAGGAGGAAGTTACTTTTTTTCCTTTTGCTGCCCTTTCCAAAATTTTCCAGGCACTGCCCACACAGACGAAGAGACACTGTTGCCATTATATATAAGATTTCTTCCTCAATAAAGGAGGCACCTTAACACATAAGGTTCCTCAAATTTAGGGTTTTCGAGAGCTCTGTAGAGTTTTAGGGCCACGGCAAACTTACAAATCCTCAAGGCCACATTCAATTTGGAAACCTCCCACCAAGAAATGCAAAGTGGTGGTGGGAGAGAGATTGGCATTTGGGTCGACTTCAAACGCTCCAGACAGCATTGCATTTGGGTCTTCTTGATATGCTCTTGAATTGTGAGAGAGAGAGAGAGAGAGAGAGAGAAAACAATTGTCGAGGTTTGTTTTTTCTAAGCATCAATGCCTGCATCATCATCAGTGCAGCAATTGCCACAAAATTAGTGTGCAAGATCTAACTTTTTTCTACATCACCACAAAAGCAGCAGCAGCAGCTCCACCACCACATGGAGAAGAAGAGAGAGATCGGTTCAAAAGGAGGAGCTTGCTGCGGCTACCTGTCTGTGTGCACCCGCAATTCCATTTTACCCATCAACAGTACAACTGCACTTCTTCTTCCCAGAGCGCACCGGATAGAAACAGAGGCGGCACTAAGAGATGACAGCAATTGCATGTAAGCTTGCTGTTGTTCCTCTCTGTCTACTGCACTTCTTCTCAAAGTAAGTGTGTGTTTTTTTCCCCAAAAAATCTGGACCTGAGTGATCTCTTCGCACCCAAATCCAAAGATTGGACACAAATCTATGCAAGATGCCATGCCTCCTCATCAATTCTGGCTTCTGTGTGACTGCTTTTGATCACGCCATAGATGATGGGTCTTTTTGGATGAATGTTGTGATGCCTCCAAGGATGATGGGCCTTTTTGGATGTATGATTTGGTGCCTCCATGGATGATGGACCACCTTGAATGAATGCTTTGACGCCTCAATGGATGACAGGCCTTTTGGATGATTTCTTAGGGTGCTTCCATGGATGATAAACCTTTTTGGACGAATGATTTGATGCCTCCATGGGTCTTTTGGATGAGTGCTTTGGTGCTTTATAGATGATGGACCTGTCGCTGAATCCTGATTTTTTCTCTTACAATCCGAAACAACAGTAGCTGCTTCTATGTTCGACACTAACTAACTCAAGGGCTGGCTGGAGATCGTGTGTACCCAATCCACGTTTGTGCTTCTCTCTAAACCCTAAACCTGTCTCGGATCTGTGATATATGAATCTGGCAGTTTAGGCAAAAGCTTAGCTTCCTGTAGTCTCTTGTGAATTCTGCAACCAAACTATAGAATGCTTTCATGTTGGTAAAGGAAACAACCAGCAGCTAAGAAGGCTCACACAGAGGGATCTTTTTTCTAAGATCTTTTCTTGAATCTGGGGCTTTCACTTCTTTTGTGGGTCTAGGAAGTGTTGAGCTGTATGGGTAGCAATTGTTGAGCTGTGGGGACATGATGGGGTGTTACAGATAGAGGCATTGAAGGCAGTTGGGAGTTGATGATGATGAAGTGGTGCTAGCCATCAACTGGGTACCACCCTGAGATAGGAAGATTCACAAACCAGTAGGAAATCCTGGTTTTTTGGCAATTTCATTCTGTGTCCTTTTTGCTTGTGGATTAAGCAATTTGCCAATCACATTGGTCATACTCAATAGCAATTGATTTTTCTCTGGCATCAAAGATCTGAAGTATGGAAACCATTCAGAAATTCACATTTCTTTTCAAACCATTGCCATAACTCTGTGTGAATTTGTGCATTTTGTTTGAACCATGGACTTCTTGTACTCAAGAAGACATGATGACATTTTCCTATTTTTGGTTAATGGAAGCTGTCTGGGATTGTGGGGTCAGAAATTATCTTGAGAATCAGCAGAAGTGGAGCTTGTCGCAACAAATTGACTTGTGAGCAGTTGCTCATCAGTTGGGAAGATTTGGTTCCCAAGTCTTTTAATATGATTGTATACCATGCTCATGTACTTACTGCATAAAAACCTGTGTGGTTGTTGACAGGTGCTGATGAACTTCTTAAGGGATCTTCAAGAGCAACTGGGCATCAGAATTGTATGTTCCCAGGAGACACAGCCAATGGATCATGGTGGTGAAGCTACAATTATGGTAACAAAGATATGTTCTTTGTGCTCAGATATTGTTTTGCCATCAATTCTTAGGTAGGTCTACTGCACTACATCTTCTTGAGATGTCTATTCAATTGGCCCTTAGTCTGTCTGTCCTTGCTTTGCACTGTGCACATATCTCTCTTTCTGCAGTCATTTGGAGTAACTTATCAGCAACCCTACAGTGAAGGACATTGTAAGACACCATGCCATGGTACTGTAGGGACAATGTCATGGCATGCACAGTTGTTAGGTTGGGGCAGAAATCTGAAATCCCTGATCTGCAGACAATTACAAGATTGCTATCATTGGATCAAGTTTATTATTGAACCCATGGCAGAAAGCTTCCCTTGGCAAGGAGTTGCAAATGGATTTCTGGGATTCAGTAATGATCTTTTGTCCATTTGTAAATCTGGAGCCAATAGTTGATACAAACCCCCACATGAAATTGGTAGGAATACCCTTTGTGACTTTCTAGGTGAAGAGGGTCATTTCTCTTCAACCTTGTAGAAAGAAAGAAGGGTAGTGATTCATTTTTTGCAGTAATAATCCTCCAACAATAGTCTGGTTGGCAGGTTTGCAGATTACATGCAACACTGATCACTTCGATGAATGTCACTCAGTAATGGAGTTCCGCTTATTGTTTGCTATCTGCAGCATGTTACACTCGGTCATGGTGTCACACATGATCAAGATGCAGTGAGTTGGTACTACTAGCAAACGAATTATTGTGTTTTTTGAATTAGGCAGTTGGATGAGCCATCCAAATATGGTGTGGTTGTAATGGATGAAGAGACTGGTTGTATCCATTGCTTTGTTGAGAAACCACAGCAATTTGTGGGCAACAAATTGAATGCAGGGATCTAATATCTCTCAAGCCCAAAAACATGACCATATTGAGCTGCCACTCACATCAATTGAGAAGGAAAATTTTCCCAAAATTGCAGCTGAAAGCAAACTCCTTGCTATGGTTTTACCTGGGTTTTTTTTAGATGGACATAGGCCAACCCACTGGTTACACTCTTGGTCTTTGCTACCTCGAACTCTTGAGACAGAAAACTTCAGAGCTACTTGCTTCTGGGACAACATATGTGGGTAGCATCTTAGTGCATGAGAGCACTGTGATTGGGGATGGCTGTTCAATAGGTATTGATGTTTCCATTGGTCGAGGGTGTGTGATTGAGTCAGCAGGCATCCATCTCTCATGTTGTACTATAATGTGTGGGGTGCATGTGACAAAACACATGCATTGTGGGAGGTATAATCAGCTGGCATTCAACCATGGGTCAATGGGCATGAATTGAGAATATGACAACGCTAGTTGAGGATGTCCACGGTTGTGTTGATGGCTTCTAAAATGATGGTGTTGTCCTTCCATATAAAGAGATCAAGAAAAGTACTGAGATTGCTATGTAGTCCTCAACCAAGTCAGCCTCATGTGCCTTAATGGACACAACCAGGCATGCCTTAAAAGCTCTGGTCAATGGATAGATCAGTTAGTCTTGGGCATTGTAATGAACTCCAAGTTGGTGGCCGTTCATTCATGTGAATCTATTCTTTTCTAAATGGTGCAATAAACTTTCATTGAAAATATGATGGATGGTTCATCACTCACTGTTTTTTTGGTTTTGTATATTTGACAATAAAAATTGTTGGAAAATGCAATTCATAGCCTGAAATGTCAATTGGAATTATTTGATACTTACCCCCACACCTGCACCTGCACAAATTAGTATTTCTCATGGTTTGCTGATAAGAGTACTATTGTAATCAAATGGTACCATGCGGCCATTTCCTCACAATAAACGGCTTGGACTGAGAATGTCATCTCTTGAGCATCCCCAACAAGAGGATGGCCTTACTTTGGATGAAGTACAGTCTTTAAATATCACAAAACTGAGTTTGGACTTTGGACCCAAAAAACATGTACATAATCCAATCTCCAAAAGGGCTAGTAAAAGAGAGTGGTTGCTTTTGATTGGCCCACATGATGACATTTTAAATAATCTCTCTTTTTATTGTGATCAATTTTTCATAGTCTAATGGTGGGGATGGGGAGATAATTAGCACTCTATGTTTCATGTGGTAAACCCTAATAGAGCCCAAATAAAGGGTGTGAGGAGATGCTCTTGTACAAGCTATCTTGAAACCCTCCTACCTCCTCAACACCTACTTAGATAAGTATCATTATAAATGGGTAAGTATTATAGGTAAGTAGATAAGAAATGCAAGTGGTTACCATGTAGGTAAATAAGTAGGTAGAGCGCTTGGTGGCAAGTAGGTAGATAGACGAATGTGGATGGTTAGTACATAGCTAATGACCATGGTTAGAAATGGGACAAGTTCATACAACAAAAGACACAATTCCTGTCCGCACACCATCTATCCTGCATGGTGAATTGGTGGGAGCTGCTTCACTCTGGGTGTAGCTAGCTATATTCTGCAAATATGGTCTCCACGACTTTTTATTGTTCAGTGTTACATTATGCTAACCAGGCGTTGTACTGCTAACCCATGCGATTCCAACTCTAATAATCAACTCACAAAATGTCATAGTATGTTTTAACAAATCAACCTTTGGTGGGAACAACCCAAAGAAACATAGTTTATGCATTCTCACTGCACTTAACAAGTCAAGTGGTGGCCTAAGTCTGAAGGAACTGGACATGTGCGCTATTGTACACCTTTGAACATGTTATTTTTTTTCTTCTAGAGTTGTGCCAAATTATCTCACCTTCTATACGTGCAATGTTCCACCATTATGAACAATTTTCAAAACCACTTTCCAGGGCATCAATCTTAAAGTAACATTGGGTTTGCCATATGAAGTGACCAGCGTGGGGCAGGTATTAAAATCAAGACTGGGTATTTGCCGGTTTTTTTTACCAGTTATCTATATTTATATATATATGCCAGCCAGGGCTTATTTTTTCTAAAACCCAGACCCCCCTCTGACCCAGGATTTTTTTGAAACATTCTACCCACCCCCACCTCATAACAGGCAATTTTATATGTCAAATATGTGAACCTGAATTGAATTGGAGGTGAAATAAACGTATAGGTATCTATCAAAAACTCAAATTCATACCTTGATGAGGGTTATGGTTAGGGTTTTAGGGTTTTTGCAATTGTGCAATTGTCCCTTGTTGGTGTTCATTTTCTCACTCTCCAATCCCCTTCACTTTCCACCTCCATGATTTTTTTATACCTTTGCAACATTCAAAATACATCATCAACTTCTGCAATGATGTTTCATCAATGTGACTTTCTAGCTAGTTTAATGTTAAAGATGAGTCAAGCTTTAGGATAATTGCTTATCAACCACTTGCACATTAAACTTGTGGATGTCAAAAAAGGTGCACGATGTCTTTGTTGTTGTTAATTTCATTTCAAGTGAGTTGGAGCAAAGCATTTCACAATTGGGTTGGGTGAAGGCAGGATTGAGTGGCTCAATATTGACAAAAATTACATTTTCTATAAATTCATACAAGATTTTTTTTAATTATTTTAATGGACATGGTTGTTACTTCAAAAGATATTATAATTTTAATCTTTGAATATACATGTTCAATCACTTACAAACCTTCATGTGAAAATTTGTATTTAATGTAGTTGATGTCATTTTTAAGTATGGAGATCTTAAAAGGAAAACTTACAAAGTCGATATGGGTCCATTCACAATTGGGGTACCAAAAAGGAGTGTCTAATTGAAAAAGGATTGCAAAGGACAATTTTGAATTTTTTTTTAATCTTACATTATTATAATTGTAATAGATTGTTCTATGCCAATAGATAAAATGATGTCTTCTAAAAATTAATAAAAATATTTAAAATAATTTGGATACTATGTTAATGTCATTTTGAGTGTTGTAAACTAAAGGAATCAAATGTTCAAAATATAATTTTTTAAAGTAATCAAAAGGAAGGCATAAAATCATACAATTGATTTCAAATTTTTTGTATAACAAAAACATGCCCCCTTCTATGAAAATACATGTTCATTGGATGAACTTGATGAAAAACCAAATCATTTAAAAATTTCAAAGCTTTGAAATTTTGGAAAGAAGGGCTACAAATGAAAGAACTCATTTTTTAAACCATTTGATTAAAAAAAAAGTTCAATGGGTTCAAAATGTCTAGCTTTAAATACAAGTCGCATGTGTAAAAAATAAACATGCCAAAAAACATGTTTGGTTGTCCATTGAAACTCATTTTGGGATTTTTATTTTATTTTTTGCATTTTTGGCATTAAATATTGGACTATTCATTTTTTTCATTTACGTCTGTTTCAATAATTGTTATTTGTAAAAAGTAGGTTTAAAAAATCTTTAAGTCTTTTTTTCTTTTTTTGGTACCCCAATTGTGAATGGACCCATATGAATGATGACCCATGTAAAGCTTTCAAAAACATGTGTTTTTGGGACAAAAAATTTGAAAAACAAACAAAAATTGCAATTCATATGGACTGATGAAAACATGATCAATTTTTTGCATTCAAAATTCCTTAACTATTAAACAATTAAATTTTTCAAAGAAAAGATTCCTCGTATGAGTTTATCATCTTGTATTACATCATATATTGAATCTCAATAACAAATTTGGAATGTGAATCAAAAAAAAAATTCATTTTGTGATGTTTCAGTTAGATGACCAATCCATATTTTTCAACTTCAAAAGTCCATTACTATTAACAAATAATTTTTTAATCAATAAATAGTCACACAATTTTCTTCATAATGAAATCGTTAATTTAGGTGCAAGTCCCAATTAATAGATTTAAGGATATATTGATCACCATATGCATTTGAATAAAAGGTACCAAGGAAAAAAACATTGTTTTGTCACAAAAGTGAATCACTTGATTAGGCATCTACTCGGTTGTTTCAAGTGACAAACAAGCAATGCAACTGTGATTCCTAAATTGTAGGAGTTATTATATATGTTTTTTTTTACCAAAAAATTTATTGTTTACATTAAATATGAAGTCTTCAATTTGTAAACATGTGCAAGTGCCTTGACTTTTATTATATCATGTAGTATTTTGCCCTTGTTCAAGCTTTTATTTAGAGCACACACTTTCAGAAGTGTGTTAATACGCCACTACAAATGAAAAAATGGTTATTAGTTGGGTGCAAATGGGCTAATAGGAACCATTGGTGCTCCCTTAGGTGATTGTTTTTTGGCGAATATTTTAAAAATATTCTTATAAAAGTTTTCATAAAATCTTTTGAAATCTTTTTTTTATTTGTACTATTTTGTTAAGGTTTTTTTTTAACTGTTGCCAAAAATATGTCATTTTCAAAGTTTTCCAAGTCCATTTACAAGTCCTTTTATTACTTGAAAATAATGGTTACAAGTCCTTTGACATTATTTTGAAGGTCCAAATGTTAATGAAATTATTTCATATGTTGGACATTTATAGAATAAGATATTAGATTTGATAATGTGCAAAACTTTTAACTTAATTCACTTGTTAAATTTATTTTTAAAAAAAATTCACGTAAAAAAAAAAGAATCAAGTAATGGTTATGACTGTTTTTGGCTCTTATTAGCATAATTGTACCCAATTTGCATTCTACATCTATAAAGGCTACTCAATCTACCATCTAGAAATGTATTATAAAGCCCAAAAATTCTAGTAAGGCAAGCATGGAATAAAGCTCTTATTGAATCTTGATTGTTTGAAGCTTAGGAAACTTAGCATGTACGCGTGTGAAAACAAAGTAAATGTTTTTTTATCACTTTCTAATTGTTTTGTGATTTTATTGATTTTATTTGGTTTTT
This sequence comes from Sphagnum tenellum, assembly GCA_963921925.1. NCBI lineage: Eukaryota > Viridiplantae > Streptophyta > Sphagnopsida > Sphagnales > Sphagnaceae > Sphagnum > Sphagnum tenellum. Next base: position 8,276,078 of record OY998158.1, on the reverse strand, counting down.
GGTTTCACGATCCTTTTGTGTTTTTCTATTATGGTGGTTTTGATCATAAATTTGTTAATTGAATGTATTGGTTTTTCAAATGCCATTGCATTATGTTACAATTGAAAGAAATTCGTGTTACAATTTCATGTACCATCTCCACAATTTTGGGTTGTATGTGAAGATTTGGTACAAGTTTTGTCCTCAATTTTTAATGATTATGTCTTGAACCAGAATCATGACATTGGTTGTTCATGGGTGTTTTGCAATTTCAATTATCAATTTGTTGGGGAATATTTTTAAAATATTTTTAAAGTTAGCATTCCAAATTGTTCCTAATAACCTTGCTAAAGATGATATTTTTGAGCATGAGTTGAAAGAACTTGATATCTTGTTGATGTAAAAAATTGTAAATGTGCCTTATACTAGAAGAAATCCCCGAAAATGCAACCAATGCATTTACAACTATATGCAACTAATTGTTATTTGCAACTAGCTCTAATTGTTTCTATAACTATTTTATACCTTTCATCATTCTTGCAACTATGCTACAATGATTTTGGTGACACAAGAATAAAACAAGATTCCAACCATTGTTATAGTAACACAACATATTCTTGGGATCCCAACTAGCCAAGTTAAGACATAATTTTATTTATTTTGTGGTGGGCATTTTGACCACATTTTGCAGATGCCATTTCCAATCAAACAAGGTGGGCAAATTGATATTTGTTAACAAAAATTGGCCATCTAATCTTTGGTTGCTTGAAACCCACCAACTTTGCATTTGCATGTGAGGTGGAATCTAAATTAATGGTAGAGCTAGAGGCAAAGTTTAAAGATGAAGTTGAGGGTGAAGATTTTTCAAACTTGCATGATTTTATTTAATCTCCCATTTTTCTTGTGTGAAGGTGGTTTTATGTGCTCCAAGTGCTAAGTTGACGATGATGAATCAAAAAAATTGTTGAAGCAATAGGTTTCAAGTATCTCTTCTTAAGTTCTACACCATTGGTTTTTTGCATGTAATATTGGTCTTAGGTTCAGTGTTGTGTGTTGTTGCTTGTGAGTTTGTTGTTCTATTCTTTGTTTGTGTTTTATGTCTTTAGTGGTTGTGTCTATCTTTTGTACTTAATGTCTATGTTAGGTATGTTTATGTCTTTTATGTATGTGTCAATTTGAGTTTATGTTTATGTCTATATGAATTTGTATTCGTTTGAATTTGTTTTTTGTATTTGTGTTTGTGTGAATCTATTATATGTTTATTTGTTTAGGTGTTTATTCATATCTATTTAAATCTATGTTTATGTATATTTGTGTTTAAATTTAAATCTATGTTTATATCTATTTGAATTTGTGTTTGTGTGTATTTATGTCTATTTGAGTATGCTTTGTCTTGAAAGTTTGGTATGAGTGTTGTGTATCTATGTTATTGTTGTTTAAATTTGTTTTGAATCATTTATGCATCATATGTTTACGTTTGTTATGGTTTGTGTGTAGTGTGTTTTGTGTCTCTATGTTTTATGTCCCCATTTACAATCTATTGGTGGGTTTTTAAGGGTGTTTTTTGAGGGTTGGATGGAGGATAGAATGATGGAAAAGTTGCCTAAAATTAAGAACCATTGAACATGATAGGAAAAAAATTCATTATGATTCTCTACTTGGTAAGACCTTTGGATTTAAAGTAATATTTGCGTAGTTTAGTTCATCATGATTGTGACCTCTAAGGTTTGTTATTTTATGGTGCTTATAAGAGTCTATTTTATAGTTTGTAATTAAAAATAAAAAATAAAAAATTTGCTTTGCTTCTTGCTAAATGTAAATACAAAAAACTTATTTACAACCTATAATTCAAACCTTGTAAGGTAATGAAGACCTAAGATTTTTTTTTCAAAAGAGGTTTCAAATACCATCGTTAAACAACCTATGTATACATGCATGGTTATCTCTTAAAGAACCAAGGCTTCACTATGGCATCTAAATAATGTGTTAATGAACTTATGTATACCCATTCAAGTATTCGTTAAAAAATAACGACTTTGTTAAGGGCTTTCAGATATTTTGTTTAAAAAGTTAGGTATACCCTTTTGGGTATTTGTTAAAGAACTAGGGCTTATACTTACTTAATCACATATCCAACCCCCCCCCCCCCACCCCCCCCCCCAACCTTGTAACTCCCCATTGTTGCACAATAACACATTTTTGGTTTTACAACTGGCCTTTACTATAACATAATAGTCAGAATGGACATATGTGACAAATGACTAATGAGTTGTTAAACCCATGTCGTTTCACCCATTTAGTCACAAGGGACATTCAATTGCAAAGCCCATTCATTTTAATGATTAAAATTTAAGAAATTTTATATAATAATGAAATTTCATGTCATCATTAACCTTAGTATGACATGTAAAGTGCATGTCATTTCAACTTAATCGTTTTATTTGACTAAGTGTTACCAAAAACACTTTGATGAATGGATGACACATGTCAAAAATTTATAAACACGTTATGATTCATTGCACATGACCAAAAGTCAACCTAGCTTAGTTTGCTTAACCAAAAGTCACTTTAATTGAACTTAGCTAAGCTAATTATTTATTATGTAAGTAACTTAGGCAACCTAATTTAGGCTAAGTGGCCTAGATTAAAAACAAATGTCGAACTCCTAACCCAAAAAGCCTAAATTAGGCTACCTAACTTAAACCAAATGACCTAGGTATCAAAAGTTGGAAAAATGAAGATTTGAACCCCTCACCTTCACTTTGGGGTTCAAGTCTTCATCCATTGCACTACCACATTTTTTTTATACTAATTATTCTTAACACAAAGTTATAAAACTCAAAAATTTTAATCTTGAATTAACATTGGCCACCTTAGGTTGACCTAACTACTACCTACTAACCTAACATTGACCTAAAATTTCCTATGTTGACTTAAGATGAACTAGTTTGTCAACCTATACTACTTAATAACCTAAACTAGGTTAAGTTAAACATTGTTAAGCTAAAAAAAAACCTAGGATAATTATGTCACATTTAATTACATCATAGTCATATTTTAGTCACTCATAGTTGCATCTAGTTGCACAAACTTGAGGCGATTACAAACTTGATACAATATTTTGTAATGAAGCTATTTAGGTTCATGATTTGGCAAGAAAACCTAAGGTTAGGGACCTAGGAAAACTTACTTAGGTTAAATTATTAGAAAGGTAACTTACTTTAAGTATATTTAACATATTAAATGTAAAAAATTTCTTCTGTCTAGTTACGTAACTTACAAAGTAGCCTATATTATGAAGTAGGTATTTACTAAGTAGCCTAGATACATAGGTTAACATAATATGTATGTTAACCTAAGCTAATGTGTTAACTAGTTAAAAAATCAAGGAATTATCTACTACCTTTTTCAAAACAATTATTAATATTGTAATCATAATTACAAGTTAACAATAGTTTGTTTAGTACACACACACATGCATGTGAATTCATGACTTCAAAAACCTCATGGCACACAAAAACTTATGGTGTTACAAAAAATCATGGAGTGCCATGAAAATTTGTGATACCTTATTGCCAAATGGTGTGCCATCTCATCATCACATGGAAGACTAAATCATTATTAATCAATTACAAAGGACAACAATATTTTCAACTAGTTAATAAATGAGATTAATTCATCAAATCAATGACATGAATCATGATGTGAAGTTAGTGTCAAACGTCATGAGGTGTTGTAACTATTAGTCAACCTCATTGCCATGTGGCATGCCACATCAGTATCACACAACCATAAATTGTTATTATTCATCAAAAGTTGCAAGAATTAATGGAATTTTGTTATTACTTAAATTTGGATGATTCAAAATACATTAGTATTAATAATTTGAAAATTTGATATTTATGTAAAAACCATCAAGTCTTGATATTGACTATAGTCACAAAACCATAATGCCACGTGGCACCACAATGTCCTTTACAATGACGTAATCGTTAACATGAACTTGTAATTACAATTGTAGTAAAAAACTACAATAGTCGTTTTATTAACCAATTGTAAAACCCAAGATGTGGTGTTGTGTTGGATTTCAAAAACCTAAATTTGGGCAATTATATCAAGTTACTTATTTCTAAAACTTAGACATGATTTATACTAGAAAAAATTAAATATCCACCCCACATTAGAAGTGACTTGTTTTGTAGAAGGGATTTAAGAACGAAAAATGGATGAAAAAAAAAAACATTAAAAGTTTAAGAGAAACAAAAAAAGGGTCATAAAGGGAACAATCAAAGGATCTAAATCTAATGGTTCCCCCCCCATTGCAAGTGATAAAATTACATCAAAGATACGTGACTTCAAATCAATTGCGTACCTTAATGGACTAATAAATAGTTGAAATAAATGACACAATTCACATTAGTCAATAATACTTATTAATGCGAGGCGAATATTTGATTTTTGTAATACCAATCAATTCCAAGTATTTGAAAATTTCAAAATCAAAGAACCATTGGTTCTAAATGTTTGAAAAAAATTAGATTAAAAAAACCATTTATTTCAAGTATTTCAAAAACTTCAAAGAATTAACAAAAACCTAGCCATTTTCTAGGTGATTATTTGATTGTATCAAAAATTTGAGAACCATAGTTATATATATTAACAAGGTATTTTAATTATTTGTTAATTGCAATTATTAATTTTGATATCCAACTTGATATGAAGCAGGGTTTTGTGCAATTTTTAATACCTTCCCCACACTAGTATTTAGTAACTTACCTAATGTGGTAGATGTTGACATGCTACTATTTTGTTGAATAATTACATATTAATTAAAAAATAAGTTTTTGACATAAATCTAGTTGTGGGATGAAAGGAGGTTCAATAATTCTTTTACCTAGATGAAGACTAATGAGAAGGATCAAGATGTCGAAAGGTTAAAAAGACAAAAGAGCAAGTGGTTGATGTTGATCCTTTTTTTTTAATTGCTAAGACTATGGATTTGTTTGTTAAAGGTTTATGGCATTGGAAAAATGGATGGTGACATTCTAGTGTGTTTTAACTCATGATGGTAGTTGAGACAATTGCTTGTTTGTTTGCCCATGATGTTCTTTGGTGATGGTGAAACTTGGCAGGAAGCGTTGTTGGAGGGATTCAATGCAGAAGCGAGAAACAAAGGCTCTAAAAGGGGCACCTTGTTGATAAGTTAAACATATGAGTATTTTTGTGGTAGTTGCTGGACATGAACATGAGTGTGGTTGTTTTTGTTTGCTATCTAGAACAATATGTGAGGAAGGCTCCAATATTTTGGTGTTAGTGGACTTTTGAACTTTTTCACTACACATAAGAGTCCATAAGACTAAATTGTGTAGGACTACAACATGAATAAAATTTGAGATACCTCATGGAAGTGATGAAGATCCCTAGGGGACAAAAAGGGGTGGTTTGTGGAAGGCATCAGAATGGTTGGATTGTGAGAGTGTTGGGTTTGTGCGGAATTCATATTCAAGAAATGACTCAGATTGTTGGAAACTTTGTGAAATTGGGTTATGCATTGCATGTGAGGATAAGTGAAGGAATAAAATTGTTTTTAGTGCCAATATTGGACAATGTTCCTATCAAAGTACTTGAATGTAGTTGTGGGTTTGTTCACGCTGTCTTTGAACATTGAGGGTGTTGTTGATGCCAAAAGAAGACCATGATAGCCACTTGAGAAGAAACCCCGAGAATGGGAAGGAGGCAACAGCCCCATCAAACATTAAAAAAATCCAAGAAATACAAGGGGGGCAAGAAGCACCACACAATGGTGACACAATCAACCCCAAAGATGCCTAAGTGGCACCATTCCACCCTAAAGGCTTGCTCAATCCTATCTTGAATACTAGGGTCTCGGGTGGACCGAAGGGAATTAATGGCCTTCCAAGTGGCCATTCCAACTTCAACGGTAGCAACCCAAGCTTGTTGAAGGATTTTCCTAGAGGAATATTGGTTATCAAAATGCTTCCGGCATCTCTCTGTCCAAAGAAAGTAGAGGATAAAACTGCAAAGGATGTTAAGCGGTTGTCTGATGTAGGAGAAGCCTCCTACATGGTACCCTTGGACTCCAGGGGGGTCATCTTCTCTCTCGAAGACAGCTTCACCAAGCATGACGAAAGGCCAGGAAAAAATGATATCATTGGGCGCTCCCCATTTTTGCCATATGTGATAGAAGGCCTCCCAAGCCCGTTTGGCGCAGGGACACTCGAAGAGACAATGTTGAAGGGATTCATGGGCCTCCTCAGTGCAAACCTTGCACGTGGGGAGGATCCCCATGCATTGTAGCCATGTGCCGACCGGGAGACCCCGGTTTAAAGTGAGCCATGTGAGAGTGTCGACCTTTCGGGGTCGGGCTTTATGCCAGAGTCTGGCAATAACCTGCGTAACGGTGGAGTTTTGTAGGTTTAACCTTTGAACGAAGGAGCATATGTTGGCGCTATGGGTGTGTTTCCTTGCATTTCAGTAACCCCGCTTTACGAAATAGCTGAAAAAAAAAGAGTCGCCCATTTGTGAGGAGACTTGCCAGTGCCACTCTCCCGGGTCCCAGGGAAGCCCATCAATGAAACCGGATCCGAAAACCCAAAGTATGGGACGTTTGGTGAGTGATGGGAATTTTCTGGCAACTTTATATGGGGCTCCGTGTCTTTCTTGAAAAAGGACCCTGATTGGGTGATAACCTTCAGGGGAAAGGGTTATCACTTGGGAGTTCGTAGCTCTGATGAGACCAGTGGGGGTAACCCTCTGGAATTCATTGGTTTGCACCGTGTTGGGGATGACCCCGGTTACATAGTATATCCATTCTAGAGTGGTGTTGTTTCCAGAGTTTCTTTTGTTGATCCAGTCCCCTACCTGAAAGCGGTTAATGTAAGTTGCAGGATTCCATGGGATGCTCGCTATGATGATTTTTCTGTTGTTCTTGTTGGTGGCGTGGTAGGTCAATCGGAGGGCTTGGAGGCTTTTCCATGCCCTGCCTTCCTGGTCCCAAAGATCTTTGATTTGGGTGCAGCCAGAATTGGCAATGGCTCATCCTTCATTGCGACCGCTCACTCCCAGTGGGTGACCATTCGTGTTGAGGATGAGAGGGTTGCTGAAAATAGGTTGTCTGAGAACCTCCGCATGGGATGCGAGTTTGGACTTCGCTAGACCAACTCTTACGTTGAGCCAAGAGCCGAGGATGCTCTTCCAAAATGAGCATTTCAATTTTTGAGCTTGGGGGCAGCAAAGAGCCAATTTATATCTGGGATGCTTGGCCTTTTGCCGTGCACCGGGAGATGGACTTGATCTGCTCGGTGTCGTAAAATTTCTTTCCAGGGTTCTCCTCTTGGGGTAAGATCTCTCACCAAACGTTTGGCAATAAGTGCTTCGGATTTTGCCTTGGGGTCTATTATCCCTAGGCCACCGCTAGACAAGGGAAGAGTAAGAGAATCCCATTTGACCTTGGCCCGTGTATTGGAAGCCTTTCCCCCCTAAATGAAGTTTCGTACCACTCCTCTAATCTGGTTGCACATCCTCGGATTGGGGTTCCAACAGGCTGCCATATACCACATTGAGGAAAGCAATACTTGGTTGGCAACAAGAATTCTACTAGCGAGAAAGAGGTTGCACTTGCCCCAGGTGCTCATCTTCCCTTTTAGGGTGAGCATGAGTTTTTCAAAATTGGCCTCGATGGGTAACCGAAAGCCTATTTGGATGCCTAAGTATCGAACTCCTTGTCCCGTAGGGATCCATCTCAGCCCAACTTCTTGTCCCCATTCCCATTTCTTTTTTTCCTTGCTGACCCTTGTGGCTGCAGATTTTCCCCAATTGATTTTTGCCCTATAGGCAAGACAGAAAAGTTCAAGTACTGCCCGAGATTTGTTTAAGTTACTTGGGGATCCCTTAAGGTAAAGTGCGGTGTCATTCGCGAAAGTTTGATCCTGGACGCATCCCCCTTTGGGGAGTTGCATTCCCTCTATTTTGTGTCTTGGGTCGTCCAGCATATGGCCTAGAACATCCATAGCAAGAATGAACAGGTATGGAGCTAGTGGACAACCTTGTCGGACTGACCTGGTGAGTCTAAAGTCCTTTCCAAGTTCCCCGTTTACTTTAACTAATGAAGACGCGAGCCAGTAAAGGGATGAGATCCATTGAATCCAGGTGGGGCAGAAACCTAGTTTGGACAAAGTTGGGAAGAGGAAGTCCCATTCAATCCTGTCAAATGTTTTTTCAAAATCGAGGAGTAGGAGGACAAGGTCTTGACCGCTTTCTGGTGCCCAGACCAGAGACTTTTGAGCCAAGAAGTTATTGTCTAGAATGTTTTTTCCTTTTACAAAACCGGTTTGGTTTGGTCTGATCACGAGAGGAAGGAATTCTTTGATTCTTCTAGCTAAAGTTTTGGCAAAGATCTTGTATATGCTTCCCAAAAGTGTGATTGGGCGCGAATTCCCCAGTTTTGAGTGTTCCCCTGACTTGGGAATCAGGGTGATCATGCCCTTGTTAATGTATTCTGAGGTCAATCCCCGTGCTAACATGGCCTTGAAAGCTGGTAGTAGCGTAGGGGCTACCTTATTCACATATTCTTGAAAGAATTCTGTTGGGATTCCATCGTGCCCTGGGGCCTTGCCTTTGGGGAGCAAGGTGATGGCTTCCGTGATTTCTGCTAGGGATAAGGATTGGGTCATGTTGGCGTTCATGGCCTCCGTGACTCGAGTGGGGACGCTTTCCCAACATCTCTCTTGTGCCTCAGAGGTGCCCAGGTCATGTGTCTCTGATTCATATAGGTTGGCATAAAATCTTGTGATGTAATGAGACAGGTCTTTCTGGTTAGAAATTGTCCTTCCATCAACCTCTAAGTCCTTCAGGAGTGTCTTTTTCTTTTCGATGCGATGGAAATCAAAGAAAGTTTTGGAGCAAGTGTCCCCATACCTAAACCATTTGGCCGCTGAGAGGTGACTATTGCGCTCAACTGAGGTTTGGAAAACCTCTGCTAGCTTTGCTTGTGATTTAGACAAGATCTCCCGCACTTGTTCGTTAGTTGGGTCCCGCTGGAGTTGTTCCTCAACTAGTTGGATTTTCTTTGTGTGCACTTTAACTTGCACCCCTCTCAGGCGGCGCCTTTCCTTCGCTAATCTTGTGTTACATGCCAATACTCTTCTAGTGGCGGCTTCCAACCAGGGGGCCCACTCTGAGTCGTTTATAGGCTTGGGCAGCTCCCCTTCCTAGGCTTGTAGCATTTCAGCTCTCCCTTTTTCATCTTTGAGTAGGGAAGAGTCAAAATAATGACATAGTTTGTCAGGTATGTCAGATTGACCCCATATGGATAGGACTAAAGGAGAGTGGTCAGAGAATTTTAGATCGAAATGGTCGCCTCAATTCTCCCACCTCTCGAATCCAAGTCTTAGGAAACGAAGAACTTGTCTATGCGTGAGACTGCTGAGTGTGTGCCGGATCTTCCGTTGTCGAAGGTGAATTCCTTTGCGGACATTTTTCGAAAGCTGTCAAGCAACCATTCGTCCATTAAGCCGTATTAAAGTGTTAGGTGGTGCCACGTAGTCGCCTCCCTTCTGTGCATCCGACGTTTACCAGCCACCCCTCCGTGTTTAGTTTCTTCCCAGTGGTTGAAATCTCCACCTAGGATGAAGTGATCGGCAACTATATTCACTTCACTCAGCCGTTTCCACATTGATGCTCTCTCGTTTGAAGAGCAAGCGGCATAAACATTGATGATTGTCAGGGTACTGGTACCCAAGATCTGAAGAGTAATGTATTGTGCCCTGCCTTCTAAAAGAATGCCGTTGGCACTAATGAAGGGGGCAAGGGATCTGTCTACAAGAATGGAAGTGCCCGCGCTCATTCGTTGTGAGCAGCCCATTGGTAGGCCATAGTTCCAAAAAGAAGTGCCATTCCAGAATTGGATCCCTTTTGTGGAATTTGAACAGTCTATTTCACCTAGGTGGTGTTCCTGTAAAAGTAGTATTTGAGGGGTGGGACCAGGGATGAAATCCAGGAGCGGATTTCTTTTTGCTTAGAGGAGTTCTTCCCCAAGCCCTTCACGTTTAAAGAGACTACCGTAAAGGGGCCTCTTATTCATGAGGTGGCTGGTCTAGGGCGGCTTGAGTGCCGATCGATCCTTGTGGTAGGAGGCTCTTTCGGGAGCTGTCTTCATTCAGTTCCCATTCGAGCTCTTGCGAGTTGGTGATAGTGGTGGTGTTATGTATGGCCACATTGAAAGTCTAAGAACGCCCCAAATCTAGTGGCATGAAACGCTTCTTCCGAGGCGCTTGGGGCGAGGTCTAGCGGTTGACGGCCTTGTTTTTGTGAACTTGGCATTCTTCCCCTCCCATTCCTTTCTTTATAAGAAGGTTGTGGGCTGGGGTGACGAATTCTATTTCATTGTTCATGCTGGAGATTAATTTGACAGCTTTCCAGTGTAAGTGTTTTTTGTTCTATATGCTGATTGGATTGGAGCCGATTGGGATGTGGGCAAGGATGGTACATTTAGATCTGCCCCTGCTGAACTCCTCTTGCCAGCTACATTTGAGGCTAAGTTGGTCCTTCAGAAGGAGTTTGTGTCGCAGAACGTTCTCGTCTAGCCCGATTGCTATGTGTTGGATCAGTTCGTCCATGGCTGGTTTGGAGGACCAATCCTCTCTCTCGTCCCTTGTGATTCTGATGCCAATTGGAAGGTTGGGGAGGGCTTGGTTTCTAGAATGTATTAGTACCTCCTTTTGGGGGCCTTTTTCTCTTGTGAATACTAGCCATACCCTGGCTTTAGAGATCCACATTGGTTGGGAGAGGGATTCCTAAGGAGGTAAAGAAGGATTGATGGAGTTCTGAATATGTCTGGCCTCTTTTCTCCCCTGGAGCTATGCTTGCTTGTGTGGAAGGGTGAAGAGATTGGTTGCTATCTGGGCGTATTGTGTCAACCCTTTCCTTATTCTTTTTTTTTGCCTGGAATGTCCATCCTCCCTCTATTTCTTCCGTGATTTTCCTCAGAAAATCGGAGCGTTCGTTTTCCCCGTTTAACACTTCAAAAGGGTTTAGATCAGCCCATTTTCCTCCCGCTGAGTCATTCTTCTCACCTGAGAGATTGAAACTTAATTTAGCTTTGGAGGTGTTACTCCCATCCGTGCCCTCCACCAGAGTTGTGACTTTTGAAGGGGTGACGTTGAGATTACACTCTACTTGATGAGTTAGGGAGGCTGACATCTCCTCCATTTCCTGATCTTTTCCAATTTTGGTGGGAGCATTTTGTCTTGTTTGAGCCCCTTCCATTTGAGAAGTTGATCCAGTTTCCCTAGATGATTGCTTACTCCAACTCCCCTGACTCCTCCCGTTTCTGTGAGAGTGGGTGGTGAATTGGGTGGCGGATGTATTAGTAGGGCCTTGCGCTACCCTTTCACTCCACGTTGGGGGAGTGCTTGCGGGAGCATTCCCGTTCCAAATTAGGATTTTGGTCATTGTGCAAGTTCGGGCAAAATGCCCAAATCAGCGGCATTTCCGGCATTGGTTTGGGAGGCTCGAGTATAGGATTATTTGTGGTGTGGTATCCTTCGTGGTTGCCCCTTCTGCCATGGAGAGGATACGAATGTATCCGGCGAGCTTGCTAATGTCATGGGTTTCCACAGTGATCATGGGGCCGGCGGGTCTTTTTATGTATGAATCCTCTAGTTCTATTTCTAGAACTTCTCCAATTTTGCTGGCCATGATAGTGAGAGCTTTTGTGTTCCTGAATTGTTCGTGAAGATTTGGGAATTGGACCTTTATTGTGTGTGAGAGTAAGGTCTCAGCCCCTTGTACACTGGCGTCAAAGTTTGGGATGTACCGGGAGAAGGTGAGGTTCAAACCACTCCACTCCACCGGTGTTATTTTCCTGGCAAACTTAGCCCTTTCTTCATCCATGAAAAGAACCTGGAAGGAGCCCCTTGTTAATAAGATGACTGATGTGTATGAGGCGAGCAAATGTAGTTTGAGACAATTTTGAAGGGCTTTGATTGTGGGTCTACCACCCAGAGCTCTTCCGATCACCATTCTTCGTGCTTTGCGGACAACACCTTCCTACATTTTTAACACCATTTCCGGTGGAAAATCCGCCTCTAGCTCTAATTCATAGTCTATTGGCGATAGTCCTTGGGGCTCTTCACCTGATGGCGGAGTGGATCCTGTCCCGTTGCCTGGAGGCGCGGTTAGAGGAGGGGCGGATGGGACTGATGCTGGAGTTGTTAATTTCCTTCTTTGCATGAGCTTCGAGCTTGACGCTTTAGCTTTGACGATTGAGTGGTCTTCTTGAGCCACCTGCCCTGTTGCAATCGCGTCCAAGTCCCCAAGACCAAATCTTGGTCCAACGCTTGTAGCTGAAAGATTTGCTATGCGTGTGGGGGAAGAGATGAAGGGGGGTACTTGAATGAAATGGGTAGGATTTGAAGTCTCAGCTACTTCCGCCACACCTTGTGTTGGCATGAGAAGGGGATCATGCGATTGTGGCGGTCGGTGGACGTTCTCGTCGTTGTGACGGCCCTTACTCCCTGATCGAGCTACTTCATCAGTTTTTGCGAAGAGCGGTTACTGTGCTGAACCTCTGAGGGTCATTAAGACCGCTGGCGCTTTACTTCCATGATCTGGATTTTTCAGGGGCATGCTTTCCATTAAGGGGATGCATGTCCCGGATCGAGTAACACGGTCATTCTGTACATGCGGGCTAACAGATTGCTTGGTTAGAGCGCTTCCTTCTGAGTTGATCAGAAGCGGAAGGACTAGAGTGCCATCACCGTTAGGGTTCAACAACTTGTTGCTCAACCAACCGTTACCTTGGCGCGCGTTACGTCCAACATTCCAGATTCTATCAGCAACAAGAACATGCTCATTTAGCTTAGAGATTTGTTGGGTTTCTAAACCTGCAGCCCCACTCATTTTCTCCATCGAGAATTAGTAAGAAATCTAGCCGCCAAGCTGACAAGGCTAATGCTTTACGTACATCACACACCTACAACCACGACAGAGATGCTCGAGTATAGTAGAGAATCCCGTAAAGAGAGCGACCGCGAGAGAAAACCCCAGAAAATTAAGGCTGCACGGTCTGCAGGCAGGAACAACTAACTAGTATGAAAAGAAAGCAAGAATGAAAGCAAGTAGAGAGTCAACAACAGAGGTCCCAGCAACAGAAGATCAGGGCTGCATTGTGAGGCCTCAAAACAATGCCGGTCAGAGCTCCCTCGCCTCTGCCTTCTAGAAGACCACAAAGACAATAGGAAGAAGGAGTACTCCTTTCGCCTTCTCTCACAACGGTAGCTCCGTGGACTTCTTCTGGGTCCAAATTCCAGACTCTGGCGCACACCCACTGATCTCACAAAGCACCCGTGAAGTCCCTTGTCTCTCCAGAGAACTGGACGAAGGAGACCTTCTAGTGACTTAGAAATCCAGAGGCGCACAGAGAGCCCTACAGAGCATTGCTCTGTTCCGACTTAGAGCTCTCCGCTAGCTCCCTCCCTCAGAGTAGATTCGTTCTCCAGACCCTTAGAGAAAATCCATGGGTGCAGCACTGTCTCAGCCAGAGCTCTTAGACCATCCCCGGCAGGAGTCACAGAACGCTCAGAGACGACCGCACAGATCGGACGAAAGGAGAGGAGAGCGGCTAGAGCTTCAGAGTGTAGTTAGACCTCCCCTTTACAATTCTCCTCAGAGTTGCACTGTCAGAGCTGCAGTGCTCAGAATCTCTGCTCGCTGGTCCACTTCATCTCTCTCTCAGACCCACTCTGGCTCCCTGCGCATGCTCCGTGCGGTCGGGACACCCATAGTTCTCCTCAGAGCTGCCACTTGAGAGATGTCTGAGAATAGATCTGATCTACAAAGTCACATTCTTATCATGTTGTTGTGGTTCTATATGTCAATTGATTGGGACAATTGGTTACTTGAAACATTTGTCTTTTTGGGAACATAGGTAAATTGTGGAATTGCTTGCTATTTGTTGGATATCCACATCTTTCTAACCTAATTGTCCTCAACATGATCATAATCTGTTTGAAATGTTAATGTGGTGAGCTGTTGTGAGATTGGCACATCCCCCCTTTTTGTGCTACACAATATGTACATTGAAAGAAAATGCACAAGTAATATGCTCAGACCCTGTCCCTTAATTACTACTGTTAGTTGAATGAATTGTTAGTTCACTCAAAATAAGTAAGAAAACGAATTCAGACCACCAAATCTAGCCATCCCATTTGCCTGCAAAAATCATTCTTGAAGCATATGCACAACCCTATTCTACTAAACATTGAAAATTCTGATCCAGCTTTCTAGCATTTCCATTGGTCCTCCAAAATTCTCACAATCCTACCAAACCCTATTACACATTTAACCTGGTACTTCACACAAATTAACTAAGAAAAAGAACTCAGAGCATCAAATACAGCAATTTAATTGGCCATAACATTTTTTCTGCACACCTACACAGAAGCCTATCCAACACCCTCTGCATAATATTAGTATACTGACATCATAGGACCTTGGTGGCTTTGGCACAAATTATATTATTTTAAAAATTCTGAAATTTTCTGGTGAGGGGAAATGAAGAATCTTTTAGAATATTCTATTTTTCACAATGAAATCTTCAAAATTAATTAATTAATTAATTGGCAGACCAGTGTTGAAGCAGCCCCTGTACTATGGATCAGGTAACCGGCCAGAGGAGCCAGATTACCAAATATAGTCAAGGCATGAATGCGTCGAGATTATTTCAGTAATCTGGCTCCTCTCGCTGGTTACCCGGTGTAACTGGTTTCTGAACTAGGTGCGCAAAAACTAAAAACTAGAGGAGAGAAGGGAGAAAATTATGTCTTATAACCCCCCTCCTCTGGACCAATGAGCAAGTGACACATTGGACAATGTACTCTAAAGACCAGCTAGTTACTATAACCCTTGTTTGTATGCAGACAGAATTACAAATTAGTGATTAAACATTAAACACTTATGTTATTGTGAATTTTGTAGTTCAAGAGTCATGGTACTCTGCATGTGATTCAAGAGGCATTGAACTCTACATTGTATATCCCCTCCATCAAGAACAAGGAACTTAGGTTATACTTGGCAGCCAATGACCAGACTGCAGGGTAGGTAGGAAATTGCATGTAGGTTACAAGTTACTCTATGTGCAACTTAGATGGTCAAGACATATGAGGAAATGACACGTTATCAAGACCTCTTGATCCATCCAGTGTGATCTGGGTAGACAGACTACAGCCTATTACCTACTTGGATCCCACCTCTGTCATTGGGTTTGGTCCAACATGTAGTAGACTGCACATCAAGGGGCTCAAGTACTTTGGACTGGGTAGATGGTGTCAGGGTGCTGGTTACCAGACATAGTCGGTTGTCTGGGAACCTCATCGAGCAGTTAGTTATGGGATACAGTGGAGGGCAAGCTGTGGGGGTTCTAGCTGAAAGAACATGCAAAAACTGTGAGGGAGGTATGAAAATATTAGAAGGCAGCAGAATACATGATATAACTGGGGAGCTAATATCTAATGGCATGCTGCCATATAAGCAAGATGCTCTCTACAATCAACTATGGCACACATCCAGGCCCGTAGGGCAAGATTCTGTTCCATCTGGTGATAACATTTCTTCACAGGCCAGTTCCAGAGTTTACCCGGTGTTCTGCACTGTTGATTCACATCACAAGGGGAGTTGGCAGAACTAAATTGGAACCAGCAGATGATCCACCTGGGGAAAAACGTTTTAAGTGCTCACAGAAAAAGACACCAAGACAGGTTACATCCTTGGAATCCTGCAGCCCAGTTATCACATCACAACAAGAATTGTCCCCATACATACAGCTGAGATGGATTTCTCTGCCAACTACCTTCCTACCGGGCTGTAGGATCTGAACTTCCAATGGATGGTGAATTGTGACCAGAGCCCACTTATTGTTGTCATCTGTCAGCTGGTGTGACAACTCCTCTCTCCTACTTCCCTCCAGAGCACCCTCCTGCTTGGGATTATGTGACCCCGCACCCACCAGTGCAAATCACAAACCCATTATGACTTAGTTCACAACTGAGTTATCAACCTGGAACCTTGGTGACCTATCTTTTAAACTCTCTTATTTCTGCCTTATACTGCTTTGGTGTGTGAGCATCACAATTGAGGAGGTATTTAATGTAAGTGTTTACTACAAATGTAGGTAAGTATGTAAGGTACTTGGTGGCTACTAAGAAGGTAGGTGGATGGTTAGTATATAAAACTAATCACTGTGGCTAGTTATGGGACAGGAATACAACATATAAGTGAATCCTGTTCACATATCATCCATCCTGCAAGGGTAAACTGGTGGGTACTGATCCACATGGGTCCTCCTCCTTGTACGATGAGGTGACTCGTGTAATGCATGTGGTAGCCCACGTACTAAGGCACTTGCACCCGTATATGTAGGGTCTTATGCAAAGTGAGAATATGTAGGTCAGTGGCCGCTGTGCCATATTTGGTTTGTCAAACAAGTAATATTTTGCCGATTAATCAGCCAGCCAGTTACATTCCCACTTACACTCCAGTGCTTTATGCAGATGGGAAGCTGGGTCAAAATGCTTAATTCCAGTGACGGTTCCACAACTTGTCATAGGATTCATTGAAACTCGTGCTCAATTCCGCATTGGAGTTTTATGTTCTTAGTTCTTAGCATATGGTTATTGAAAAGATCAGGGATTTTTTTCCCTTTGTTATTTGCTGTCCATTGTCAGAGAGAGGATTCTTCAGGAATCTTAGATCAAGCAAGAAAAATCTTACGTTTCAAAATTTGTCATCTTTCAGGTTGGGAAGAAAAAGGTTAAAACATGGAAGGCAAAAAGAAAAGAAATGACAGATTGACAAAAAAACCTCAATCTTTAGGCAGGAGCAGGACCCATATTTCAGCCATTCTGTGTTTCTTGACGCCTGGGAGCTTGGGCTCCTGTCCAGGAACCTCGAAATGCAGAATGGCCTCAAGACTGGCCCCTCTCATATACATACTGTATAGGGGGACAAAAAAGGACTGCACACAGGAAGAAATATTGTGGCAATTTGATCTGAAAACCAGGTGGTCGAGTTGATCATAAGCACTCAGATTACAAAAGCATTGTTGAAACAAGAAACAAAGAAAATTCATGGGATTGTTGATCGGGAAACCAAATGGTCAGTTGGACATGAGCACTCAAAAAAAGAGGTACTCCACCACCAGGTCTGCTGAGATCCTCTTTCCTTGCTTCCAAGGTGAACACACTTTCCACACCCTTACTTACAGGAAGGCATGCGAGAGTGCCCCCAATAAATCCTGGACAACTTGTTTCCAGAATGCGTTTCTTTAATTTGGGTAAGAACTAAGGTCCCATAATGGGGCTACTCTGGGAATTAGGGCTTGCTGCAAGGTGGCAGCCAACTGCAAGACCCAAATTCCCAGAACTGCCCCGGTTGAGGTCCTTACATGGTGTAAAGATCTGGAATAATTTTAAATGGACGTGTTTTTGTTCCAGAAGGTGAGCACTCAGGAGACACTTTACACGCAGAGATTCCTCATCCACTCTGCATAATGTTCCTCATAATAATTCGTCAAGGAATCTTGCTCATAAAGTACCATCCTCTATTCAGGCAAAAGTTTTGATGAGGGTAAGACGCCATTCACATACCCTAAAGAAATTGTACCAGCCCTTTGTGCATAGGGGCACCAAGTTTTTGTTGAATAGCAAAATGGCCATTACCACTGGTAACTACTCGTTTCCCATGATATATAGCATATTCTCAAAATCCTTAGATTCTTGACGCATGGTAATGAGACCATTCTATCTATCAGGGATCAAGAAGTCCATGCTTTTGATAAGTTATGAGGAATATTCTCCAAACCCTAGGGTCCATGACACCTGAGCATAAGAAGATTCCCATCTACAGGGACCCAAATCCATAATAATATTGGACCATCATCAACTTGGATCCCTAATGATGGGAATATTTTTATGACCCATGGTTATGAGAATATACTCATCATTCACATAGTCTCTGAAAGTAATTTTTGTGGCAAGCCAATTTAGGGCCTGGTCTGTGAACTTCCTAAACTTCCAGCTCGTCTAGGAAAATCTCTTTGTATTCTTGTGACATGGTCTACATGGGAACCAGCAGTCTTTTGTAGTGAAAAGGGCTGCAACTTTCAATCTCAAATACATCCATCTCAAGTGTGACCTTTCAATATGCATATTCAGTGATAATTTATTTATGACATCCCAGATGCAAATATCTTATCATGGCAAGTTATTATAGAGATGCTGTTTTTGTGTGAGGTAATTGAGGAGAGATTTGGGGTGTGCTTCGGGCAAGCAACTTGTGTTGCAGCGACCAGAGTTCCTTTGAGAATCAGGGTTCAATTCTCTCTTAGGTTACTTCAGTTTCAGAATGTGTATGCTCTCATGTGAGTGAGTGAAAGAAATTGTGATCATTCAGATTTTGAAATTACATAACTTTGTAGGTTTGAATCCATATCCACCTTGTGTTAATCCATATTCACCTTAAACATGTTGGTTAGGAATAGCCTACCCTTCAACCGTGGGTGATTACTGGTCTCACTTACAATGGTTTCGACCTTGATAATTGATCACTTACACCCTTGTATTTTCTCTTCCCGTACCTATGTAAGTGGGCAAGTATGATGGGTAAGCAAGGAATGCAAGCGGTTACTCTGTAGGTAAGAAACTTGGAAATGCATTTTGTGACTACTGGGTAGGTAGAGATGCATGTGGATGGTTAAGTACATGTCTAGCCATGCTGGTTAGCAATGGGACATGAATACAATGGAAAAGTGTTTCCTGTCAACATCTCATTCATCCTACATGGTGCTCTGGTGGGTGGTGGTTCACTTGATGGGTTCTGGGTTCTTCTCTACAATAGTGTTTCATGTTATTTAAAGCCTGAATTTCATCCAAAAGTCTGAACTTCATCCAAATTTCTCTCCACAAGTCGTTTTTACTGATGCTGGTGGACCTGCTGCAATAGATGACATAGCTAAATGGCAAGTTACCCTCATGTCCTTCAACATGTCTGTCAAGTTCAGTTCCACACAGGCCCACTATGTTAATAGCATTATCAGTCTTGTTACATGATTTGTTCTAGATTTGGAGATTGTCCAGTAGTGTTTTGAATGGTCTTCATTGGGCTCCATGGTTGTATCTTTATGATCACCACACCCCTCAGATGTGGAGATTTGAACTTGTGCCACAATCTGGACCCAAGGATTGAACCTGGGTTCGTGCTATATTGCATCATCATTGTCCATTATTATCATTAGAAATCTCTCCGGCTGAATCAGAAGGTCTTTGTATATTTAGCTGTTTCCTTTCTTTGGATCATTGAGCCAACTCTCACTGCATGACGGTATGCTCATGTCATTGCAATAAGTCAGGACAGACTTGTAGTTGTATTTGTTGTCTTTTGAGTCATAGGAGATAGTTGAATGCAGACATCTCTGAAAACTGACCTTGCATTCTTATCCTGCCAGTATTCGTTTAAAGTGTTAATGATCATAGGGAAGAGTGTCAGTGGTCCTTTGACAGTCATGCTTTATGCAAGTTGCAAAACAACACACCAACCCTCGCAGGTACAATACAGCCAAATTTGGGGCAACCAGCACCCAGCAGCGCACCATGAAGGATGAATGATAAGTGGTCAGGAAACAGTTTTCTGTTGAGTTCAAGTTCCCAAGCTAATCAAGATGGTTAGCTCAATTACTTCTTTTTTTTCTACCGAACTACCATCAACTCATAACAACCCATAAGCAGGTTGTTAGTAGGTAATAAAAACAGCCATTACCTATGTATAAATCATCTACTTATCTAGTAGTTACCAATTTTCTTACCTATTTACCTATATATGAGACTTATTTCTTACAAAATTGGTTACCGAGGTGAAACCAAATATTAACTCAGTTGAGGTTCATCAACAACTGAGAGTAATCACGGGCATCCAGTGGATGGTGCACCAATGGGTGCTGATTCACTGTGGCCTAAATTTTGCATGTATGTAACACTTCTTTTATCATAGTACCTGAATGAGTTCAGCAAAAATTAAATTATGGTTTGTTTTGTCGAATTTTTGAAATTTTATTTTATATTTGTGTCAAAATTTTAACAAAATCAAAATTTTAAGATTGAAGAGTCAGTCTGGACACACTAAACTATTCCACAATCTTGAAGAGGGATGGTTTATTATTTTATATAACCATTACATGTCAAAAATTTCAAAATTATAAAACCAAGTGCCAAAGTTAAGAGTTCAAATTTAATTAATTATTTGACAGTTTGTTGCTGAAATTGTTCAGGTACTAGGGTATTTTAGTACTCTCCCAAGATTCTTTCTAAATGCCTTTTAGTTCCTCAGAGTCTAAGGAGAAAAAGTGGAAGTCATCATATTGAGACACTGAGTTCTTGGAGGTTGCCAAAACATAGCAGGATTCTAGAAAATGTGTACTATTCTCCCCGACCTGAAGCCCAAATTTGGCTCTTTGCTATTGTGGATGGTTGCCACCAAGGCTACATCATAAAATTGCAACCAAAAGGAAAAAACCCATGATACGGAGTAATACATTCCACCTCACTATTGTTCAAATGAGTCTAATACCACCATACCAAAAGAATAGGCATTAAAAAACAAGTGCACTGATCTACAGTTTTCAAAACATTTTTTCATCACAGATTAGTACCTTGAAATAGACCAGCAATATCTTTGCAGTACTATTGAGATCCACTGATTTTTGTGATAATTTTCACAACCTGCTGAAAAAATAAATTAAATACATATATGCGGTTGTAGATTCTTACCAATAATGATTCAATATTTCTTGGAGAAATTCATTCACTTGGGATAGATTTTTTTAGTAGGGGGCAGTTTGTTGCCAAAATTCTACTGGTTGCACAAGGTTTAGAATTAATTCTTGTTAACTTGATGCTTAATCCTAATGGGGCTGCTCGCCGATTAATGCCATAACAGAAACTGAATAAAAACATGATTGAGATTGCTTCCTACCACAAGAAGGAAAAGCACTCTCCCTTTCTTTGGTTCCTGTGGGCTGCACCTCTTTTGGCCCTTTTTTGGCCTTTCCTTTTGTCTTCCTTGTAATGGTTCCTGCCATTGGGTTTTTTTTATTGGAATTTTTTATCATTGAGATGACATTTTGAAATGCATATCTCAGCCATTTTATGCATATCAATGTGTTATGGAAGCGTTGTTGCGTGGTCACCATAAATGGCACTTGACAAGCAGAGGTTCTGTGGGCAGTTCCCAAAGATATGTTTAAATTGCAGTTCTCAAAAAATCAAATAATTGGTTCTGATATATAATCGTGGTTTTTTTTTTGATTCTCAGGTCTGATATATAATCATAGTTCTCAAAATCTGAGAACTGGTCAAATAACCTTCTATAAAATTGTGTGTTCTTAGCTGGTTGCTTTGTGAAAACTTCTGGTGTGTTTGACACTTTTTGAAAAAAATGGAACTGGAGTTTTCTCGATTTGGAAATATTTTTCAAAAAAGTAGAATGGGCTGTTTTTTGATTTCCATTTATCTTTACAAATCTGAACCAGAAGTTATCTCGAACCTTGTGCATCTAAACGTTGAGTTTCAGCATTTCATACCCAGATTTTATCAAACTTTCTTATTTTGCAGACCTCACTCAAAGAGGGGATAGCGGGGTGAAAAGAGGCCAAAAGACAGGGTGAAGAGAGGATAACTTTAAGGAAAACTGTAACATCCAAAAATTTCAGCAATTTATTTGTGATAAGGAGTTCTCAATGGATGGTGCACTGGTGGGTCACATAAGCTTTAGTCCCAACTGGAGATAACATCATGATGGGATTGTTAACCCTAAGCATCTGAATCATTTGTTTAAATTTCTCACAATTTTTCCAAAGGATGGTTGCCAGGTTTGGTCAGTTGTCAGTTAAATGGATTGGGAATTCTCATACTTCACATGTGATGTCACTTGAGCTAATGAGAACAATTGTACACACAAGTTGAAGTGTTCACACTAGTGCGGGAAGTCCCAAATGGGGACTGACTGACTGACTACTCCATACTCTTCCTTACGACATCATTTTGCTTGTCCTATGGATGGAGATTAATCACTGGAGCCTGGGACCGGGACCAGGAAGAACTGGGGCCCTAAACTTAGAGTTTCCACCACCAATGTTATAAATTATAATAGAAGAGTAGAGTGCTAGGAATCCTAAAAGCCTGGTACGACGCAGGTGCATCCAAAACCTTCATGGATCCAAAGCTTAGTTTATACAAAAGTTGTTTGTACTAACTGTTCATCACAAGGAACCACGAAGCATGCCCTGTTTATCACCCCCTACTGACAATCTAATTTTTGACCAAAGATCTTTAACAAGTTGTTTCTACGATTTTTTTACACTTACTCAGTTCTACATGACAATGTACACACCATTTAAACTTACCAGCACAACAACATTGGTCTTCTCATGGCTGTGAGTGTGTGCTTGTGTTGGTGTGAAGATGAATGTGGATTAGAAACTAGCAAATTTGCACATCTTCAAGATGTGATAATTAATCACCTAGTTCAGGTTTGTTGAAGGTAAATGACTCAACTCTTGTCACCCAATCATGGGAAATCGCTTTTGCCCTTTGGGTGACATGTAAAAGTGAGCATTTTGGAGATGTGATGGGGAGTGCAATGGGCAGCCTTGGGGGGGGGGGGGGGGGGGGGGGCGTGAACGGTGTGAAATTTTTGAATTTTTTGTCACAAATTCAGTGATTTTTTTTAAAAGTTAATTTTAAAAATAAATTGCCACATTTCTATACATGATCCAAGTATCTAGCCAAAAAATATAGGGATGTTCAATTTTTTTCCTATCATATTTTGCTAATAGCCAAATTTGGCTAAATTGATTTATGGATAATCACCGCCTTGGCTACATCACAAATTTGAAAAAAAGAACACTAGCAAGGGGTTGTTCAATATTTTGAATTGTTGAAGTGGAAGACAATTGAGCATGTAGGAATATGGGACAAAATTAAACTATATTTAGGCGAACCCAATTGTTGAAGATTAGAAGTTGCACAAGTAACAAGAACAGTAGAAGCTAATTATAGGAACTTTTAGTGGATTGTTTGGGGGTTGAATTTGTGGCTAGGTTTCTTTTCTTTTTGTAACTTCTATATATCATAATTTTTACAATATATAGGGTAAGAACTACAATTTTCTTTTTAATAGTCTCATCATCACTTTGGAAAATGACTTCAATGTCTTTATCTCAAAAAGCATTATTTTGTAGTGAGTTTTTTCCATTCTATGAAAAATATTTTGAAAATAAATATGCCATAAAAATTTCACTAAAATTTTTTAATCCTAAAAACGAATTTTTAATAAAAATCGCCCAAAATCATTGCAATTGCCTACAATATGCAAGAGTTTTTAAGATTGTCTACTTTCATATTTTGAATACCACCAAATTATGTTGAATATACTTATGGATGATCTCCATTTCAATAGCATCACAAAACTATTTTTTTAAAAAAAACCAATCGTTGATCTCACTTGGAAAAAAGTAGGATTTTGCAATTAACCTTCCAATTGGATTTTCTAATTGAAACAAACAATTGTGACTAATTTTATTTCTCAATGGAAGATGCAATGAACAAGTTGCATTAATTACAACAAACATGACATGGCATATTAGGTATTGACAAGTGCAGTTCAATGAAACCAAAACTTTGCAATTTGATTACAACGAAATGTTCAAGCTAGAAATTTTGATGTCATGTCAAATTGGCAAGAAAAAATAAACTAACTTTATCATGGCACTTATATGGATAACTATTCATTCATATTATGGATGAAATGTAAAAACTATAAGCAACTAGGTTGTAATTTTTAAGAATGTTTGTGATACGAACTTGCAACCATTTGTGATTGGAAATGATATACTAATTAACACAATATTATTTTGTAACTAAAAATGTTCATTTGGAGTAGATTTTGAAACTTTTTAACAATTAAAGATTTAACAATGGAATGAATATAATATTAATGCAGAATGTGATTTATGTAAAATTATTGTGACATTCTTTATAACTTTGTAGGCATTGTGATGCCATGTCACCATTCTTCACCAACACATCCAATAAACCTTACATGCACATTGTAGTTGTCCAAATTGTGATGCAAAACACAAAAATTGTCGCAACCCTACTTTGGCCAAGTGTGGGGTGAAGCCCAACACTTGGAAAAAAGTGGGATTTGGGGTCGTCCGGGACTCCCGAATGTTTAGAGCTCAACAGCAGGACCCAAAACACCTCGCATTGGGGTGTTCTTGGTGTCATTGGAAAGGTCTTGAAGCGTAGATATCGAAAATGGCCTCGCATCGGCCATTTGGACATCTGTCGCCCAAGTTATGGGCAAAAGAAGGGCCGGGAGTCAAACTGGTAGTTTGACTCCTGACCACTAAAAGTCAAGAATCGACCTCTTATCAAAGTCCGAATTGAGAGTGCGATACGTCGTTGAAAAGATCTCGACAAGGGCTACAACTTTGGTTCAGACCTTGTCGCGATCCAACTCTGCAGTCGGGAGTTATGGCCGTTCAAAGTTCCGGGAGTCCCGCCGGGACGATTTCGGGACAACTTCGGGACTCCATTTCGGGAGTCCCGGGAATTTGTGCCATTTGGGTGTAGTCCCCACAACGTGGCGCAGAGTATACTATAGGGGGTATGGTGGTGGCATACTCCCGAGCCAAGGATGTGGTGAGTCCAAGTGAGTCCGGGTCCCTGTGGCTTGTCCCAACACCAAAAGAGTGCAAATGGATTCTAACCAACTTGTGTTGGTTTGTGACGCAGGTTCGTGTGATCTAAAAGCTTGATCTCTTCCTAGTCTAATCCCGGGGCTCCCAACTCGACCCTCTACCCCTTTCTAGAGTTGGAAGCCGGGAGCGTGCTACCAAGTCTCAATTCCGCAACTTGACTTGGTGAGACCCTCAAGTGAGTTTCACCCCCGTGACTTGGGAGCGCGTCAAAAATGCATTTGACCACTATTGATAAACAACATGATATTGACTTGAAATTGTATGCATTAACATTCAAAGTTGGAAAATACAATACAAGAACATTTTTAAAATGTTTCAATTAAATATATTTTGATTATAAATCCATAATGTTCAAGCTACTTATGGCAAAGGTTTTCTTTTTCCCATACAAAGGGTCATGACAAAAATGATGGACCAATAATTAAATATTGTAATTTGAAATACTTAGATTGTGTCTCCATTCTGTGAGCTATCTTCTTCTATTTTGTTGGAACAAATCATTTTTTCTTCTTCCCACCTTGTTCACCTTTGAAAATTTTCATATTTTGATATTCAATGTGACATGTGAAATGAAATCAATGACATAGAATTAATCTTGTAGTGCAACAAATATATGGATATCCATACTTTCAACTTAAGTAAAATATTTTGCAATTACTAATTTCATTAGTGAATGCAAAATACATAAATTGCCATGATTAATTTATCACTAAATTATAATACCCAAATCACAATATGAATGTAATTGGGTGCAATCTTAATTATAACAGACACACAATGGTGGTTTTCAAAAGAACATGCATCAAATACTTGAAATATTGAGAATAGATTTCATTGTATAACTTGGCTTCTTGCCACATTTTCTTTACTCCAACTTGTCTACTTTTGAAAATTGCCATTTTGTGATATGACATCACATGTAAATTGAACTCAATAACATGTAAATAACTTGCAATCTGTAAAATAAAATGTGCATTTATTATCTTAGATTATTTTACAATTGTGATGCCACTAACTTTGTTCTGACAAGAAAAATATATAAAGCATTGTAATTAATTTATTATTAAAAGTAAAACTAAATAACACGTTGTGATTGGATACAACCTACATTTGCGCACAATAGTGATTTTCAAAACATTGAGATGCATCACATAATTGGATTATCAATACTAGGATGCATTCATATTTTTGGTCAAGGTATATGAGGTCATTTTTTCAAAAATTTAAACATGCAATTTCAATTTTAGCATTTTTTTAGCAAATGCAAAAACCTTTAGGCTCAATTTGAAAATAAAGTTTAATTCCATGTACACACAGCACACTTCCCAAGGTTACAAATTTAATAAGTGCAAAGTTTTATAAGAAAATATCATAACTTTCATCAAAGAATTTTCTTGTACAAATAACCAAATACACATAAGATATCAAGTTTTACAAGAAATTAAAACCCATCACCTAGCAAAAAAGTTTAGCTTACTTGTTGACTTCTCAGAAAACATCAATGTGCTACTTTAAAAACCTAAACTTATTTTTAATAGTTTATTTTCAAGGTTCCAATTCTAATTTTGGTTTGAACAAAAGGTTAATTCCATGGTCTCATCCTTGTGATGATTCCATCAAAAGGGTGTTGGTCAAATTTGAGTTGCAATAACTTAAAATTGAACAAATTCCAAATTGAAAAACTTGTCAACAATAGTAAATACTTGTGTTGACCAATTGTTTTTTAAAAGAAAACCTTTGGTCTTAGTTTTGACATTAAAAGTTTTTTTTTGTTAGGTTATTTGTGTGTAAGTTTGAACCTAATTCATATTTTATACCTTGCATTAGTTCCAATTTTGGCACATTTTTCAAATTTAAGAACCTTTAGGCCTAGTTTGAAACCATGTACTATTCCATGTACACATTGTACACTCCCCAACACTACGTGTTGTATATGTATAAATATTTACACCAAATCAAACCTCAAAAGAACATAGGTCCATAATTCTAGAATAAATTAAAGTTTAATCAATTGCCTCTAAAAATAAACCTACTTACCAGCTTTTCAAAAATAAATAAAAATCATTTGCCTAAAGAACTTAAATATGCATTCAAAAGTTTTGTTTTGAAATCCTAATTCTAGTTTTGGTTTTAGCAAATATTATTTTGACAATCCAATTTGTGTGTTTATTCAACCAAAAGGATATCAACTAAGATCCAAGTCATAGAACTTCGACCTAAACCCCTCATGTTTGACATTTCAAACCGAGTAACCTACCAATATTGGCATTTATTAATGTTGTGCATGTAAGTGTAAATAGCTAATATATGTCCTTGAGTTACATTGTAACCAAAAAGAAAGGGGAAGATTAAAAGAACAAACTTAATTACATATGAAAGATCTAAACAAAATCAAAATTTTTGGCACCCTACAACCGATAACATTTCTTGATTTTGTGATACCAATGCTAAGGAGGGATTCATTTTATGTCCACTTATTCTAGTAGAACCAATTCCTGTACCTACAAATTGGCAAACCTATTAGAATGGTTTGAATCTTCATCATACATCTCCTTAGTGGCCATGCACTATTGGCTACCAAATTCCAATTCATATTATTAAGAATCCAGAATCTATTGAGGTATGGCCTTTGAGGTTAGAACTCTCAAGGTTCATTTAGTCCATATGAATTGTTAACCATTTTCCCACTGAATGCAACAATGAAGTGTACCATCAAATCTCTTATTTGAAAACCTAAAGCATGTAGACCTTTGGATCCAAATGTTTCTAAAAAATTTGACTTGAGTAGTAGGTACCAAGTTCATCCAAAATCATTCAAGAGGACAAATTCATATTCAAGAATGTATTACAAATTCTTTTCTTCAAGTTTTCCCCCACTCTTGACCTTGTTATTTCATTCTGTCCAACCTAAGACACCCCTTCAAGGTTTTTGGCACTCACTCTGACAACTGTCTACGACATGGATTCAAGGTATTGCAACAAAAATTCCCCCTTCCTGGATGCATCTTGACTTCTATATGCCCTTTAGTACTATAGCTTGGACCACTTCTTTTTTCATCATCCCTTAACATCAACCCCTCATACCTATCCTTACTTTGATCTACACAACTATTCTGCTAAGTCATTGGCGCAGCGGAATTCATCAACAACTAGCCTAGTAGTCTAAAACTACAACAACAAGAAATTTCATACCAAAAAAAACATGTCGCCTTTTGCCTTCATTCTACTTCTTATCTTACCTTTCCATTGTCAATTACGTAAACCTTTTTTCAATGTAGTCACTCCTTCTACCATCCATCGCTCTGTGTAGTTCTTGTTCTCCATAACACACAAACAAACAAGGTTGCCTACCCATGCATTCCTTATAGCAGCAATGGAATAATTTTGCCACAAGCACATAAAAAATTGATGACTATTGATAACAATCAAACAAAAAAACAAAACCTTAAACCCATTGTGTTCACACTATTAGAATGATTTATTGTCCGGTCACAACATTTCCTTTTCAAGCTTTCATATTGGTTGTTAAAAACTTACACCTCATGAAGCACCAATCCTTTCACTTAGTTCTTGAGCTCCAACTTTCAAAAGACCTCCCA
The DNA here is from genome assembly GCA_963921925.1 of Sphagnum tenellum. Lineage (NCBI taxonomy): Eukaryota > Viridiplantae > Streptophyta > Sphagnopsida > Sphagnales > Sphagnaceae > Sphagnum > Sphagnum tenellum. The sequence continues at coordinate 8,247,668 of OY998158.1, read as the reverse complement.
TAGGTCCCAAAAACAAGAATTCTCTTGCCTCTTCCTTTACAATTTCCACCTCCTCCTTATTGTCCCCCATAGTTCCACATCAATTGAAGCTTTCAATCATCTCCTTCTAAGACCACTTGTCTTCTTCCTTCAAAATTGGTAAGTTTCCATCATTTTTCCCATTCATCACTATGCCAAAACATGACATCCACGACTAATCCTATACAACTACAATGACATCCATGATAAAAAAAAAGACAAAAATGACATAAATTAGGAGTCCAATTTGATTATAAGAAATAATAACCAATTGTAAAAACCATATATTGGTGTGGTACATGTTTTTTGATGAAACTTCCCTTTTTCATTCACGAGGTGTTCGAAGGTCCTTCCCCATTCCTCCAAGTTGATTTCCAAGGGCTCAACCTTGCTTGAAACTCAAAAATTTAGGTGTTCCATTCTTTCCATTTCAAATCCTAAGAAGACTATTTGAGAAGACATGTTTGAACACTTGTAAGTTCACATAGTCCTTTAATGTAAAATGTCTTACCACTATGTGTGTGAAAACTATCATGTGCCATTAGCTATCCATTGTCTTACATAAGTTAAAACTTTGGACAACTTACACAATAATTTTCACCCTGGTTGACAAGGTTTTTTTTGTTGTCAAAACTTATATAGAGACATTAACACAAACTAAGGGCCATACTTCCTTGCATAATATCACAGGGCATTTTTATATATGTGACAATAGGTTCTATGCTTTGTATACACTTGTCTATGAATATATCATGTTAATAATGACCCATAATTTGGGCATTTGATCATTTGAAACAATGTGCAAATTTACCAAAGTTGAATATCAACCCCTAAGTCCAAAAAAATCTAATGAAATTGTGCACTTTTCACTACCTATTTCAATGTTCAATGATTTGGTGTAATTGAAATGATTTTTTTACTAGTGAATTTACACCAAATTATTTTTTCAACTTAGACAAAGGATTTTTCATAAAAATCAGGGGCCAAATTTGCTGGATTTTGATTTCCCCCTTCCCCCATCACTAATTTTTAATGGTAAGTTCCAATAGGCAATCAAGAACATATAAGGATTTTTTTTTCTACTCTCATGTCCAGTGTGCAACCAAATTTGACTAGCTTACCTATTTTCTAGACGATCGTCACCTTGGCTACATCACAAAATCCTTCAAAAAAAACATTGGTGTTATTTCAATGTTGAATTATCCTTCTTTCTTTGGTTACTTTAACAATCTAACATCTTTTGATTTATAATTTGAAAGTAAAAATGTTGATAGTAAACACACACATTTATGTCTTGTAATTGTTTAAACTAAAACAACATGCAAGCATAGGGCAACATGTCACCTTGACCTTTCCAATTTTGTGACTCCCTTAACACAAAATGTTTCTACATGTATAAGGTTTAGTCCACCTTTGATCTTCAAAACCATTTGAAGACAAGCCAAACCCTATGACGCTCGCTCTGTTGGAGAAGAGGCAAGGTTTAGGGCCTCCAATACAATAGGTTCTCTGACTTAGGCACTTCATAATATCGTACTACCTTGGCAACTTTGGTGATGTTTGTCGAATAATTGATTAATTATCACTGTCATTTTAACAAATAGAATATGTTTTTACAAAAAAATGGTTCATTGGAAAAAAAAAAAAACAATTTTTGAAAATTTCAACATTTCTGAAAATAATGTAATTAGTGTGGAAGCTGCCAAGGTACTATGGTAATCTTTTTTCATTTTGATATCTTAAGCACCTCAATGCTGCTGCCGCCCAACCTTTCCAATTTCAAAATGTGAATGATTAAGGTCCTTTACCTCAGATCTACCTCTCAAGTACAAACGCTCCAACATTAGGTCACATCCTCAAGGTACCAAAGCTCTGTCAACATACGGTTTGTTGAGGCCAACTATACATTGATGTCAGCCCAATTCTTAATTTTGTCCCAACCTTAGTCACAAGCCTAAGATTGTTTGTGAATCACTTACCTTCCTTGATGGCTTGCCAGAGAAAGCTTTTGTTGGTTTTTGCACATACCAAAAATGAAAAAAACACAACACAATGAAACGCAGAGAAACCACAAAGGGTAGAAAACACCACAAAGAAACAAGGCACAGAAGAGGAGCAATGTAAGTCCCCGAAAATATCAGAGCTGATGATGATCAGTGTCAGTAAGTACTTCAAGGATAACAGTAATGGCAAAGGCATGTTGGTTTACATCATGGTTGATGTCACAAATTCTTTCCCCACACACAATTGCAAGTACTACCTCCATAACTCCACTACTGACTCCCTTCTGTCACTTGCTCCAAACCGACCTCAAATTTCAATGCCTCATTAAACTCTTAACTTTACTCACATACGTCACACTTGCAAATAGTTTATTCTAATACCACCCTCACTCAACACCCACCTTCCTTGTGCCCTATATTTGCCTCCCTTTCCCAACTCCATTTCTAATCAAATTCCTTTGCTTCTCTATGCTCCCACCTTGACAACACATACACACACTCCACTCTTTGCTCATTTCTTTCATTGATTCTGTCATTACTAACACCTAGACTTCTCTTCTCTCACCTATTCATTTGAATTCAAAAGAGTACTCCACTATTGCTCATTATCAGGATTCAAGGTTCTCCATCTTCCCCTTTGCCCTCAACTAAGGTTTTCTTTGTTTTTCTACTCTTACTCTCGATCCTTGTATTACATTGCTTAATCTTGCATTCATTAGTGGGTGTGTATGTGAGGTGTCCATTCCTTTTTGAGGTGGGGGATTGGTCTGTACCTGAGTTTTTGGATGTGTTGATTTAGAGGCTTTCGCAAGGTTTTGGTGTCGGCTCTTTTTGGCGTTAAATCATTAAGCTTTTGGGTTGTTATAGTTTTAGGGCGTTTTTCTGTTGGATACCTATTCTTGATCCTTATTTCTTGTCTTGCTTAACCTGTATTCATTTGTATATGTGGGTGTTCTTTCGTTGAGGTCTTTTTGGTGTATATATATATTTTTAAAAAAAGTCTTTAATTTAGAGAGTTTTTTATTTTTGCAAGGTGTAGGTGTTGTCTTTTCTTGCTTACCAAATTTCTGAACTTTTGCGTTCTTATTTATTTTTGGGTGTTTTTGTTGTTGGGTGGTTGTGTTGTGGAATCGGGTTCGTTTTCAATAGAGCTTTTAGTTTTTGCAAGGTTTTAGTGTTGTCTTTTTTTGGGTACGAAGTTATTAAGCTTTTGGGTTAGCATAGATTTTTGGTTGTTTTCTGTATTGGAGGTGTTGGGCGGTTGTGTTGTGGTATTGGGTTGGTTCTTTCTTTTCTTTCTTTTTCAAAGTGAGTGAGTGGGGGAGGTTGTTGCTACTTTGTTGGTGTGTTTCTTTTTGGGTTGGGGGGAATTTGTTGAGTGTTTTTCTTGGGGGATTCTTGCTTAACTTACTTAGTTTTGGAGCGAAGTTTAAGAGTCTTTCTTGGTTTCAGGGTTTCAAAAGGGGAAAAAAACCAAAATAAATTGAGTTTTGTTGGAGCTATATGTATGTTCCTAGTTAGTCGTGGAGTTGTTCTTTTCAAATTTTTTTGTGTCTGTTGGAGTTTGTTCTCAAGTACTTCACGTTTGCAGTTGCAAAATTGTCTCTGGATGCATGTTGTCTCACCTCATTGGTTGGGAAGTCTGTTGGGCACCAGTTTTGGCCTACGCTAATGGCAGGGGCATGAATTGTGGGAGACAGAAGTAATCTTACAACATTTTTTTTTCCTTGCGCGGGTTGTCGCTGGATCGCTTAGGTGCACAGATCTAAGCTCTTCAAAGAAACCTCTTCGTATGTGTTTCTGGAGCAACAACTCCTGCTGCAAATTTCCTTGTGCTCTTTGCATTGAAGCAAGTTAGGTTGCGTCTTCGTCTTCGTGTCGTCGTCGTCGTCACTTTTGTTTGTTGTCGTTCTTGCTATTGTCATCGTCTTTTTGCGGCAACAGATCAACAACGGTTTGCTTTTTCTCGCTTCTTAAGTACCTCGGGTGGTGGTGGAAGAAAAATCTTCAAGCTTTTGTTGCATTTGTTCACGTACATTCTTCATTCATAGCTCTGGCTGGGTAGGTGAGGGACATTGATCATCTTTGCAGTAAGTAATTCGTGTTGTAAGATCTTGACCGAGAAGCGAGCGTTTGGGAAAACAAAAAGAAAGGGTTTTAACTTTCAACGCCCAGGGGAGGAATTGAAGAACCCACTGTTCAAATCCGCAAAGGAATTGGAATTCGGAATCTATTTGCCATCAGCATCGTGGATCAACGCATGGATCATCATCGCAAGAGTTTCTTGACAATGTCTACGTTGTGTTTTATTCTTCTGGTTTCGATGGTGGTATTTATGGAAGCAGCGCGTGCTTCTCCGCTTCTTCTCTCCATTGTCGATGCTGAAGAAGAAGCTCAAAATACAGGTGGGCGCAAACTCTTCAAGCTCGTCAACAGCAACCAGCTTGTTCTGCCTTACCATAACGGACCGCTGCTCACTGGAAGTTCAAGTTTGAATGTCTACGTCATTTGGTATGGTGATTTCAGTCGCGCTCAGAAATCCACCATCGTCGACTTCCTTGCGTCATTCCAACAGACGTCAGAGGAGGTGGTGGAACATCCCTCTGTGAGCAGCTGGTGGAAGATGACTGCGAGCTACAAGGATACGAAGAACGCAGTACCGTTTTCGTCCATCTCGCTAGCTGGCCAGAAAACAGACGCGTACTCGCTGGGAAAGAAACTCAAGAAGCTCGACATCGAAGCTCTGTTGTTGGAAGCTCTTGCACCTGGATCGATGCCGATCCCGTTTCCCGCTGATTCCAAGGCAATCTACTTCGTCCTCACGGCGCACGATGTATTTGTACAAGACTTTTGCATGAATTCATGCGCATCGCACTTCTTCACCTCGCCGACGCCTGCCGTAGAGAATCTGATGCTTCCCTATGCCTGGGTGGGAAACTCTGGTGAACAGTGTCCGGGTCTGTGTGCTTGGCCGTTCGCGCTTCCACACTTCGGTCCTCTTGGAGCCAAGCCTTTGATCCCTCCTAATGGCGATGTCGGGATCGATGGGATGGTGATCAACATGGCCAGCATGTTGGCAGGCGCTGCGACAAATCCTTTCAACAATGGATACTATCAAGGAGATGCTTCTGCGCCATTGGAAGCAGCGACGGCGTGCATGGGGATCTATGGTCAAGGGGCGTATCCGGGCTTTCCCGGTGAGCTTCATGTTCAACCTATTTCTGGAGCTAGCTACAACACTGACGGCATCAATGACCGCAAATTCTTGTTGCCTGCTCTCTGGAACCCCACATCGCTGGCATGCACACCTCCATCCTGAACCCCAAGAATTTTTCTTACACAAGCGATTTTGCTTCTGTGACTCAAGTTGTTTCATCATCTTTCTTTCCTCCTCATCATCAGCAACAAATGTTGTCAGCTCTTCTTGTACATATGCCCCCCCTGGCAGCAAATTTTCCAAGGGCATTAGAACTCTGTTCTCAAGTCTCATTTCCAAGTCTCCTCAAACAACATGCAAGAACATGAATGCTTTACTTGTGGCACATACCTCTCTCTCTCTCAATCTGCCTCCTTAGTTGCTTCACTAGGTATCTGATTTTTTCATTCTCTTGAGTTTCAGCCCACATTTGAGCAATCTTGAAGAAGACTTTGCAAGTTGATGTAGATCTTTTTCTTCTTGTCTCCCTCCCTTGGAATCAATCTTTCATGCAGACCTTGAGTTCTCTCTCTTTGGACATCTCAACAAAATGTGGAAGCTCAAGAACCTTAAGAACGTTAACTCATGGGATTGCAAGCAAACTCTGAGCATGATGACATATTCTGCTTCCTGATGAAGCTGAGATTCTGGTGACTACTCATGGTGATTTGGACCAGGATGAAGATTGATTGCTTTCCTGGTGTCTTCTTCTTCACCTCTAGTTGTGGAATTCAGAATCTCTTGGCTGAAGAGCTTTCAACATATCTTGGCAACATGAAGAACAATGACAACACTTTTTGAGTGTTTCTTTGCAAAAACACATGGACTTGCAGAGATTTTGCATTCACTGGTTGAATGCAGCTTGGGTGGTGTGGTGTTCATGTCTTTGTTGATGTTCCAAATATTAAAACAAGTAGCTCAATCTTTTCTCCAAAAGCTGGAATGCAAGGTGTGATAGTATGAAATCGAAAGATGAAGAAGTTGATACTGAGTGTAGACAGCAGCATTTGGAAGAAGAAGCTAGTGCAAGGAGTCTATCTCACAATTTGTAATATGGAGATTGTTGGGATTGTTCAAGTTGTGGTTCAGATCAAGCTGCAAATTCTTCCTTTGATTCACTTGTGCAGATGGTTTTTCTTTCTTTGATGACTCATCTTATGATCTGGTTTGATGTGTGAAAAAACCCTCAGCAATCTGACATTGGTGCATGAGCTTTACATTTGTGCACCTCTATAGTTGTCATACTGAATGATGACTACTCCATTTTCATATCTGGCTTGAATTATGTGGTTGAAGGTTTGGATGGCAGGAGCTTCATTGGCTGTAGTTTCTGGGGACCGCTGAGATTGCAAACCAGCATTGCTGCATTTTGGAAAATATCATAGTGAAGCTGTTTCTCATACTATCCATGAAGAAGAGTTTGGGTACTCTTTGTTGATGACATATACTCAAAAGGTTCTTACCACCTCGCTTGCATGTATACACAATAAGGAGACAATAATTTGTTCAGGTCTTTGCCCATCTCTGCTTATGTTCAAATGTTTACAACTGCTTGAGAGCTTCATATGTAATTAAGACAACCATAATCCTACAAATGAAAAAAAATGAAAAGTTGAATTTATATATATATGTGTGTGTGTGATATATCAGTTGAGATTCATATGCTTATCGCATTTTCCAACATGGTGCCAGCAGACTGAGTGTTGAACCTATTTCCACAATTTGAAACTAAGTGTGATCACTTGGTTGTTTTTGCACAGATGCAGACAGTGTTTTTTTGATAGTTCTGGAATGCAGATTGTTGTTCCTCTATCATGCTTGAATTTCCCAATCAAAACTGGCTCCAAAAACACTAGGCTCTGATTGATATCCACATGATCTGAATCACACGTCTGAGGGCAAGCCCCATATCAGCACTCGGCTGGTCACAGAGTATAGAGGGTGGTTTGGAGTTCATCCCCTTTCAGCACACAAACCAGGTGGGTAAGTTTCAGCAAAATTCAGTTCTTAAGCACATCCGAGCACCAACAAAAACATTCCCCATCTTGGGTCAAACCAAAAATTCAGGTACACCTCCAAGACTCTTCTTTACTACTTCTGTTCAGGAAAAAATCCCATATGGACTGGAAAAACACAAGGGGAAGAAAGTTCGGTCCCTGATTTTTTTTTTGTCATTGCCTCGGAAATTTGCATAATGCATAGAACATTTTTAAGTTCGGAAAGAAAGACAAATCAAAATCAGCTAAAAGACTAACACAAAAAGACAAAAACAAAGTCTTTGCGTCTGCCGGGAGTCGAACCCGGGTCTATTGCTTGGAAGGCAATTATCCTAACCGTTGGACTACAAACGCACTCATGGTTAAGAGAATTTTTGAGAATTGTTTTAGTCGTTAATTTTTACAAACACTGGAAGGATTTTAATACAGTTATCTCAGACCCCCTTTTAGTTGCCAACTTTCTGCCATTAACCTCAAGATGAAACAATTTCTAGAAACAATTTTCATGGTTGTAATTTCTACCAGAATGATCTCTTTTGAAGTGTTGTCTCCTAAGGTGTAAATAGTTCACAGGATCTGTTGAACATCGACAGAGATTCTACGAGACAGATTTGAGAGTTCTTACTCACAGGCTGTATGGTTCATATGGACAGATGTGGTTGTTCCGGTTGCAACTTCAATTGAGCAAACAATGCATGCATGTGACACTATCCAGCCGCTATTCCTTTGGGGCTATTCAATGAGTGTTATGAGGCCCTAAAACAAGTGGCTCATTGCCTAATGGCTCTGCCCCTTTATGGCAAATTCAAACCAACAACAATTAGAATATGAAATGTTCCAGGAAGTTCCCAGAAATTGAACTCACAATTCACAATAGCACCAGGTGAACATTCCTCAAGATGTGGGATCAAATAAAACAACAAGTAAAACACCTGGTGAACATTCCTCAAAATGTGGGACCAAATGAAAACTACATTGTTCTGTAGTCTCTCCCAACAAATTTAAACACCCATCCCAAATGTCACAGGATTATTTCACGGCTGTGATACTTTGCCATTATGATTTTCAGCTCCTCCTCACCATCCCTATCAAACCTGAAAGTGGCAGAACCCAAATCTGCCAGAAGCCTATGATTGGAACCTCCATGAAAAGACATTGATTTGCATTGCGCAAAGATCAAATCCCCCCCAGGTGAAGCATTCGCCAAACTTCGCCATCGCTGGTTGAAGGCCATATCTCAAATGAGAAGACATCTTTGTAAAAACTTGTTGAGGAAAAACGGCCATGGTAACTAAGTTTCCGTTTGTCCTGCCATGAACAGACATCGACCTGATTTCCTGCCAGTACAATCACTGAAATCCTGGGTGCACAACAGTACCAGAGCGCTAAAACCTGAATTCACCTCAAATTGTGCTTGTGGTGGACTTGCTTGATTGATTGACATGGTGGATTTTCTGGTCTAAGAATAATTTTTATAGTGCGTAGATGGTGGGTATATAAAGATGGAGGATACATTATTGCACAACAACTGCAAACGTGTGGACGCAAAGAAAGTCAGGGGATTGTGGTAATTTCTCAAAATCATCTATACCACACACCGGGTAGTAGTGATTTTGATCTGTTCTGAAATCTCTTCAATCTGTCACCAGCAGGAAAATTTACAAATCTTGGAATCTACGAAGGGCCCAAATATCCGAGTTGTGGAAAGTTTTCTTGGCGGCAGAAGTATGTGGATAAAACTCCTTCCCTATCGTCGAGTCAAGCTGCTGAAGAGACTGAAGGAATTATAGAATTGTAGTTCTCGCTCAGACAAAAGACTTGAAGACCGAAGCAGGACCAGAGCAAAGAAATGGAGCAATCGGTACCCCCTTGGTTTTATCCCATAGTCTTTGTCCGAAAAGTTTTCATTTGACGCTATTTATTTGTTGGTCCATATTGCTTTCACCATCATTCCGTGTACTCAGCGCAGTGCGAACTGTTCTTTCGCCTTTTACTAAAGTATACCGTGTGCAGGGTACAAATAACGGCATAACTCAATTTTTAGGCTGCCTCTTGCGAGGCCCACAAACAATGGAAAACTGGAATTTTTTTTATGTGATAACTAACAATCTCTTATAACAGTCGGAAAATGCACCAAGGAAATGGTTTAACACTCCTATATTGCTCTTCCCTCTCGTGGTAATGGGAACACACTTTTGTCCAGGGAGTTTTTGTTTATAGTCAAAGTTGCGACTGTTGAGATAAATCAGAGGTACTTGAAATCCAAATTTAGAAACCTGACGGTTTTTCCTATTTTTTCCCACAATTTTCGTGACTGAAAACGTTCAAGATGACTTCATTTTTTAGTATTTAATTTTTTAAATACTCTTTTTGACGAAGTTGCACCAGTAAAAAAAAGGGATGACTGGGATCTGACATGGTGTTTTTTTCCGCAGCATAACGATCTCTCATGAGAAGCTCAACCCTCTGATTGGCTGTCAGGTCACAAGTTACACCCCATAACCTCAGTCCAGTGTTGCATTAGTGACCTACTAGGTAGAACAAGGTACTAAAGGAATTGTAATTTCTTGCAATAGAAACATAAACACTAGACTCCACATACACATCATTTGAGCTCTGCATTGCTGCACACTACCAGTGACCATCAATTATTTTAATTTTTTTGTATGTTTTCATAATTATGTCAATGTCTAATTTAATTTAAATTAATATTCATTTCATGGACATGAAAAGGCACATGTTAATTTATTTTTTTAATATCCATGTTGGTCGATTGGAAAAAGGAGTGAGGTAGTTCTAAAGTGGATTATTAGGAAAGGTGGGAGATAGTTATTATGAAAGTTAATAGGAACAGGAAGTAGTTATAAAATAGTTAGGCTTGAAAATGAGATAGTTATTTCTGAATTGTCTTTGGAATCGTCCAGGGACAACCATTAAACCAGAATGGTCATGTAGAAGTGACATACAAAACTTTTTGTATAGAACCCTATATAAACCAGTTCCTATGTCACTGGAATATGTTGGATTCCAGTAACAAAATTGGTAATCCAAGAATTCTCCATACTGAGAGGCCATTGATTGACAGAATAAAAAAACGGATTGCTAGAGGAAAAAGCACAATGAGCAAGAAAACAGTGAGAAGATTTTTCCCCATGAGGAAAATGATTGGGCAGAGAAGAACAAGAACAAGAGGAAATAGCATTTATGGGAATGACTATGAAGGCCAACAGAGTCCATGGCTGAAGGGTTTCTGGCTGCAAAATGGACACCTCAATAATGGTGAATTGTCTTCTCTCACCCACTGGGAAGAAATCTACTGGCATGCACCATGGACGCTGATACTTTCTCAGCAGAAAAGAATTGAGAAACTCCAAATATTAATGGAATTTCTAGTCAAAACAAACAACTACAAAACACAATTTCTACACAAAACAGAGTTTGTTGTTATGGTTAGACTTTACACAGAGTGTTGTCACCATCCAGAGCTTTTCCATTTTAGGGTAGCTGAATCAATGTCTTGGTCTCGCTTTTCCTTGTCTTTTTGAAACCAATCACAAATGCGGCCTGCATTTAAATCCTCAATTGCTGCACCTTCTTGCTCTGCTATCATCCTCAATAGGTTCAGAGATGAGACCTGTGCAGGCAGACACCTACCACAACTTAATCACTGCATATACAACCCACTCAGGAATATATGTTTGAAAATCACTATTCTCAATTGAAAGTTCAAGAAAAGAAATCTCCTTAGCAGTGTCACTTCAATCCACAACTGTGATTGCTGTTGAAACATGATTTCTAGAGAATTCAAAACCTGAACAAGAAAAAAGGGGGGTTGTAATGGAAGTGAGATAAGAAATAATTACAGTGAGGCGGCAGAGAAATCGCTCGTGCATGTCCAAGTTCGACATTTCAATAAGCCCAGCTTCCTCCGTTGTTAAAAATGAGCCTGGAGTTCCATCATTACTACTAGCCTTTACAGACATCTGCAGTGACTGTTGTTGCCTTCCAATACCTGTGACATTCAAATCTCCTTCTGGTAAGAAAAAGTACTTGGGAAGTGGAGACCCCCAACACCACGGGAAGGATGATCGCTGGTCAAGTTTGAAGTTATCGTTTCTGTGCAGAAGGTACATACATCAAAATGGAATTTACAAAGCAACAGCAAATGTGCAAGTCCTTAGTCAATGTTGATCAATGTACCTTCCTACCCTACCAGAAGGCATCCAAAATTTATCATAGAAAAACTAAATAGGAAGTCTGAGAAATCAATCACAGAGGGAAAATGTTACCTGGATTTGCAGACATTGGTGCTGGGACAGAAGCCAAAGATTTTACTGAAGTTTGTTGCCAGAGCTGACCCCTTCCTGCTAAATGACCGCATACCCTACAATTTCCTGCCTGCGCTAAGCTCATCATCATCCTGTATGATACCTGGAGGAGCGAGCAAGAAAAAATCTAAAAGAAAATCTTACAATCCCTAACTTCTCCTGAACCCTGAAACAGATGGAGACGGTAGCAGAAGTGGCAAAAAGATCTTAGATTTTGGAATTTGCAAAACTGCTAGTGGGGGAAAAAAAAACAGGCTTTTGCACCTCTGTCCTCATCAAAGCAAAAAACGTCGAAAGAACCCAAATCAAGCCTCAGAAAACAAGTAGTTCAGGACTGCCACAAGACTCATGCTTCCGATACTGAGAGATCTCGAGAAAGCTATTTATTTGTGTACCGAATTTGAGTCTGCGAAAAGAAAAAGTTATTTCAGACCATGGACGGTGACGGACTTGACAGTTCACAACTTTGCAATTTGCTGCTTGTGGGTGGGTGGAAGAAGGAAAGGAATGAAGGAATTGTGTGATTGGAATGCAGTGGAGAGCCAGCACTGAAGCCGAAAAGCAAAAGCACAAGGCCACTTGTTTGCGACGCAGACCCCACAACGAAGAAAACGCTCTGGATTTGGATAACACATCCAAACAAGGTCCTTTGTCAGATCCCTATTATTTTGGGACTCCTTCTTCTAGATCCCTACTATCGTTTTGGGACCTCCCCTCGGACAGTCCTGTTGGAAGGGTATAAGAAATTGCACAAAAACCCCTCCGGCTATCAGTGCGGTTCTTAGGATTTATCGTCGTGATTCTAAAAAATTTCAAGAACCGATTTTCTCATACACCATCACGGTTCTCAAAAGAACTGAAATAACCGCCTACGCAACCACCAGTTCTTTATCGGTTTGTCCATGAAAAGAGTAAGTTCTTTAAAAAATAACCTGAACTTGATTTTATTTTATTTTTTTAGGGGTGGTCCCCTTTTCTTGTCCCCTGAAAGTTCATTGTAACCTAGGGGATATCTCTAGCAAACTAATTTTTTCAGTTTATCACGTTGCGAGGCACCAAGCTAGCTAGACGATGAACAACACCGCCATCACATTAGCCAGACCACTCACCGATTGTTCTTTCTCTTAAGCAAGAAACTCCTCAATCTTATAGGACACGTCTATCGTGCAAAACACCAGCTGATACTGCAGCAAACAAGATGCAACATCTGCAGCAGTTCAGCTTCCTTGTGTTATCATGGGCATCAGGTAGATTATTTACTCACCTTCTTCATCATGACCTAATTTCAGCTCCTGCTAGAGCTGGGATCTAAAACTGCTGTAACTTGAGAAGAGATGATTACATGATCATTAGAGACTTTCTCGGTAGTTTTTGAGTCCAAAGACGACTTTCCTCAAATGGCCTACTTATAAAGCACACTGACAAATTGACAACTCAGAATCAAAGATTTATTGCAGGAACACAAAAAATTTCAACGCAAATTTGTTTTCTGAGGCTTGATTTGGGTTCTTTTGACTTTTTTGCTTTGAGGACAGAGGTGCAAAAGCCTGTTTTTTTCCCCCACAAGCAGTTTTGCAAATCCTAAAATCTAAGATCTTTTTCCAACTTCTGCTACTGTCTCCATCTCTTTCAGGGTTCAGGAGAAGTTAGGGATTGTAAGATTTGAGATTTTTTCTTGCTCGCTCCTCTAGGTATCATATAGAATGATGATGAGCTTAGCGCAGGCAGGAAATTGTAGGGTATGTGGTCATTTAGCAGGAAGGGGTCAGCTCTGGCAACAAACTTCAGTAAAATCTTTGGTTTCTGTCCCAGCACCAATGTCTGCAAATCCAGGTAACATTTTTCCTCTGATTGATTTCTCAGACTTCCTATTTGGTTTTTCTATGACAACATCTGAGGTCAGTATCTCAAATTCCACCCAGTTTCCAGATTCACTCTGTACATAATAGGAAAGAGACACCAGACCTAAGTGGCATGAATGGTAGAGGAAGGAATTCAAAACAACTGGGAAGCTCCATGGCTGCCTTTTTGGTGGTACTGCATCTGAGAACTGTGTTTGACTTTGGCAGTGTCATGATACCACAAGGCATGCTACAAACAAAATGAAATTCATATAGTGATTGAGAAGACAGACTACTGGCATCACCAATAGTCCATGCAAGAACAAACACCATCCTCAAAGTGATGAAAGCAATTTGGATCCCTCACCATGATTGCTCTCCCAACTATTTTTTAAATGAACTTTGTGGAAGAGTGGCAATATTCACAAACCCACAGATTTTTTCTTAATCGGAGTGGAGTACCAGGGGCTGTGTTGATGAGCCTGAGTGCAATAGCCAGTTTCTCACTATGGTGACACGAATGAAACACCTTTTCTTCTTCCACATCATGCAGCACAAGTTTAGTATGTGACACATAACCCAGATCATGCACGAGCCCTGACAATCTCTTCAGTTCTGCACGAATTTCAATCATCTGAGGATGGTGTTGATCATCTACTACAAATGTATGCACCTGATTGTTCACTTTGATCCAGGTGCGACCCGGGTTTTTCTTCTCACCTCTTTCATTTCTCCCCTGTGCAACCTTCTCCCAGAGATGCCTGTTTCCGGCTGCAGCATAGATGTTTGATAGCAGCACATAGCCTGAAGCATTTTCAGGCTCCAATTCAAGAATCTGTTTAGCAACATGCTCTCCCATCTCCACATTACCATGAAAACTGCAAGCACTGAGCAAAGCCTTCCAGGTATTTGCATGTGGTTTATGGGGCATTGCCTTGATCATATTCTCTGCCTCCTGTAGATGGCTGGTGTGGCCAAGAAAGGTCAATCATGCAGGTGGAATGTTCCAACTTTGCCAAAATCATATAGACTGTGCTCATTGAAGCATAACAGCGCATCCCTTCATCCACCAAACCTGCATGGCTACAAGCTGACGGAAGACAAACAAAAGTGATATCATCTGGCTGTACACCTTCTTCACACATCCATTCAAACTGTTTAAGAGCTTCCTTACCATGCCCATGCATGGCACATCCTCCAAGTATGGCATTCCAAGAAACCACGTCATGTGATGCCATATTGTTGAACACTCTCCAAGTGTCCTCCATGCTCCCACATTTTGCATACATGTCAACCAAGCAATTCCCAACTTTGACATATGAGTCCCATCCACTTTGAATGACCTGCTCATGAGCAGACCTGCACTCTTCAATTGCAAGTACACTGGTGCATGCATTCAGCACTGCTACAAAAGTAAAAGAGTCTGGCCGCACAACTTCCAGTTGCCTTTGTCGAAATAGTTCCAATGCCTTCTGCCCTTCATACATGTCACATGTCCTGATAACATGGCAGTCCAAGTGACCGCATCACAAGATGACATCTTGTTGAACACTCTGTGAGCATCCTCCATGCTCCCACATTTTGCATACATGTCAAGCAAGCTAGTCCCCACAAAGACATTTGAATCCCATCCACTTTGAACGATCTGCTAATGAGCACACCTGCCCTCTTCAAGTGTAACTAGGCTGACACATGCATTCACCACCCCCACAAAAGTAAAAGAGCTTGGCTGCACACCTTCCTGTTGCATTTGTCGAAAGAGTTCCAGTGCCTTCTGTCCTTGACCACATTTCACATGTCCCAGTATCATGGCAGTCCAAGTGGCTGCATCTCGAGATGGCATCTTGTTGAACACTCTCTGAGCATCCTCTATGCTCCCACATTTGGCATACATGTCAACCAGGCTACACCCCACAAAGACGTCAGCCTCACAACCACTTTGAATTATCTGTTCATGAGCCTGCCTGCCCTCTTCAAGTGCTCCTAAACTAGCACATGCATTGAGCAGTGGAACAAAACCGAATCTGTCAGGAATCTTCGATTCGCGTTCTCCGACCGACAATCCCACCATTGCGAAGGAACCGAAAAGAATTGCCGCCAAAGGGTCTCTATCTGGACTGCTGCTGCTGTTAGTCCACCCTTTCCACCCCAACTTGTTGCCAGCGCTTTGCTGCGGCAAGAAGTGACTGCATGTCCTAACCGACGCGACTCAAGTGTGAGTCGATGGCGCACTGCCATTACCGCGAAGGTTTGATGAAGCGACAGAAGTGAGGGACCTGGAATTCGCAGCAGTGCCTCGACAAAGGCAGCAGTATCACAACCACACAAACGGCTTCAGCATACTGGTTCAATGCAGAGCTCGCCACAGCCCAAGACCACGAAAAGATGGAGAGTTTTGCCTGAAAACAAATCGCACAAATTCAAAACTGTAATCGTCGCGCCAAACTCGAGAGCGTAATAGTACAGTAGACGTACACAAACAAAGGCCACGCGAAAGAATCAAGGGAGAATGAGGTGGGAGAGACACAAGGATTGGCCAGCTTTGAGTGGCCGATGTCTCACACGTTGCCCTCCGTGACCGGGGCGCGGCTGTTGGCCTGGGCACGTGCACACCTTTGCCCTCGCTTTGACGGGTGCGCTCCACCACCCTGCCAGACCTTGACATCCTTTTGACCGAACAATGTAAGCTTTCAAAAACCATCTCTGGGTTTGTAGTGCTGAAGAACACTTAACCACAAGTGGCAATCACATCATTGCTACATTTGTATTCAAATGTGTATTGGGACGAAATGGTTCACGACCCATTGTTGCAAAGTTGGAACATGAAAGTTGGATCAAAAAAAAAATTGAATTAAACTTTGAGGCATTAAATATTGTTGTGTTTTGTAAAAATTGGGTGAAAGCAAATTATATTAAAAAATAGCGCAACAATCAAAAGAGATGAACACATCTTCACATTTGTGAATTTGAACTCCCTTATTCCCATTTTTGACTAATCCTTTGCTTTCTCAATTTGTGTGAAACACGTTTATTTTCCAATGATCCAAAGGAAAAAAGATGAAAGAAAGTTTTACACAAAGATAGTTGTAGGACTCGAGTGGTAAGAGGCGTTGAATTTGACCCCATTGATTTAAAATATAAGCCTTTAAGGTTAGATTATGGAAGGATGTGATCATTGGTGTATGGTTTAATGGAGAAAATTTAATTTGGAGTTACACAAATGTGTTCATTTTGATTCATCATAAATACCAATTGCATCATGGTATTTGAATAATTCAATATTAACATCTACATTTAGATCATAGTATTTGGTTGAATTTTCAAATTAATATATACTACATGATCTTCTTGAATTTTTCTAATTTTCAATTGTTGTCCCTATTAAGATTATTTAGTTAATGAAATTATAATGCA
Organism: Sphagnum tenellum; assembly: GCA_963921925.1. Classification (NCBI taxonomy): domain Eukaryota; kingdom Viridiplantae; phylum Streptophyta; class Sphagnopsida; order Sphagnales; family Sphagnaceae; genus Sphagnum; species Sphagnum tenellum. The sequence goes on along the minus strand of OY998158.1, from coordinate 8,230,871 downwards.
TAACAATTTAAAACAAGTGATTTATATCATCTTGTCATTTGTTTTCATACCTAAGTTCATCAGTAATAACATCATATTTGAAAATTATAATATTGGCACATCATTAAAAAGAGAACACTATAGTTAGATGTGTAATATTTTGATGACTGATTTCAGTCATATCAATCAAAATACACAACTCCATGTGGGCATCAAGTCGTCACATGTGAAACATGTTGTGTGATTGGAGTATAATGCTACATTTTTTAGTCATAATGAACACTATTACTTTTGATATTAATCATAATAAACACAATAAGTCACTTTGAATATATGGTTTTGTCTAGATCTTGATCTTATAATCATCATATAGTCATGATGTTAGTAGAAAAAATTCATACTTTTGTAGTAGGGAGTGAGATGAACAAAAATGTAGATTTTAATATCAAACTTTTGAGAATATTTGGGCGTGAATAAATGAATAACCATTTTCTTTTTAATAAATCAAAGACATTGGTTTTCCATAAATATTTTATGGATTTCTTTGATAAAGTTTCGAATATGCACATTAGAAAGACCATATTTACAAACAATAGACCATAATCTAATCAGGATGATGATAAACCCAATTAATAATGTCATGTTTATTGAAAAATGGAATTGTTATGTAAAGGTTTTTCCAAATTACTTATGGGGGTAGTTGTCATGTACTTGGAGGCTCTTCATTCCATAGGAGAATATATGTCTAGAGTTGTGTAGTCTAATAATTTTGGTAAGACATAACAGATCACTGTGATAAATATTGAGCTTTGAAGGATTTAAAAACCTTATAGTGATTTTTTTAATGCTACCTTTTGTACGATGAGATTAATGATTATATGTCCATGATTTAAATGAAACTTTTGAATTTTATAATATGGTATCAAGTAATATGTTTGAAGATACTTAATCTCTATTATGAATGTTGTATGAAATGGCAACTTTGTTAAGCACTTGGAAATAATAGGGAGCAAAGTGGGTTTTTCTTCCTATCTTTCAAAATAGTAGACTAGATGTGTGTGCTTTAGAAATAGTCATTCCCTCCCTAAAAAGCCTAAGAAAAATATTTCCATAAAAACCTAGACAATTTGTTCTATTTGTTTCCTAACATGAACTTTGGATATACATTGTTCATAAAGTGACATGCCTCATAAGAATATGTTTAATCTTCATTTTAGTGCCATCTTTCTTAATACATTTTATAGGTTTAACACAAATGGTAATCATTTGCTCGCAATCATTTTCCCTTATTGGAATCCTTGTATTCATTTAAAGTGCAGGCTTATAAATTTGTAGAATTGATTCCTTTCAATATTACTACACATGTTCTTTTTGGCAACCCTCAATATGCAAAATTGCATGTTACTCTTCCAAATGTGGTGACATTTTTTGTAAAAAAATCAAATCAAGATTTGTAAATTTTTTAAAAAGAAATATTTTATTTAATTATTTATGAATAATGATGCATGGATGGTTTGACATGATTATTTGTTATTTAATTTTGATTTGAATTCAGTGTGATCCATTGTTCCTTGGTGGCCACCAAACACACCAAGGGGTTCCAATCTGAAAATTGTGGATTTGATAAGGATATTGTCAAACATAATCTATCATTTTTAATTTTATACATGTGGTTTGGTGGCCATTAGGTGCCTCTTGCAAACACTTTAGGATTTTTGTTGTAATTCAATGACTTGTTTGAAATATCATAATGGCGTTTGGTGGTTGCTAAATGTTTGTTGAAAATAATAATTGATTTTCATGGTGACTTAATGTTTTGTATAAGATTTCAATTAATTATTGATAGAATCTCGACAATTGACCATCAATTTATTTTTTTAATTATGGATAACACATTATGTGTCATGTTTTTATACCATGTTTCATTGACACATTTTGTTGTTGTTTTAGTTCAATGTTTCTTTCAAGCCAACTACACCAATCAAAGGCACTTCAATGAGTTCATGTTTATCTTCATGGCCTATTGGATTTTTTAAATTATTGATTTTCAATGTCAATGGCATGTTGTGTTGTTTAGCAAGGGAATGTTCAAGGTGGTTCAAGTTCATTATGATGTTATCATCAAATATCCTAAACCTTATTTAAGTTCCTATAGCGAATTACTTTTGGTTCATGAAACTTATGTGAACAATAATAATGGTGATATTTGTAATAACCAACCCCCTTTAGGTATGCACTTTGAATCATTTCATTTGTTTCCATTTTATCATTTTCATGCCAATGTTTATGTTATGACTTTAATACATGATTATTATATGTTTTGATATGTCTTTATTTTTTTGTATTGACTTTTTTTTATAGTTGGTTTGGATTGTTGTTCCCATACTGCACAACATTGTCTGCGATTTTAAAAGGGAAAAAATGATGTTGGCCGCGTGGTTTTTTATTTCAAAATGGCATTGATATGCATATTTGACTATGGACAATCACAAAACTTCTAATACTAGATGGATTTGACATTATTTTTAAAGTTTACACAATCCTTGAAGGTTTCTAAAGACAAATTTTTAAAATTTAAAATAGTGGATTATCCAATTATGATAGGTTTCTTAGTTTTTAATTTTTTATGAAGATTCTTGGTGAAATCCTTATGGTGTTTTAACAATTTAATGGCCACCAAGTTCAATTCATATTAAAAACATTTAATAAATTCTCTTTACATGTTATGTAATTTTGAATTTTGTGAATATTTCAACTTCTTTTGCTTTCATTAACAACTTAGTTGCCACCACACCTCAAGGTTCAATTTGTATTTGAAATTAATGGCCACAAGGTTTAATTTCTGCAAATGAAGTAAGATGTTAAAATTTCAAGATATTTTTGTTGTGGTAACAATTGGATGGCCACTAAGTTGTATATATAATTGAAAGGTTCTTGTTTGAATATTTAAACATTGTAAATTTTGTTTTCAAAATTTTGAATTTTGTAAAGTTCAAATTAAGTTAAATGTGTTTTTGATGGATTCAAACATTATCAAAGTTCAGCCCTATAACACAAGAATAACAAAAGTCATCATAAATGCACAAAAATAACATGTGTGTTAATAAGTTTCTTTAATATATGCAAATGAAAATTCAGAAAATATAAATCACAAACCTTGAACCTTAAAAAATAAGAACAAATTTTTTCAATGTCGAAGAATAAAAACTAAGAACTTTCAATCTCCAAAAAAAAAATCAAGAAACCTTCAACCTCCAAATTTTCTAAATAAATAAACTTGTAAAAACCTTTCAGCTTTATTAATTAAAAAATAATAATTTTAATTTATAACACATGATATGGTAATTACATCACCAAAAGACTAAAAAATGTACAAAATGTTTGGAAAAAAGACCTCATTTTTTGACAATAGCCATAGGTGCAAAAAGGTTATTAGTGTAAAGGAAAAGATTTGTTGATTTATTACCATGTGTCATTTGCTTAAAGGATTCTCGCCCAAGTTTCAAATTTTCAAATTCCAAATTAGATGTTAATTATATATTAATTGTCCACATGTTAATTTGGTTGATTTAGTTACTTTGGTTTACATGTTTATTAGATGTTGATTGTTAGAAGGAAAAAATTATCCTCTACAGTTCATCTTGAATTTATTTATAATAGGCATAAACCCATGATTGGTTTGAACAAATTGACTTTTGTTAATAAAATGATTAAACGTTTATGGTATAAGAATAAAGGATATAAAGGTAGATCCACATGTAAACCCTAATTGAATTTGTAATACAATATACACATTGCTTTTAACTTAATTTCAAAACCAAACTTTTAGCTTAATAAAGTTTATGGTTTGACAAGTCTATAAGGTGACATGATGTTGTGAGTTGCAATGTGGTGGAAATTTAGTAACAAAATAATTGAATAGTAGTTGCAAAATAGTGTAAATGTAGTATTTATATAATGACAACCTAGTGGCACAATTAATTGCAAACAAGTTGAAAGTGTCATACCTTTTGGGCAGTGAAAATGCATACATGTGGCATGATCATATGTGTCAAGGTTGTACACTAATTGCAAAATAATCATTGATTGGGTGCTACATTTACCTTGGTTGTAATGTAGTATTATCACATGTTACTAAAATGCAACTTGTTAACAAAGTTAAACATGGTTGACTATAATCATATTTACAATGTGTAAATTATATTGTATAATTGTCCATCTTACAATCATAGTATAATTCCCTAATTTTTTAACTTGACATTTTATTTATTGATTCCTCGTATTTTCATGGGATAATTATAATGTAGTTGTATATTAGTTGTTTTGGAGCTCTAGTTGCAAGTCTTCAATCTAATTATTGTGAACATTATTTCTCATAATGTTAATATTGTTTTCTTTTGTTTGTGACATATTCCAATGGTATGACTTGTTATACCACAACTAATACAAACCAATGATGATTTGGTTGAAATACTAATGATAACTGTTTTGATTATTGTGTTAGTTTTTTGTGTAATTAATGTGTCATTATTAATTTTTGAAATTGGTCCATTTTCCTTGCAAACTATCACAACTTCTTTATGTTTTATTAAAGTGTCCCTCTTCATACCTATGGTTTTTAGACATAGATATGGTAACAAACCTACCTGAAAAACAATGGTAAAGAAAATGTATATTGTTTTAACTTATAAAAAATTCATTAATTTGAATGCTCACAATAAACCTATCATAGGCACAAAAAACCACAAGAAAAGGAACTAAACCAAGGACACAACAAGGAAAACAAATCACAAGAAATGCAAACCTAAGTCTGATCCAAAAATAAAAACACAAAAACATAAGACAAAAACATGATACATGTTGAAAGATGATTCAAAAAGAATTTTATGTTAATAACATTTGAGAACAAAAGTTATAACAAGAAAACGTACCAAAAATTTGTCGCAACCCCACTTTGGGCTAAGTGGGAGGATGAAACTCCCACTCCCAAAGTTGAGGATTTGGAGTCTTCCGGGACTCCCGAATGTTTAGAGTTTGACAGCAGAGGCCAAAACACCTCGGTGTCATTGGAAAGGTCTTGAAGTTTAAATGTCCAAAATGCCTTCACATTGGTCATTTGGACATCTACAGCCCAAGTTATGGGCAAAAGAAGGGTTGAGAGTCAAACTAGCAGTTTGACTCCCGACCACTAAAAGTCAGGAATCAACCTCTTTCCGACATCCGAATTGGGAGTGCAACATGGCATTGGAAAGCTCTTGAAAAGAGCTACAACTTTGGTTTAGACTTTGCTTTGATCAGACTCTGCAGTCGGGAGTTATGAGCTCCCAAAGTCCCGGGACTCCAACCGGGACAATTTCGGGACAATTTCGGGACTCCAACTTGAGAGTCCCGGGAAAAAAAGCCATTTGGATGTAACATTCGCAGAGCGTTGCAGTGAATACTATATGGGGGAAGGTGGTGGCTTCCCCCGAGTCTAGGCCGTGGTGAGTCTTGTGAGTCAAAGTGCTTGTGGCTTGTCCCAACACCCAAGGGTGTTCCCGAATGTGAACTAACCCTTTTGTGGTTGGTTTTGGATGCAGATTCGAGCTTGATAATCTAGTCCCTCTTCCTAGTCTAATCCCGGGACTTCTAGCACACCCCTCTACCTCTCTATAGTGCTGGAAGTCGGGAACGGCCCCCAAGTCCCAACTTTTCGCAACTCTACATAGTTGGACCCTCAAGCGGGTTCAACCCGGGACTTGGGAGCGCATCAAAATTGGTGTTGAATAAATTGAAACTAATGGAAGGTCCTACCCCTATTTATACCCCATTTGGGGACCTAGTTCAAAAAAGCTTCCATAGAAGTTTTCATGTGTGCATCGACCAAGGAATCTTCTTGAAAAGCTTCTTAATTAATAGTGAATTAAAAGTCATTTAAACTTAATTAAAGGTTAATGAAGAGTTAATTAAAGGTTAATTCAAACTTAATTAGGACTTAACTAAAATTTAACTAAAAATTAAATAGGATTGAATTAAAAGTTAATTGAAATTTATTTAGGATTCACTATTAGAAATTTGGCATTTTGCAACTGCCTTATGTAACTGGTTTTCAGTTACATAAGACACATGCAACTGGAAATTCGCCCAGTTGCGAACGACAAGTTGCATGAAAATTGCAGTTGCATGCGACAATACGTATATGACAAGTATATACGGTTGGGTTATACGGTTTCATCCACCCATACTCTAAACTAGCAGTTGAACGTGCGACTACATGCAACTACAGGGGTTGCGTTCACACTGCATTACATGTTAATTAGCTAACCCAATTGTATGCGAACACGTGTACTTTTATTTTGTAATTATATATTTAGTTTTAAAAATTACTTTGATTAATCTAGACCGTCCAAGTCGTAGCCGTTGGGGTGCGGACACGTGTCGGGTTTAAGGCTTGATCAACCATGCTATGTCATTGTACACGTGGCACAGATTAAGGTTAGGGTTATAGGGTTTACCCCCCATTGAATTATTAGGATGATGCCATATGGCAACCTAGTGACCGCACGATGTAGTTACAAATGCAACTAGTATTTTGGTAGCTTGAAGCGCCACGTGTCACATGGTCCCACTTTACATGTGTTAGGGTTTTCATCTTACCGTTTATAGTGTGCCACATGGCAGCACAACAACTGTTAGATTTAGTTACAAATGCAACTATTGTTTTAAGGTTGAGTTATGCCACTATAGTGACACGTGCAACTAGATTAGTAGCATTAACCATTGCCTTGCCCATATTAGGGTTCCTTACACACCTACACCTACTTTAACTAATGTACATTATACATGTCAAATCTCTATTATATTCCACTTGTGCTGAAAAATCAACTAATAAATATTACACAAATCGATCTGTGACCAACAAATTACCCTTTGTAATAACATTGAAATTCCATCCAATGGGGATTAATGGCCATTGTTCCAATTATAGCAACCAAAAATCCATCACTTTATCAGGTCTATTAAACCTGACAATGTCCAAAATATCATTGACACCCAAAAAAGGCCATAACTACTCATTAAGGTTTTGGAATTCAAAAATCAACTAGCTCCCGACCTATAATGCCCCTAACTTAAGCATGCTTTCGCATTAAACAACCTTCCCATATAGTGCTTGAACCTATTACATCCTTTAACACACATTGTGGGGGATCATCATTCTCATTTGGCATCAACAACGGGGTGTTGCTTTTACCTGCCACAATTGAACTTAACTGGACTCGGAACCATGACTCCTTGATTGGCACCCCATGGTGGACACATCCTTGTCTTCCAACACTTGTTATCAGCCCCTTTGCTACAACCTTCGCATCAAGGTTACATAAGACAATTGCTTCCCCTGCTTTAAACTGCACATCAACCAATAAAAAACCTTCATTCAATTTACCATGAACAACCAATTTAAGAAAATTGAATTTTTGTTACAACATTGTGTCAAACAGGGCATTTGTGTTCCCTAGTTATGAATCATAAAAACTCAAGAGCATGTTGGTATTAACTTACCTATTGCCTTGCCTTCTCTCCTACATTCCCCACCCTTGCACCAATATTAGAGCGTAGCCGACTGCTCACACCTCTTTCAGGTGCTGGCATAATTACCGCCTTTTTTTGCACTTTCTGCCACACCAAATCCATCAATGAATACAAATGTGAAACCATGTTAATGATTTCCCTTGAAGCTTATATGCACCTAGACCCCAAATAATGTGTTATTAGCCCCTTTTTCTTAATCTTTAAATTGTAACATAAAAAACAACAAATCTAGCTTCCACAATCTGACTTATGTCCTATTTTAGCCATGTAGTTGGTGCAATTCCCAACATCCCACACATATGCCATTGATATACACTACAAGAGTACTCCCACAATTGAACAATCCATAGCATTTTGTATACTTTAACTTTAATGTGTTGGTCATGTTGGGCACTTAGATCGTACCTTCGAGGGCGGGCGTTGGCGGTTGCTCTCATCTACACAGTCACCGCCTTTGCAAGCTACTCCAACTTGAATGTCCTTCCTTAACATATTAGGATTCTGCCCCATATCCTCTCCTATTAGCACATAGTTGGGGATATCCTCTCTTACTAACACATAGTTTGGGACATGTGAAGGGACAACACCATCCACTTGTTGGCCCACCCCTGTTCCTCTAAACATATGATGGGCTTTTGGAGCCAATTGTGTGGCACTCTCAACCACTGTTGTGCCTGACCCTTGTTCATCAAGATCTGAATGAAGAACCTCATGTAGGCTCTTTGCAACACCAAGAATCTCAGGGGATCTAGTCTCCTTAGGAACATCTACCTTTTCAATGTTCACAGTGGCTGCAACAGTTTTTGGGTTTCTCACATTCACACCATCTTCTCGACATGCTAGCAATTGTTGCATGAAATCTTCTACCTTAGCATTAATTTATCCATCCCTTCAAGAACTTGGGAAACTTGGCCACTCATCTCTGGCAGCTCCTTTTCAATGGCAGTCAATCGAGAAAACCAATTGGGAGATTGTGATGCCTGCCCAATAAACCCATCAAAAGATCCTTATAAATCCAACATAAGTATTCCACTTACTAATTATTATCAAACTCATGAAGGCAGAAAAAAAATGAATATCTTTCATGAGAATAGAGAAATCTTCGTTCTCACGATGAAGAAGAAACAACAAGGCTAACACTTCCTTAGGAAGCCACAGAAAGAACCAAGCAAGGGAAGACAAGAAACAAAAGAAAAACAAAATTCAGAATATCAGACTGGGCAAGATTAGAGACCACATATGCACCAACAGGAGAATTAAGAGATATCAGGAAAACACAGAATGAAGGATCTGGAATACTAGAGCCGATGAATTTGATTCAAGAGATACTGCTAAGCAAACCATTGTTGAAATACTTAAAATTGTGAATGAGGCAGTAGATGATACTTCATCCACCACTGTAAGCTCAAGTGTGAAGCAATTGCATGAAACAACAGACTTATGCAGCTTGAATCCACAGGGTCATTATGCCTCAGTAGACACAGTACCTGATGATATCATTTCCAAGACAGATACAAGTAAAAGCAGTGAGGGGATGTCACTTGGTAAGTTGTTTGGAAAGGCTACACCAGCTTCTGCTGATGATGGTTCTGCTTCAGCAAACTTTCTGGTTGAGGTAGGCCATGCAATATCAGTGCTAATCACATCCCCTCAATCAACCATAACTTGGCTTATAGACATCAGTTATGGGACATGGCAACAACCTTGTACTGCAGTTTGGTATTATCTTTGATCTGTTTGTTTGTGATGACCAGTCATTAAGTCCCTTTTCAATGGAGGACTCTTGGTCATCAGTAGACCCAAAAGGGTCAAAATTTGTTCAATGGTTTCACTTTGAAGGTATGAAGCAAACTCCAATAGTTCTGATTTTCTACTCTCTCACTATCTATGTATGTTGTGTTATGTGTGTGTTCATGGTCTCAGTGGATGTAGTGTTCTATCACCAACTAAGACCATCCTCAACAATAATCCTATAATGGGAGTGTCATGTGCCCAAAGCCTTTTGTTGCACAAATCTGTATCCTGAATCAATAAAATCTCATCTAGCCTTACTTTTTCACTAACTAATAGGGTCTTTGGGCTTGATACTAATATGACCAATTAGCAAGAGTTTATAACATTATGTTTGACCAAGTGAAAAATTGCCATAGTTACTAGTTTTTGTACAAATGCTAACATTTACGGCTTAGAATCTGTAGTTGTGAGGTTAAAGTCTTTTGGACACTTGTGACTTTCTTAATATTTTCACAATCTATGATCACATGGCATGTCCCCAAAACATGCCATGAAGGATATTGCCATGTCTATTTCATAGTATTGTAGTTTTCAGTCATCTTACAGTTTGCACACAGAAGGAAAAAACACCTAATCTCAGCCATACTACTGGCTAGCAACAGACATCACAACAAAAACCAGACAAAGAAACAAAGAAAGACAGAAAGGGAAAGGATAGGGAAAGACAAATGAAACAGCTAGGAAAACTCACTAGGTACCCAGGTGTGCCACTAGAATCTAGTCCCGCAACAACCATCTCAGATATTGATGGGCTTCGGCGATGTCTGGATATCTGCATTCACCCATTTCAGACATCATTTAGTGCTCAACATTGTATGTGGCATGTGAGTGCATAATAACTTCAACATATTGTAATTTCCTTTTGGCCATCACAAAGGACTAGGGTTTTAGGGTTAACTTGCCAATTTTGCTTCTATAGCTGCCTTACCACCACGCCCAAGGTGGCTTACATTTGCAACTGCCCCTCTTGCATCAACCATGTGTTCACTTTTAGCCTTGGTGTCACGTTGTTGCCAATATATCACTAATTTCTCCCATTGTTCTCGGTCCACCCCAAGTGGGCAGGCTTTGGCACCTTTCTGTGCATACCTTCTTTTTAAGCGTGCTCTTTCTCCTTTCATATATCGCCTTACAGAATCCCTAAAGCCAGGAGCACTTAATTCACCACCTACATATTCAAATTTCCCATCCATGTGCAAGCGGAGTCTAGCCATGTCTACAGGGTCCTGTTCTGTAACCTGAACCACTGCCATGTTCAAAATCCGAGGTGCTAGCGACCTAATCGCACCATCCCATGCATCCTTCCCTTCACATGCACCATCAATTTTGCCATGCCTTGTCACTTGCACCTTATGGCCTAGCAAGCCTTTCTCCTTTCGTTCTTGGGCTTCAAATTCTATAGCTCGCTTTGAAGCCCGTTGTTGCATACGACTTTCAGCGAAAACCTTGTGCTGGGCATCTATTTGAGGTTCATTGTCCAAGGCCATGTCTGGTGCTTGCCCCGCCCATGGGTGAATATGGTTGCACCCTTTGACATAGCCCCTGATCACATACACCCCCTCCTTCACCGCATGTTGATTCACACATTTGCTTCTAGCCCTTCCACAAGTGGCACAACAGTTTGTAAGCCCCTTGTGCCCAGGGCTCAATCTTACCTTCCAATTAGGACATTGTGACACTTGGCAAGAACTCCACTGTCTTGTGTGACCACATTGTCCAGCATTCCATGTGCATTCTGAACTTCCAACGCCATGTTTACATGCCTGATTATTGCACCTTGCAAAGTCACCACCATGCTTGTGACTTTGTACTACTGCCGATGTGTTCTTTTGTAGCCCAGTGGCATTCAGCATATCAACTTGTGGTGGGGTTTCAACTTGAGCTTTCTTTGATGTTGCTTTCTTTTCTCAAGCACAGAACACGTTATACATAGGGAATGGGTAGAAAACCACTTCATATTTGCATTACTGAAATCATGGAGATTTATAAGATTATTTCTGGACATGAAAGAAAACCTGATACAAACAGGGCAACTTTCTAGATCTTAACTGAAAGCTTGAAGACACTCTGGATAAAGGCAATAATTTCCAAGAATAGTGATAGACTTTGCAAGCTCTGAATTTAAAGAAACTATTACCAGCTCAAGCAAAAATCTCCAATCTTAAAATATATATTGAAATCATCCATAAATCCAAACTACGTTCTGACCTTTGAAGGTTATTTAGGTACTCCCCTCTCTGGATATATAGTAATGGGAACTGGAGGTTCTGAGCATAGCACCCAGATAAGTTTTCATCCCAACCACTTGCTAGGGTACGTGCACAATATAGACTAGGAATTGCCATTAATATGCAGAACCAGAAGTTGTCAATTATGGGGATTTTCGTTAACTATTCTACATATGGGAGGTGGATGATGGTCATGGGTGAAATAAGAAGGCATGCTGACGCCTGGTGCGTATAACTTTATTTGGCAAGGGTTGTGTCGTGGACCCTAGGCAACCTGCTAAGCTTTATTAATAATCTTCAAATCCCCCCATCCCCCCCCCCCCCCCAACTATCCAATTTTCTAGGGCTTTTGGATTGACCCACTGCATAGATGGAGGGCGTCATAGCCTCCCTCTGTGGATTCCAACCTTGCAGTAGCAAGAGAGTTGCCATCAAAGTTTGGGTCTTCAACATTCTTAGACTAAGAGATATGATGCAAAACATGGAAGTTTGGTGCCATGCTGATGATATCCAGTAATATTTTGTTCAAAACAAAACAGGAAGGTGGGTTCTGTTAGCAAAATTTCCAGAATGCAGAGTTGTTCCTTGGGTTGATTGCTCATACAGGTTCTTGGGCAATATTAGCCTCTGGAGAAGATCAAACTTTATCGACAGCCAGAACTCAACAACTGCACATTTAGTGCGGATTCATTCCCTACTGGGACAGTCTACTTTTGTTGTTCAAGTACTTCATCAGTAAGTATGTGAATCAACGTCCTCACACCATGTTTAATACCAGCAACCTCAACCTCTGTACAAAGAAGAATCAGAAGAGGTTTGAACCACTAAGGAAGCACGAGTCCTCTTCTGTACAAACAAAAGAACTTTGGCCTTCCACTCACTTAATACATGGCCAACATCAAGACCGAGAACAGAAGGAGAAAACTCAGACAGCAACAAAAGCATACGAACCAAGTGCACGCAAACCAAAGAAGAGCAGGAACAATGCTTGAAGTCTTGGGTGCATTCATTAAGACAGGAAGTCATGATGAAGTTGGATGATGTGCTCTTGTGTGAAGAAGAAGTGGACACAAGGATAACAATGCTTGAAAATAGATACACATCATCGTCATCATCATCATCCTGGACTCATGTAAATGAAAATTTGCCAAGGAAGTTACAAATGCAGCTACATCATGATCAGAATCCTGGCAGCTCTGGAGAAGAAGGCAACCCAATAGCAGGAGGACATGGAATTTTGGAAACAAGTTCTGTAACAGCCCCACAAACAGATGGTCTTGAAAACAGGGAGCTTCATTTCTCACATGATCATGCCTCCATGCACAGTAGTACCAAAGCAAACTTGGATTGTAAACAAGAAAAGACTGTAGCTCAAATTAGTTCCAGTTCTTCAAAGAAACTAGAGCTTCCAGAAACAGAAGTTAATTCTATGCAATCCCCAAAGAGAATTGCAACTTGGGAGAGATTACAGATTTCAGGTCCTCCTGAAAACATTGACAAAGATCTCAGCCTCAAAACTCAAAACACCATTCATCAAGACAGAGATGCAGCTCAGGCTTGTGAATTGCAACTCATGAGTCTAAGTGCCCAATGAGAGGCTGGATCATCAACAAACCTGAAGGACATCAACATCCTCCCTGCAGCTGTTCAAGATCTCAGTGAGCTGCTTAGCATACATGAGAACACAGTGCGAGAAAGGTTCAAGCAAAAGAGACATGAACAACAACACACAAGGAGTCTAAATTTAGCAGATGAAAAAACTCCTCTGAAGGTCCAATCTTTTTCAAGCAGTGGGTCATCAAGTGTTCAAGGGAAAAACAATAACAGGCTGCACATCAAAGTGGCAAGCAATAGCATCTCTACAAAATTCTGTTGCAAAACTCATTTGCTCTTAGTGTCACAAGAAGGACCGATGGTAGCACAACAGATATACATTACAGCATATCTGCTTCTGAACCATTAGGTTACCATCCATAGCACCACAGATAAGCTGGAAATGCCCATCACAAAACATGGGCTGCTAATATAATGTTATTACATTACAGATAACTCATGTAATGCTAGTTAAAATTACATGAGTTATCTGCAGTTGAACATTATTGGGTTACCATCCATGAGTATTGTGCATCCTAAATGGTAGTAGTAGAAAAGTCAATCGCTCTTATGCATCACAGCAAAAACACAGGCTCTTGCACATTTTTCTCAATCATTCCCTTGAGCACACAGCACAACCTGAAATCTATTGTTGAGTACAGAAGAAAGTATGTTATGAGAAACTTTACTTTTCAAGGGAAAGATTAAGATCTCAAAATAGTTCTCAACTTGCATTCAATTATTATTATAGCAGGAAGCCAATCCAGTCGAATGGCAAACCTGAAAGAATGGTACAGAGGCAGGGGAAATGGTCAAGAGAGTATCATCCCCTTCCCAACTGCATCTTGATGACACATAAAGGCCATGAAGACAATACCCTAACACAAACAAGATACGAGTGCTTGAGGAGGCATGGATGAAAGCTAATCAATAGCTAATGACCAAAATCAGACACCAAAATTACAGCAAAAGACACAAAATCACATAGTACCAGATTGCAGAAAAATACACACAGCAGACATAGAGGGAGGGAGCTCGGGGCACAGAGTCAGGCTGAGTCACAAAGCCTGTGGGGGGGGAGTCTTTTTAATGTTTGTTAACATTTACCAGAATTTGTTTCTGTTTTGTTGTAGATCTTGCCTACATGTTTTTATTGTGCTTTAGTTTCATTTGCTAGAACAAACTTCAACCCAATACGGACCAGCAAGGCTCATAGGACCAGTCACAAATTTCACAAATATTGTGCCTTCAATAATGTTGTTACTTTTAGTATCCTTGACATTAAAATGGAACTCAAAAACAATATTTGATGGGGGGAGGGGTACATTACATTTGGTGTGAGGGTTCGTTTGCTAGGTGCCTTATTATGTTCCTTCATAACAAAAGATGCAACTGGCAGTTCAGAACTTTTTGACTCCTCTGCATTTGAGTTGTAGTCGCTACTACATGAAGTGTCGCGTTCACTAGATGCTGCTGATGTCGACGACCCTTCCTCTTCCACCACATGATGATGACGTTTTCCAGCATTCCTAGTGCTCCTCCTCTTGCTTTGGTGTCCAAGTGTTCTCCCATCCACCACCTTTTGGGTGGACTTCTTACTTGTCTTCTTCCTCCTTTGCATGGTTGTTGAGTTCATGAAGTGACGACTGCCAAGTGACCGAATGTTTCCAAAATACAGCAAAAGAGTAATTAGTTTGGACTAAGACTGTCTCAATAAGCACATGACCACTAACTAGCATACAAACCTAATTTTAAGGTATGCATGTAATAAAAGATCACCAGAAACCCTATTTCATGGTAGCACCGAACACATCGATTTCAATCCCTAAACCCTAACCCCATGAAAATTTTAGAATAGATTGGAATTTGGAGAGTAGCTACAACCTAACACTAGAACAAAGATTATTGAAGCGTGTTCAAACTATTTGGTAGGCGTATACACAAATCTCACGCACATAGTCGGACTTCCAAACTTTTTCATACAGTGCAGGCAATGAAGATTGCACGATCCATTACTAAATTTTGTATGGGCCTCTCCATTTATGCACCTGAAGACAAGTCTAAGAAGAACTCATAATTCTTGGGCGCTTCCTTCAACTTCTGCAAGTCGTTGTTTGAGTTGAGCAACGCGCATGTTACGTGCTAAAATGTAAAGGTTTGGCGTTGTTTTTTCGGGATCAACATCCACTGGTCCTTCATCGTGACCCACTATACCATCAACATCACTGATGACTGCATTTTCGTCATGCTCCATCTGTACCTTACTTAAACAACTAACCTTATATTGGTCTTGCCTTAGAAATGCTAATTGTTATGTTATGCCACAAGCCTCCCCAATGCTTCTACTCTTCCAAGTTTAAAAAAGTTGGTATTTAGAGAAAGCCTAACAACCTTTGTAGTTTGAACTTGAACATGTTGAGCCCACACACAAGCATTTAGTAGCCGCAAATTCCCATATATATTACAAACCCTCATTTATTCTGGGGTACCTTTTAGATAGCTGCAACCAATTTTATTTCTTTACAAGGGTGTGAATAGGAGCCTAACAAGGAGCATATTTTGCACATTAGGCTGATACTTCTGATTTTTCAGTCTGCACATCTAATTGGTCCAGGTAAAGTTCATGCAGTTTGTTACAATTTGTAGTTCATCAGTGTATGAAATGTGTGAGTTTAGGGCTAACAATGATTTCATGATGTTCAAACATAACGCTAACATTTGTTGTGCATGGGTTAGTGTCCAAGGTAGATGTTGTGCATTGGAGATATGATCTCCAATGAACAGATTTGTCTAATTCAAAAAATATAGTTAAAAAATCACTTCAATGTTCAAAATCAATACTTGGCAAGTAAATTGGAGTTGGCATATGCATTGGCTCTTTGTCAAAAGAAAAAACATGGTTGGACAGTAAACAATGTTCAAGTTGTAAAATCACAATTTTTTAAATTACCATTAGTTAGCCAAAATAGGCTAAAATAATATAATGCACATGTTGTAATTTGTAAGATATTCTGACTAGATGCAATGGCTCTGCCTTCTGCTTCTCTGGGTTTGTTTTCTCTCGGCTAAAGTAAACATCAAGGGCAGAGGCAAGGCCCCTACCTATCAGTACACACCATACCACCCTCCTCAACTTCAAAACAGCCAAGAAGTTCAGCCAACGGTAATGGGCCGTTTCAGATCTTCAATCTGCTGTACATAGTTGATGGACCTTCCAATACCACCATGCATGCAACTGATTTTTCTCTCTACGACAACAGCAAGAGGCAGCCAGTTAAATAGCTGATTGACGCGCTGCCATACCCAAATGCCATCACGTTCTCCCTGCATAATATCAGTTGACAGGAAAACATTGTGAGGAACACTGGGTCCTGAGTTGCAACAGAAATTTCCCAAGAATGGCACATTTAGTAGTCAAATTTTCACAATGGTACTACTCACAAAGACTTGTTTGTATAAGAATGGATATCCATCAACATTGCATCAGAGAAAATTGTGAGTCTATGTCTAACATGCGTTGATGGAAGAGAAAAGGCACAAACCATGTGTTCAATGCACTCAATGCGAAACCCTCTCTCACATTGACCCTCTCTCTCAGTTCAACTACTTTGTTTGTGCTCACTTGTCCTACTTGGAACACTAGACAGTCAGAAGTAGAGATAAGTTCCCACATTCTACACCTACTGAGCAGGCAGGCTTATATCAGCATATCAAAGTCAGCTGGGATGGTGATCTCCAACTAGTGCTGCTACATGCACAGGAATACATCGAGTCTAATTGGACTTGAGGCCACAGATTTACTTGGACAAAACAACTTGCAAACCTAGGCAGGTGAATATAAAAAGACATACCTACAAGTTCCCTGCAATTGACATATGGTCCCAATGCATTGATCTTCACAAATCAGTACTTCATGGCAGGCATCTGGATGGAGGCTGCATCCTCAGGAACTTCTTCAACCTCGGAGTTGGCATTCAATGTCATCTCATAGTCATTATTCACATTTGAAAACTGCTTGTTTGCAACTCATAGGCTGCCTTTGGTTATGAAGTACACCTGCACTTCAGGCCAGATTTCACAAACTAGGTTAGCTTGAGCACATGTCTACAAAGGGAATGAGGAAGCCCTGTCATTGTAGTCTGCAAACACACCACTTTGTAAGTTCAGCAGTGAAACCAAAACTAACATGACAGGAATGAGCGCAGTCACAACCATTTCCAAAAAGTAGAAAGCACCACACTACAATGTCCACTAAAAGAAATGGTTGTATGTATGCTGCACCTTTCCTAATTGCATTTTGTCAAAGAACTTGTCAGCTGCCTCTTTGAACATGGTTGCCAGAATCTGTGTTCCCTGAAGAAAAGTTTCATTTGACAAAAACATAAAGCTTGGGCCTTAGTTACAGGGAGACAATAGAGATTGCACATAGTGACAAAAGACACGAAAAAGAATGACGTAGGGGCATACATCTTCATCAGTGAGCTCCACGTTGAACACATTGCCTGCCCCTTGTGCATTCTTGAAGGAGCGCGGAGGTCCTTTACTGGTCACCCGCACTTTGATTGTCCAGTTTCCTTGATATGGATTAAGAGATAGTGTTGTGGGTATATTCTCCTTGAGATACCCATCATCGAAGCAGGTGCAGCACTACAACCACCAATAAAATTCACATAAAAGCACCACCCATTGTTCAATGACAGATCAGCACTGCTGCAAGATTGCAAAGGTACTTCCTGAGAGACATCTGAATATCTCAACTGGAACTCTAACAGACAATGCATCAACCAAAGAATATGGTCAATGAAGAAATTCTTACTTTCCTCGCTGCTCCTGCACAATCTGGCCAGCAGATCTGAAATTCTGGTTGCCCTTGCCTGCCTTGGATTTTACTTGGAAGGTTGGCTTCACCTCCAGTCTGATAGTAGGCTTCACGTCCATCTCTTGCTTGATGACATGCTCAAACTCTAGCGCAGGTCCTACAACATCTCCTTTGGTGATCATCAGGACACTACAGCAGGCAGATCACTCAAACTTTCAGTTATACGACTTCTGAGATAGAGATTTTTTTGGCTTTTTCCAGGAAAAAACAAATACCAGAGACAGATCTCATCAGGGAAAGAGAAACTCAGGGGGGGTACTTGGATACTTACAAGGCCTCCAGGTTTGGATAGCCTAGAACATCTGCTGGAAGTTGGCCAATTAAGTTGCAGTTCTCCATTATTCTACACATAAAAAACATTGCCATCAACAGCAGCAGCAGCAGCACATACAGTGTGATGAAAGAGCTGGAGGATTTAACCAATCAACACTGGTTCAAGTGCTTTCAAGAAGCAAAGGCAGTTCTACTCACATTGTTTCCAGCTCCATTGTCTGGTTAAGCCAAGCTGGATAAAGCTGTTGGGAATATGGGTTATTGCTGAAGTCACTGCCATTGTCAAAAAGTAAAAAAAACAATCAAAACCACACAAAAGCAAATGTATTCTCAAAACTAGGAGAAGGGTCTGGCTATAGGCCCTTCCAGATTGGAGGCTCGTGTCATGAGGCCGGTAGGCTTAGAGGAGGGGCTGGAAATCTCGAAGCATCTAAAGCTAGACCACATGTAAACAAATGCCTGATTTTTTGTTTCATATTTTCTTTAAGAAAGGAACTTCCAAAATCTGGAAGGCCTAGTTGACAGCCTGTGGGGACCTTCCAGATTTCAGAAGTTCCTATGACATCTTTGGCCAAGTGAGCATCCCCAAAATACAGTAGAAAAAAATGGGTGGTTCTTTACATCAAAGAAAGGATTCAGAGCAACAGAAGGTGTTATTAGGATTGGTATATTGGTATATGGTATGAGAGGCAAGAATCCTTACAGTTGCTGAAAGGTGCCATTTTGTGAGCCAATGTTGGTGAGGTTTGATGGGATGGGGCCCACCAGCTAGTTGTTTGAGAGAGATCTGTTGCATAAAGCCACCATTAAGATACACAAGCTTGTGATAAACAAGTAATGGTAGCCATGATGATCCAATAATTTTCATCAATATAATTCCATAATTCTATTAAGTCAATACAGATTGCCACAGGACAACTTACAAGATCTGAAGAGCTTTCAAATTTGCAAGTGTGTCTGGGATTGTGCCAATGAAAGCATTGCTGTCAAGCAACCTAGAGGTGTGATAGCAGAGACCAAGTAGTTAGGGTTTTTTGTTGTGAATCCTTCAACAAACTCTCGAAACAAATCAGACTTGTCAAGAGGACCCACAATCATTTGCGTTCTTTGAAGAAAAACAAACGAAAAAGGTAAAACTTACAAGTGAACCAGATTTGTTAGCGCAGGACCACCAGGCGTGCCTCCCAATTCTGGTGGGATTGCACCTGAAAGCGAGTTATTGTTGAAATGGCTGCAAGTCAGAGTGAAGACATTGTAATTAGCAAGCCAATCCACCAGCAGAAGCTGATGAAATTTGCAAACTGCAATAAGTACTCAGCACAACGCAATGTCTCATCCACGATTTGGGAACAAATCCTCACTCACAAACAGATCATTCCACAAGGGCTACAACACATCTAAAACAGCACTCACAAGTGCTGGGCAGACTTCATTTGGTCAAGGCCGGGCTGAGTTGCATTCGAGATAGGTAGTGGGCCAGAAAGATTATTGACACTCAGATCAAACCAGACTAGCTTTGAAAGTTGACCCATTCCTGGAGGGATGGAACCAGTCAGCTGATTTCCATTTAGAGCTCTGTACACAGTGAGTCAGACACAAAACTATGTTGCTTCTTTTCAGTGGCCAATAGAAGAAGCAGCCCAGAATCTTTTCTCACAGGTCTTGTAAAAAACTGACAACAGGGTGACTAGGGCAACAATGAAACTCACAAAAAAGTAAGGTTTGTCGGATTTGACAGAGATGCTGGAATTGGGCCAGTGAAGTTGCACGACTGCATACTCCTGTAAGAACCAAAATCCATAGCACACTACATTTCAAATCCTTCTGAGAACATTTGCCTGAATTGCATGGCAATCATCTACAAAGTCTTCACACCCAAGAGTGTGCTACAGACACCGATAAAGTGCAAAAGAACTTGCTCCCTCTCTGGAATCCAGAATAAATCCGGTTATGTACTAGCTGGTCGGGATCTTGCGAAAGTCTCGGTGCTTGTTGCTGCTGCTCCCTGTGAGGTGCTGACTAGTCGACAGATCAATTTCTGATCAGATAATGTCGTCTTGTTCAAATCGTGTCCTGGAATAATTTTGTTGTTGCTGCTGCTGCAGATGTGGGCAGACTCAGACAGGGGACTTTCTGAACGGGACTCTTGCTCCGGATGGCGTTTTGGGTCTGGGAACGGGAAACATTTCCGTGCTAGGCACACTGAAGAGAGAACTGGGGCTGCTGGATTCTTTCTCCATCTGCACCAGCTTTAGTGCAACAGGCAGGATTGCATTCGGAGACAAGGGACCCATCACTCAGCAAACCACTCCATTCGTAAGCAATTCAAGGTGAGAACTTCTTATTTCTCGTGAACTTCGCAGTTTTGCCCCGGGCCCCCTGCCGCTCGAAGAGCTTTGTTCATGTAGCTAGCAAGCAAGTCTTCATCGGAGCAATTTGTACCAGCTGTTGCTGATGCAAGTCTCCCATTGATCTGCCGGCAGCTTCAAAGTTCTCACTCATCATGAAATCCTGAACCGATCAAAACTGCCAAATCCAAATCTGATTGTTGTTATTGTTGTTGTTACAGCCAGGAGAATCTGGTGGAGATCACAGCGCTAGAGGTCGGAAACAAAAGTATTCCCGTAGGACTGAACGCCAGCTTGGACACTCTGGTCTACTACACTTACTTACCATCCGCCATCTATACTCAGTTTGCGAACACTGTGAGTCTTCTTCGAGCTGTTGCTGCTGCAGCTGCCTTGATCTTGGGATCTTCTTCTTCTTCTTCTTCTTCTTCTTCTCAAGCTGCAATATTACAACCTGATCCTAGCGCTAGGTCACATGCTGAGATCTCCGCACACGAGAACAGCAGCAGCATGTGCTTATCATAGATGTTTTCGTTGATTAGCTGGTGCTGCTCTCTAGCTACAAGGCCTTCCTGCAGGCCACCAGAGAGTTAGGGTTTAGGGCAAGCTCGAGCTTCAAGAATAAGTTCCTAATCCTGGAACTTGTTTCTTGTGGTTTTTGGGTTTTTTCTTTTGGGTCTCTGCAGTACAGGTCGCTCATCAACTTACCAAATCTCAATTTGACTGCACTTGGTCTAGGACCTCTTGATCTTGATCTTTGTTTCAAGACAACGTAAGTCATCAAGATTATCACACTTATGTGAATCACT
Source organism: Sphagnum tenellum (assembly GCA_963921925.1). Lineage (NCBI taxonomy): Eukaryota > Viridiplantae > Streptophyta > Sphagnopsida > Sphagnales > Sphagnaceae > Sphagnum > Sphagnum tenellum. The sequence goes on along the minus strand of OY998158.1, from coordinate 8,209,399 downwards.
AGAATTTGTTGTATATTCCTGCTGCTGAGAGATTAGCTCAACACAGACATTGACATAGTATTTCATGTTTGCAACAAGTCCTTATTGTGAAAACCTTCTTGTTGGATTCTTTGTGATCAGTGCAGCAGACAAGCGATTCTTCTTTGGTGGGTTTTGATTGAATTCATGTTTGTACTCACTGATCTTGATCGGGGGACTATGTTGTTGGATTTGTGCAAATTGCTGCTGCTGCAGCAATCTCAGTATTGAGTTCCCTACAGTGAGCTTTATCTTTCCAAATGGTCAAACCTTCGAGCCAGTTGCATTCCTGGGAATTACCTCTGGAGTAATGTTGCAATTCTGATGTTGCAAAAACCAACTTTTCCATAATTTCTTCATGGCTTGTTGGCTACTGTATCCATCATCATCATCCTGTCAAAAGCAAAAACCAATTGTTGATCAAGGAATTCATGCTCTTGAATTCATGTAGGAAATGTAGCAACCCCATTAAACCCTAAACCCTACTGAACACACTACTTTTTGCGAATGAAGCAATCCCATTGAATTCTAAACCCTAAACCCACTGTGTTTTGCAAATGAAGCAAGCCCATTAAACCATAAACCCATTGCGCTTTGTGAATGTAGCAAGCCTGTTAAACCCTAAACCCACTATGTTTTGCTTATCGTTTGATTGAACTCTGTCTGGAACTATTTTAGGTGTGACAAAATAGATTAGGTTATTTTTCACCTAATCCTAAACCTTATCAATGGGATTGTCATTTGTAAGCAACCATAATCCTAGACATGCGTACAAAAAATGTGTACCTAGCTTACAAAAAGACCATAGTTGGCATATTTTGGTTGCACATGCAACTATGAGTATGTGCATATCAAATACATACGATGATATATCACAGAAATCATCCAAAGGTTGGGATGAAGGTGATCATAGTTGCACCATAATTGCATACACACCCAAAAAGGGGGCATAGTTGCAAAAATAGTTGCATGCGGCAGGCAGTTGCATCCCAGTTGCATGGGGTGTGGTTGCATATGACAGAATTTCTAATAGTGATTTAACTATGATTTAATTAACATTTAATTGAAAGTTAATTGAGAACTAACTAAAGTTTATCTAAAAGTTAATTAAGAGTTAACTAAAAATTACCTAAAACTTAATTAAAAGTGAATTGGGAGTAAACTCAAAATTAACGATGATGCAAATGATGATGTAGGCGATTATGTTAATGCAAATGATGATGCAAATGACAAGTGATGGTGGTGTCCATGACAAAACCTCCACACATTCAATAGTTTGTTGTTGAATGTTTCTTAGTTTCATATAGACCTCATTGTCATTTTTCACAATTCAAAAGTATTCATGAAAAACTTGTTCCAATTCTCAAACATGCAACTTGGATGATTTTGAACAATTTTTTCACCTCATTTGAAAATATATCTTTGAAAGTGAAACCAAATAGGTTGATGATGTCAATTTCCACAATTTCACCATTAGTTTTAATAGCCTTCTTGAAGATTCTAATGTGAACATTAGGATTAGTGTCTTTAATATAAATTGGGTATTGTAACTTTTTGTAAAGCAACTTGTTCATTTACTTTGGTATAGATTGTGCAACAATCGGTAGATACCATGGTGGCATAAACATGTGTGGATTAAACATTAGCCATCCAAATGATTCAATAGGTGGATTAAATGATGTTCCTTTAGGTGGATCTCCTTTGGGTGAACCTATTTTAGGGACTAAGTGAATCTCCAAATGGTCTTACATTTAATGGACGACAAGATTTTTATTTTATAAAAAAAAGTGTGTTGGCAAACCATCACTAGTTCAATGCATATTCGTAACAACTAGCGACTGGTTGCACACTAAGGTGGACTAAAAGTGGAAGATTTTGGAGCTCATAGTTTTCCTTTTTCATAATTTTTAATGCAAATATTTGATGTTTTGGGAATGTAAAGTAATCCATTTGAAAGTAGGAGGCAAGAAGAATATCTAAATCCTAAACTTACAAGTTTTTAAATTATGATATCATGTAATCTAATATGATTAGCTAAGGGAAAAGTTAGAAGCAAAAACATGGGTTTTTTGACATTTTATAATTGACAAATGTTATGTTGGTTAATAATTTCATTTTTACAAAACAACATTGATCAAATTTTCCATTCCAATAAATTATGTACTTACTAAACTATTGGTAATCTTGTAGAATTTTAATAAATTAAAATATTAAATATGTCAAATTAAAATGTTTACTATATAATAAAAATCCATAACATTTTTTATGGACTATGATCATCACATCTTATATCATTTGAAAAGTCCACCTTGTAATGAAATGAAAACATTTTATCATCAATTTTAAAATTTTGATTCTTCAAGTGTTATATTTCAATTAAATGAAATCCTTTTAAAATTTTCAATAAACCTCAACACATATTACACTAAACTTAAAGGCACCCCCATAAAAATTGCCTTTTGCGAAACCAAAAATGGTTTGTCTACTTTGTAATTGCCCTACAACATTGGTTGTTATTAAAATTATCTCTTGTTGTGGAATAGGTTTAATGTCCTTGTTGATGATTATTTTAACCACTTTAGCAATTTGGATACCAACAATATGTGGGGATTATATTGGTTGTACGATAGGTCATTTTGGTACCGAATGAACATATTTAAGTACATAAGCTATGATACTCCTAAAAATCAAGAGGTCAAATAATTTGGTTCTAATAATATATGTTGTTATACATTTTAAAATCTAAAAGAATGTAAGGTGTAATGACATTTTACCACATTGTGTATGTAGATGTAGGAAAAATATTAGTCGAATTTGGTACAAAAGATGTATTAGGTGGTTGTTAAATTGGTTGATATTAATTGGTATTATTTTGTTACCAAGGCCTAAATACATGATTGTTTGAATTCCTTACACAAGTATATTTGGTTGTGGTATTTTGGCCAATAGATTGATGAACATTGATCACCTCATCTTTCAAAAGTTGTTTTAATTTATCATCAACAAGGGGCAATGTTTGAATTCATATCCCACATGTTGATAATATGCACATGGTACATTTTCAACATTAGGATTTTTTCTTGGAATTGGTTGTGCTCTGATGAACATTTAAATTTTCATTATCACGAGGACAAAAACAACCAAGACTACAAGATTTTCTAACCACAACGAAGATAAGGGCAAGCTTGGTTACAAATCCAAATGATGAAATGAGAAAATCAAGAATAAAAACAAAACAAATGCAAACAAAAATTTAATAAAATTTTATTACAAAGAAGAAATAGAACAAGGTTATGACAAGAAAACGTACCCAAAATTATTGTTGAACAAACTAAAGGTAATGGGGAATTTTACCTCTATTTATACCCCTTGAGCACCTATGACGCACCCCCAAGCTCCTTGATGGCTCAACTACAAGTTTAAAGGTGAAGATAACGGAAGAAAGAATTGGGGCGCACTCCTTGGCTTGCAACATTTCAGGGGTAGAAGGGCGTGCTAGAGCTTTGTGATCGGGACTAGGAAGATTGATAAGCAAATCAATTACTCACACGGACTTGCATAAACCAAACAATAAGTTGGTTAATGTGTAGCATTCTTGGTGCACGAACAAACCATAGGCAAACATGGACTCACAAGATTCACCACAACCTAGATTTGGGGGAAGCCACCACCTCTTTTAGTATTCTTTGTTCTTAGACATGAAGCCCACACCCAAATGTCATTTTGTCTCAGGACTCCCAAGAGGAAGTCCCAAAATTGGGACTCTCGCGACTATGGACTCCCATAATATTGTGTGCATAAGTCTGATTGAAGTAAGATTGAAAATAAAGTTGTAGCCTTTGCCGAAAGATTTCCAATGGTATTTAGCACGCCACCTACACGCAAGGAAATCGGGGCGATTTTTAACTTTTAGTGGTTGTGAGTCAAATTGGCAATTTGACTTTCAGCCCTTCGTTTGGCCATAACTCATGTTTTAAGTACCCAAATGGGTCATGGAAGCCCATTTTAGACATGTAAGTTCTAAGAGCTTTTCAATGATAGAAGGAACTCCTCAATCTAATGGTTTGTGACCCCTGCAATTGCTTTCTAAACATTTGGGAGTCCATCAAGATTCCAACTCCCAAAGTGGGAGCTCACTTGGGAGTGTGGAGGTTGATTCCCTCACACTTTCCCATAATCCTAGGAGCATGAAATTTGATTCTTGGGCTTCACTCTTGGCCTGCACCTTCACAAGCCCTTGCATTGGTCATGAGCCCAAAGCTAAGGTCACAACAACCTAACTTAACAAATTTTCAAAAAACTTCCAATCTACATGTAGCCCATGTTCACCCATGTGCATTAATGTGCACCCATGTGTGGATTATAAGTGAATTAAAACTCAACAAAAAGTGAATTTAGACTTAATTAAAAATGAATTAAAGGTTAACTAAAAATGAACTAAAATTTAATTATAATGAATTAAAAATTAACTATAATTGAATTAGGACTTAACTTAAAGTGAATTCAGAGTCAATTGGAAGTGAACTATGAATCAAGTGAAAGTGAATTAAAATTTAACTGGAAGCTAATTAAGAATGAACTGAAACTAAACTAAAAGTTCGATACAAGTTTATTACAAATCATGGATGAACATTCAAATGAATGAACCCCAAGGCATCGGCATCCATGACATTCACCTTGACCAAAAACTGGTCTAGTTGGTTAGGTAGTGTTTTGACGTATTGGCCCTTGTTGAATAATGATTGGTACTATTGAAGCCTTTACTAATTCCAAATGTAGTATTGAAACTGATTGGTTAGATGGCTTTCAATCAATCAGATGAATTTACTCCATTTGGCTTATAAGTTGGGTGGATTCTATTTTTAAATCTATTGTCATTTAAAAGTACATTGGGATCTTGTTTAATATCTTGTAATTTAACATAGATTGTAATTTCTGTTGGTGCACCAATTTTGGGTATGAAGTAATTAGGGGTTGTAGATTGCCAATGTTGTCATCCTAAAATGGTTTCATCAATATTTTAATAGTTTTGTTAACATCACCATTGTGAATACTCATTCCACATTGTTGGGATGACATTTGTGGAATCAAATGGTTAATAATTGAAGGTGTAGTTGGTTCCTTCTATACACATTTTTTAAAAATTTGATGTTTAACATTAGTTTTACCCACTATGTTGTCTCCATGTTTGGTGCATTCATAGGTTCATTTCCCGTAGATTTCACTTGTTGTCCTTTTTGCAAATATACAATTTTAGTTGTAGGTTGGTGGATAACATGTTCTAGTTATTTCTTAAGACTTTTTATAATTACTCTTAACATTTCATGAAATTAACAGGTTTTAGGACAATTATTGCATTGTTTTTTCACCTAATAGTCAAAGATCAAGAATTAATTTCCTTTATAGATAGGATGTTTAGATTTTAAGAAAAATATTTTACACTAGCTTGAAACTTTCCTTTAGTGTTTCAAGATATAACAAAAACAACAAAAACTTTTAAGAAATTAAAACCATAACTATAACTAAAATTATACACAAAATAAACCAAATTATGTAAATAAACTTAATGTTAGGTTTGATCCCCAACATGGTTGCCAAATGCTAACAAGGTTCTTTTATTAATCATGTTCATTTTAAAGTTTCAGACATATTTTTTATAAAAATTATAATTATAAAAAAAAGAATTCTCAAGTTTTAATCACAACCACCATGCTATCAAACATCTCTCAACCAAGGGCATGTTGATATCCAACAACAAGTTTACCATGGCAAACCTCACCTTGTTTGGTGCAAATGAACTTCAAAATTGTAAAACTTAAAAAATCATGAGAATTATTTAAATAATATCTTATGAATTGTTTTTCAAAATCCTTCAAAGGAAAATTCAGAAATTTAGTTACGAACAATGATGATATTCAAAATGAAGTAAGCTTCCAAAGATAATTCAAAGATGATAAAAACAAAAAATTAAAGTCATGTTTTTAACACTAAAATAAATTATGTCCTTTGTAATTGAGAAATCAACGATTAGATGTTCTAAAAAATAATATAATTGATTATAGTCATAGGATGTTATTTCAAATTCTAGGTGGAAAAAATTGTAATCATATATTAGTGGTGTCTAATAGATGATGACATAAAATGATAACATCAATTTTCCGTTATAATTTTTAATCCATATGGCATCCATGATTGATGTATACAAATAAATATATTTATTTTACATGTGTAAAATTTTAAAATAAAAAATGAATCAAATTTATAATTTCAAAAAAATAATTAATATGCTAATATTCATTAATATTTTAAGAATTAAATTAAATTATTTAGATTAAATTTATACATCATACTTAATATGATTAATATAAAAACATTTAATGTATATATTTAAAAATATGATTGATTTATGATCCATTTGTAAATATTTTATGTGGTGAATTTATATGGATTCATATGTCCAAGTTAAAAAGTTATTAGTAAAATAATGATATATTGGAAGAAAACTTGTATAATATAAATTCCTAAAGCAATGAAGGCTTAAAATATGAAAAGTGTGTTTTATTTATCCTTGTATTAGCCACATAGATTGTTCCATTCACAAATCATGTGTTTGAATTTATTTTTTCCAAACAATCATAATTGAAATGTATTCAATAACAAAATTCAAATAGTTTTCTTTCAGAATGAATTACATATATATACATTATTATATATATATACATTATTGAAGGAATGTTATGAAGGAATTTTCAATTTTTTCATTTGGACAAATCATCAATAAGATATGAATTATCAAATTTGAGGCATTGTGTAATGTTGAAATGAAGTATGTCATGAATAAAATAAACAATAAATTATTTACACAATAAGTGGGGTGGTTTGGTGACAAAAGACTTGAATTTTATTCTTGGGGTCCAAGGATTAAACTTCACAAATTACATTTGTTGTGGTCAATGTTGGAATATAAACTAAATATTTAAAACCTACCTAGCATACTACCTAGTAGATTAGGTGGTCTAAACTACTTTAAACTAAATTTTAAACCTAATTTAGCTAGTGACACATGTCAACAATTGATAAGGAAAAAAATAATGAAATGAAACATAATTCATTTATAAAAAAATTATTTCTATTATACATAATAAATTTATTATAATTAATCTATAGTAATAAATATTATATTAAAAAATTGTTCCCTAAGTTTTTGGGTCCCATGTGAAATAGTAAAAATTAAACAATAATTAAAATTTCAATAATGACTTCACATGTGTCTTTTCCGATTGATGCATGAAATGTGCCACATCATGTCTAAGACGACTATTGTTGTAAATAGCTCGGTTGTAATGACTTCAAGATTATCAATTGTTTTTATCTTTTATGATTGAAATACCAATCATAAACCTAGTCATATATTTGAAAATTTCTTCTAGTGCAAGGTGATTAAAAAAAAGTGTCCATTTGTCTTTTTTTTTTACATTCTTTGCCATTGTAGTCTTTAAATAAATTATTCATTGATTAACATCCTCACTTGTTCATTTGGTGATTTGTTCACTAGTTGAGTAATATCACCAATTCATTGGTTCACAAAAAAAATAAGGTAATGACTAACATCATCATTCTTAATTTGACTAAAATAGATTAAGTTTTGTGAATAGATTTTTAAAAGACGATTGCAACCATTGTGGCACATGCTAAGGATGGACTATATTGTGATGAATATTTTGAGGATTTGTTTTTCCTTTTTGCAATAACGATTTTTGGGTGTTTACAACAATAAGGTGGTAATATTCTTATTGATGTTTGAACATGGTGTGGTTAGTCAAGGACTAAATTTTTTTTTTTATGTTGGTTTTGCATTCATTCTATACACAAAACATGTCACTACTTCTATGGAAAATTTATACTACTTTTATATTGTACAAATATTTGTTGCAAGGGAGGTTTTTAGGGCTAGGTGTTATCTTAGTTTCTTTCCCATTTCTTTGTTTGATCCACTTTATGCGATATGTGAATTGTTTAGGACATAGCTATTCATTCCCCCGCCCCCCAAGCTCTTTTTTGGTCCCTCCTTGGTGAGTTTGTGCTTTTGGTGTTGTCTTTTGATTAGATGTTGGTCCTTTCTTGTTCCTTCCTTTCCCTTGCCTTATGGGTGCTTTAATAATAACTTTTTTGTGTACATGGTGAGAGCAACGTTTTTAAAAAAAATTCCCTGACGTAGGATTAGGTGACTAGCACTTCTAACTAGATAAAAAATTTATAGGTGATAGTCTAAGTTTTTTCCAAACACTAGCAAAGTGACAGACTTTAAGGGATAGTCCAAAAGTGACAACATTTCTTCCAAAAAAAAAAACATTTCCACAGTTCTTTGACAAACTTTTTGTAAAAAAAACCAAGCATGTACAATAGAATATTTCGGTTCTCTTTCTTTTTCAGTGAAGGTGCAAAAATACTCTTGGGTAGGAGGATTCTATTCCATGTTTTAACCTTTATATGATGGATCATTATAGCGGGCTTCATGCGTTTCAGGTTGGATGTTTAACATTTTTCCTTATTTATGAACGCACCATCTTTTAACGATTTCATCATTTCATTGCAATTGGAATCCATCTTCCATGAATATCCAAAGACCAACAAATGGAATTTGATTTCCATGCATCATCTCCCAAGATGCATAACAACAATGGAATTCCTTTTGAGAATATGGGATTTTGGGGAATATCATGGAATTCCCGAGAACAATGCATTTGTAACTTGATGTGTAATTTAATTACACAATTACTTAATTAATTGTTTAATGGGGTGTAGGATTCCATAATTGGTCATGGTGCATAGACTTATGTCATGTGCACCATATGATGTTGATTCCTTGTCATTGATTGTGGAATCACATGGGGAACTATGTGATGTTGTTTCCTTATGATTTTGTTCCTTTTGATTATTTAGGGAACCTTGTGGTGGATAAATTTTAGGAAGTTTCTTGATTAGTTTCCTTTTGATTAGTATGTAAAGAGGTGTTTATGACTTTGAGAGACATCTTCATTTATACAAAGTTACGGTATGAATACAAAATTTGTGAGAATGAAAGTTTTGGGATTTTGAAAAGCTTTTGGTTTTGAATAGTTTTGATGTTGTTTGTGTGTAGTTCATGATAGGAGAATGGTGAGTCTTGCATAGTCAATAGAAGAATGAAAGGATAATTTTACAATCAAAAACATAAATTTCATAACTATGTAATAATCATACAAAATTTCGATTTTAAACCCGTCCGTGTTGTACACATCCAGTTCATGAAAATTGCTACTTACTTTGATTGACATTAATAGGAATGTCAAATTTTTACCCCTTGCATAGAATTGGAAGAACCCCTTTTGCAACAATTGCATCAGGAAGCAGGAGAGTGGAAAGTAATATTTGTCCAATAGTGAAAGAATCAAATTCGAACTGCAAAATAACACTGCAAACCTGCTACCGTAGCTCTACCCACAACTAGCAGCAGCCGTTGGTGACCAAGACGTGGCGCTCCGACTGCCTGCAAGGATGTGTTTTCACAGGACGGTCGATGCATCGTGGCCGTCATCATCCATCGTCTGACGGCTGAAATTACTTCACACGGCTACCGACGTCCCGGACAGTTCGGGTGGAGCTGCCCTTTGGAGCTCCAATACGCCGGCGCCGCCCCGTCACGCCCATCCCACCGGGCGCCCGACCTGTACTATGTACCAACTTTTAACCTATGTTCTCTTCTTCTTTTTCACCATCCAGTTCAGTACCTTCCGGGCACGAAAACTGAAAGAAAAAGAGAAAGGAGAAACCCATTGTCGGCCGTACCTACTCATTCCACGGCCCGGATGCTAACGGCAGGAGTTTTACGGACCCGGTGCACTTCTCGTTGGCACCCCTCCCGGCCTGCAAGAATCGCAGCTGGATTTGGCGGGAAGCAAGGAGGCCGGGTTTGCCTCAGGTAGGACGTCCTTCCTTGCTGGCGCTTGTTTGCGTGCTCAGGAATCGAGCTTTGTCGTTTGGGAAGGAGCCAGACTTCCGGAATCCGGATCTTCACACGCCGTTGTTTTTTCAATACGAAAAGAATTAAAATTTTTGCGTAAGCAAATTGCACAACTGTTGCGCTCGCTCGCTCTCTCTCTCTCTCTATCTAAGTTTCTCGTCACTCCTAATCACGACACTTCAACGAAGTGCGCACCCAGCGTAACATTGTCGTTTCTTTATTGTTTAGACTTTGTTCCATTCCTTGAAGATTCACAAGAGAAAAACAACAAGAACAAGAATTATCTTTCTTGGTTACAAGGTTCAAGATTGCTTGAGAGGCGAGGACGCGATTCGTTTGTCCGTTGTTGAATCGACAAATAGAGATCTTGTGCAAGGAGATTCTAAGTTCGAAGTCGTTGCGAGCCGGTGGTTAATCTCTTACATCAACTTTATTTTGTGGGGGTGTCGAAGTGAAGAAAAAGAAGAAGAAGAACATGAGTGCCGAAAGGTACTTCGGCGTAGCGCTTGACTACTCTCCAAGTAGCAAGTATGCATTGAAGTGGGCCATAGAAAATGTTGTCAAGGAGGGAGACCATTTGGTCCTCGTGGTTGTGCACAAAGAGGTGCTGGAAGGTGGACAAGTGCACCTGTGGGGAAAAACTGGCTCCCGTAAGGCTCGCTCACCACCACCACCAACGTTCGAGTCTTTTCTTCAGATGTCTAGTTTTTTCTTTGCGCATTCTTTTCTCTTTAGATCTTCTGCAGTAGTGAGGGGGCGTGTGTGTTGAGAAGGAAGTTGTTATCTGTACTTCACGAGACAAGGTACTAGACTGATGTGCAAAAAGTTGTAATTCATGTGCAGCTCTTGTTCCTTATGAGAGTCTAACAGACCCTAGCATTCAGAAGGCATACCAGTTGAAATGGGACGAGGAAGTTCTTCATTCCTTGAAGGAGGCCGTGACAGTGAAGAAGGTGAGTTGTTCACAGAGTGTCATGTGTCTTCTTCGAATTCCCCTTTGTCTGCAAAATATTTTGAGTCGTGCCTGTTATTGTCAGGTCGAAATAAAATAGAAGAGCACATCTACATTCCAACATGCACTTTTCTTCCCTGTGTATATCTTAGACTTCCAAGGTTCAATTTTGGTCACCTTATGATCATTCTTAAATGTGCATGGAAGCTATGTAAGATCTATTCCAATTTTTTCAATCTATTCACTCCTACATATCTAACAAGCAGAGCATGGTTGAGGTGGTATTTTGGCACAGCTACTTCAAAGCAGTTTGAATAGAATTGGGAATTCTAGCAGCCCAGAGAGTACGTTTTGTTACTAATTAAGTTGAAGGGAATGCACTGGTAATCACTTTGGTAGGAAACCTTGAATAATGAATATCCAGGGGTCCAGTGTTATCAGAACAAAAGGAGGTTTGAAACAATTTGAGAACCTTGAGATGGTACATTTGAGAGTCTTGCCACCAAGTTGACTTCACATGGTTTTCCAGTTCTCTGAAATGGATATTAATTAGAAATCTTCTTTTCAGGTTTCCAAGGTAAGGAGTAAGCTGCAGGGAGTTTGTAAAAAACATTCTGTGGGTAATTCTCTGATGTCACTGCTGTGTGAAGAATTGTGATGTGAGTGTTTGTGAGTCTTGGGCAAATGTCTTGGTGGCCATTCTTAGGACAAAGGTTCTTGGCTGTGCAGCTGACAGTGGTAGCTAAGGTGTACTGGGGAGATGCTAAGGAGAAGATCTGTGATGCTGTTATAGAGATTCCCCTTGATGCACTCATAATGGGAAGTCGAGGCTTTGGGACTTTCAAGAGGTATACCTCAACCTTGCTGCTCTGTGATGGTAGAAGTCTGATATGCAAGACTAATAATCTTAGCAGCTGGTTTCTTTTGCAGTTTATGGTTATCTGATATCTTTCTCAGATCACACTGACCTGTATACATTACCGTATTTGCTTTTCCCTTTTCTACTGGTATGACATTGAAGTGACCATTTGCAAAGAGAGTGGTTTCCAGATTTTGATTTTGGGTTTAGTGAAAATCTCAGGCCATATTGTGACATTGGACATCCTGCCCTAACTAAGTTCTTGTCTAAGAGTATGAAGGCTGTTATGGTTGGCCCCTCACGTCCTTACCCTGGTCCTCAACTTGATTATGTTGAGGGAAGTTTCTTCTCTGATATTGGAGACTTGAGTTGTGTGGTGTACATTGGTTGAGCTTGCCTCAAAGACGACAAGGTCTTTGAAGATATGTGTCATTGATATTTCTCCCTTCAAAGTTTGGTCCATACCTTGTTGAGCTTAAGGGAGGATGATATCAGACATATGTAGCAGTTTTAGAAGAGGGCAATAACCTCATCTTCAGTACTAAACGTGGGGATGGACTCTAGGGCAGATGACTGCTTGGAATTTCTTTCCACGATCCATCCACTTGCAGATAGGCCTCCTGATGTGATGACTCAATTCCTTTTAGTTCCCAGGAGAACTCACCTCTCCACTTGACTGCTGTACCTTGTACCCTAGTACTAAATACAACCACGACAGTCTTACTGATATGTGCTGATTTCCCCATTTCAAAGTTCCTTTATGAGGGTGACAAAAATAATCTATATCTATATATAGGGAGAGAGATGCTGCTTACCATAGTACTGTCCAAGTTACTTTTATGAGCTCCTGATGGTGGGATGTGATGTCTCTTGTATCCACAAAGGCTTGTGTGAACTGTGCAATAATGGTAGGTTTCACCCACCTTCTCTGTGCACAGGAAATTTGACTCTTTTGATTTTGTTCATGTCATACAGGACCCTTCTGGGGAGTGTGAGCAATCATGTGCTGAACAGTGTACCCTGCCCAGTCACAGTAGTGAAACTGCCACCCAGTTTAGGTTTCTAAGAATGCCATAAACACTTAAACCTCTCTTCATCAACGTGAAAAAGGATGAAGGTATTACATGTTTCTATGTACTATGTGGCTGGTGGGAGATTTCTCAATGTTTTTACAGTTCATCATTACAGGCAGATAAGTGAATAGCCTATGTCCCATGTGTTATGTGTGAAATCCTGTTGGATTCTTTGTCAGTGTGAGGTTCAGTCCATTCAATGGTCATCTATGAGGAGGGGGACAACTGTAGAGACTTCTCGTGTGTTGTGGAATCTTTCCCACATCTATGGGCTTATTTCCAAGTTACACCGAATTAGTTGTCATTTATAAGGAGAAGTAACAATTCTGCACTTCTCTGTTGTGTAGACTTATACCAGTTTTTGGATGCAATCATGCCATGTAAATTCTGTTGTTTTTCTTGTGAAATTGGACTAAACATCCAGAATCTCTTTTTCTCCTTTTATTGCACTCAGTGTAGATTGTTGATCATTTAATGATAATGTGGAGAAGAAGAATAGTGCCATCTCCGCTGACTTGTTTTTGTAACCATAGCACAATGACTTCATTGTTAACCACGGACACCAATGCCACTCAGAAGTGCCATTCTTCCAAAAACAATTTAAGGCTCCCTCTAACGTTCTCATTGTCTGCATAGGCTTATTTTTCACATATACTCAGGCAAAAACTTATTCCACTGACCCCATATGTTTTTGTAGTTTTTTACACCAAAATACTACAAACCTTGTTTGTATACATACATGGTCAATAAAAATTCCAAGGAATGTGCCAGAAGCCCATCTCTTATTCTGAGGAGGTTGCAAGGTTAATCATACATATAATTGCTAGGGCTTGTGCACCTTGAGTAACGTCTTGGAGGAAAATCAGAAATTCATATGTTAAAAGCTCCAAATTCTAATTATCAGAAGCTCCTTGCAATTTGCATGTCTTTTGCATGCAACATTTAATTACTAGTTCACTAATGCAAGTCTGAGAAACCATTAAGGCACTGATTTGAACAATCTCATTGGCCACATATTTTTTGTTTGCACCTAGTCACAAGCCTATGAGACTTACAATAATTGAGTGCCAGTTTACTTAAGTCTTCAAAACAGTTCAAGACTCTCATTCTTAAAATCTCATCCGGCATATAGGCTTTTTTTCACCTCTATATAGTATAAACAAGCTTATTCCACAACTGTACATTTGTTCTTACACTAAGAAGGCCCACTTTACACCAGGAGTCAAGGCCAAGTTTCAACTAAAATCAAGCATTGCTATTGGTACAAAAGTTGAAAAAAGTCTCAAGGGCTTTAGACTAGTGAATATAATTTTTTTTTTTCAACCTGCCCCCAGTTACTAATAAATGCTGAATGTTATGCTGATTTTTTACTTCTCTGTTTGTCTTGTAGCCGGATTTGGCCAAGTCCTATTGTGGCTGATCATTGCTTTTGCAGCAACATGAGAAAATTGGGAAAAAAAAACTGGTCTGGTCCACTTGGTATTGGGTCCAAAACATAATTTTGAGTGGTGTAAGGCAAGTATATACCTGGAATTACACCCTGTATAAATCTCGTGGAAGGCTGGTATTACCTCAAGTCCTCCCTACCACGCTGATGGAGTAAGGTTGGGATTGCCTCAGTTATAACAAACGGGTACCAATGTGGATACCAATGTTGGATATCATTGTTCAGTACCAGTGTGGATACCAATGTTTATACCATGCTGGTACTCTTATAAGCCTGCTAATAGCTCACCTTATACCGGAATGGTAGCGTAGTTGCTTTCATGAGTAATTTCCAAAATATCATAAGATTCCCATTCCTGAAAATCGGCACTTTTCCAAATCCAAAAAATAGGCGGAATTTCGATGCTCTTCACCAAATAATACCGCTGTTCATACAAGGCGCAGGCTAGTATACCACACCAACGCTTGTGGAGACTACAGACCTTTAAGTAACGATGGGAAACCTGTCGGTTTATGCCGTCGTACCCGTCTCCTCCTTCATAGCGCACCCCAGTGTTTCCTCAATTTGAACAAATTGTTGCGAGAGCATCGCATCACCTGGAAAGAAGAGGTTGCGTCGACGATCGCATGGAAGAATCATGGCATGAAATTCAGGTTGAGATTCCTGACAGAAGTGAAGTTCCGGATTTCTACACGATGATTTTGTGCAGAATAATGAGGAGCATGACTGAATAGATTCATGTATCATCAACGAGGGAGATTTTGGGACGAATGCTGCGTCTGGCGTGGTCTATACCAGAATTCGTGTCTAAAGAGACGTGTTTCTCTCTGTTTTTCTGTTTTGGAGGCCGTGAATTCGGAATTTTTTTAGACTTTTTAATGCTTCTTCCGCAAGGCGTAGAGGAAAGAGTCTGGATGAAGAATCTGAGGACCTGCAAAAGTTTTTTTTTCGAGCCGGGTGTTATATTGGCGTGTTTGTTTTTGTTGGGAGAAGTTTGGTAATCTTTTGTGCGGAAGGTTTTTTTGTGTGGAAAAGGCCGATGGACGAAGAGGAGATGGACTCCGATCTCCTTCTGGGTGCCTTGGAGGCAACGAAACATGGAGGAATGAGTGGCGGAATGAGGATGCTTTTAGAAAGGTGGAAAGTGCAAGAGGAGAAGCTACGAGCGTTCGAGGAAAGTTTGAAGGAAGTGAACGACTTCGGAATTCCCACGAACATTAGTGAGAGAATTGACAGGAGCGTTTTACCTCATCCAGATCATGTTGCTATAGCACCCATTACGCTCACGAATATTCAGAGAACTTACTGCGACCGCGACGAGGTTTCAAATGGCTTGACCCACAATGCGTCTGGCAAAATCTCTGCAGCCGAAAAGAAATTAGGGTTTGAATCTCCGGAGCTTGAAGTTAGCCTGGACCCTCATGACGATCCTGAAGAAGAGAGCTTGGAAGAGTTCGAAAAGAGAATATGGGAAGGCTTGTTCAAGGAACAGGACTTCATGCTGCAACAGGATGCAGCAGGCCACGAGGGTGGTCGTGCTCAGGAAGCTTGCTACGTGCAGACGCCGAAGGGATGCGATCTTGGGGTTGAACGTGCAAGTTATGAATCTGAAAAGCTTGAATCTGACAAGCAATTGGGGGTGTTTTCTGAACCTGAGCACAAATTTACGGCACGAATGTCGTCGTCTCAGGATCTCGACAGAAGTCTAGCTCCAAGATTTCATATTGCAGGTACATTCGGCAGGAAGCTTGCGGATCAGACGATTCTCACAGGACCTAAGCTTGAGGGAAAACTGTGGGGGAAATTGTGGGAGGAATGGGGAGGTGCAACAACTCCTGAGACTACAAAAGATGGACCTCCGTCACCTATATATCCTGAAGAAGAGCAACAATTGAAACATGAGAGAGAAACTGAATCTTGTCAAGCACCAATGCTTGATGATTCACTGCATGGTTGGGAATTCCAGAAAATTTCAGCAGCTTGTTCGGAAGATAAATTGCTTGTAAAGCCACATGGAGACAGGATGCTTGTTGATAACTTTGCTTGCAAGAAGAAGAAGAAGAAGAATTTCATTGAGGACAGAAATAACCATATGGTACTGCGGCCACTGTGTGGCTCACAGAACCTTAACCTGACTGACAGTAACCTTCGAGGAGAAGAGAAAGTGGATTGTGATGACAATATCAATTGCAGGAGTTTCTCTTGCAAGTTGAGCATCAAATCTCAAATTGCCAATCTTGTTTGCAAGCCTGAGGAGTATTCAGAAGATGACTTTGCAAGCAGAAGTTTGACAAGGTTGAGGGTCTGTCCAGGAGCTCCAGGGTTGACAACTCCTTTTCATTCTAGGCACAACAAGTTCCAAGTTGATACAGACTTTATGGAAGAACTCCAAATTGGTGATGATGATGACACAGTTTCTGATCAAAGAACTTTTGTAGAGGATGATGACAACCTGAGTCTGTTAACAAGACAGAGGGCAAAGTTGTTTGAGGATTTCATGGCAGCTGAGACTGAAAGAATGAAAAAGAGAGAGAGAGATCAGGTTCTCAAAAATGAGGAAGTTGTACGATGCAGTGCGCTTGCTGCCAAAGCACAAGAACATCTTTATGTATGTATGTATGTTGTTCTACATTTTGTCGTGTTATTGAAACTCAGTTACATAGCACCTTTTTTGGTGTTGAAATCATGCTGATCTTGACCCTGAATATGATCCTACAACATTGAACTGTTTTCACAGCAGACACATTGATCATAGGACATGTATGCTTGAAGTCAAGTTCTGATTGGAAATATGTAGGGACTGTAGAATCAACTACAAATTGAGCATCAAGAGAAGCTTGCTGCCCTTGATCAAGAGCAACAAATTAAAGCAGAGTAAGGTCTTAAATTTGTGAATTTCTCAAAATCTCATGACCAAGTCTTTCACCAATCTTAAACAGTGTTGTTACAGTGAGCAATCTCAGAGTCTTATATGCATAATGATTTTGGTGAAACTCTCAAAATTCTTTCAATCAGTGCAAAACCTGTAGCCTGGACTAGAACCTTGTTGAAACCATTTCTCAGTGAAAGGAATGGGTGGTAGTCATCATGTATGTTTGCAAAACGTGATCACAAAATTTTCGTGGGTGTCCCCATCAAAATTTGGATGAAGTCTACTAATTAGTGCCAGTGTGTGTTTGTCTTCTTCAGAAGGGTTTAGGTATGTTTATTTGGCAAAGCTCTTGTGAGGGTGGAGAGCAGGTTATATGAGAAACAACAGAAGATGGAAGAAATTCACCTTCAATTAGAGTCAAGCTCAATTGCTCTCAAGGAGCTGACAAATAGCTGGAAGCACCTTGAAGAAGAGATGGTAAAACTCATTCAATACTGTGAGATGACCTCTCAATATGAAATGGGTGTTTTCATCAGCTTTATAAACTAATCACTTGCATGCAAAGAGACTACTCTTCCTCCTTGAAATTAAATTCAAACAATAAAATCATACCCATTTATAACTACTGCAGTGGGTCACAGCTGACATTGAGAAGAAATTTGTAGTCTTTAAGGCTCAAACTCTCAACTTACTTGATATGTTCATCATCATCACTTTTGTAATGGTGGCTAGTGAAATGCTTCTTGGAAGATTTCAAATTTCTCACAATTGTCATTTTATGTTAGGAACTGCAAAGGCTGCTTGAGAGACAAGAACATGCAAAAGAAGAACTTGAAAAGGTATACATTCTTTGGTTTTCTATAGAGATAGACTATTGCACAATGAATGGAAAATATGCTAAAATCATTGCTAATATTATAATGAACAAGTTTCTTGCAGATTCCTTGCTTGCAGAGTCTTTGCAAGTTGTGTCTTTGGTTAATTGTTGCAAGGGAGTCACATTATGGGATGAAGAGCAAGCCTTGCAAGTTTCATTTCTTCATCTCTTTTCAGACATGAGCCTATCTTTTGCCTGTGACAGTAATTTTTGTGAGGGAGGGAGCAGATGAAAAATACTGCTGCACAAAAAATCACTCAAGCTTTCAGGAAACACAAGTGCAGGGTCATTAAAAAATGTTGCACAGTGATACAAGGAATGGTGCGAGGGTTCCTCGCTCGACGAAAAGTCCAAAAGCTCAAAGGTCAGAAATGCAAGGTAGCCAATTGTCTAATGGAATTCTTGATTACAATCATCATCAATCACATGTGCACATTGTTTGTCCATCTTCATCTCTTTCTCCTAGCATCTTCATGAACCTCTTACTAAGCCAAAATGCCTAAAGCTTCTAAACTTGTATGTGGGTGTTGACATGTTCCAGTTCATCAACATTCAGTAAAATAAATCTGATTTTTTGTGAAAATAAATCCTAATATTCTGATTCAATGGCAGGTTGCAGAACTTTTAGCTTTGGTTGTTGAGGAGAGCAACTTCCCAAAGCTTCAAGAAGTCATAGTGGAAGCCAAGAAAGTAGGCCTTTCCAAAGAAATTGACACATGTAAAATTGAATTTGAACACCAAAAAGAGAACTTCCTTTGCAAGGTGGAATTGGCAGCCAAATCTCAAACACCATCTCATGTGGAAGCTTTGCTCCTCAAAGCCCAATCCATGGGCATTGATGAGGGTTTACTTGAGGTATATTGATTGAATTGCAATGACCATCATGTAAAGCAACATGGTGAACTCAATGATTTTGCAATGGGAGTAGAAATGCACTAGTTAACACAGTTCAAAGATGCATGTGAGTCAATTTAACAGATACAATACCTGAATGCAATGTGCCGTTCAGTTCAAGAATCTGATGGCTTAGTCTCTAGATCTTGACAACCCATGTGTTGCTGCACTTTCTAAAGATAATAGCAAAGAGAAACAAAATGTGTATAATAGTCACAAGCTTGGGTGTCACTAAAATTTTTCAAGTGATTTGTTATGTGACAATGCATTTGCTTTTCTCCAGAGTATCCGATTTGCTTTGAAGGAAAAATGTAAATTGGCAGTGATTGGAGACTTGAAGAGTGCTGCCAAGTCAGGAAATATAGAGGAGTACAAAGCATGTTTGGAGGAGGCCAAAACACTGGGTGGTATGGATGAAGAAACAAACTTAATTGAAGAAACTTGGAATGCTACAAGAGCAGGAGTGAATGATTGGTTGGTACAAATTACTGAGGGTTGGGAAGCAGGAAGGCAAGAGATTGTGACAAAACTCAAGGAGGCCAAACGCTTGGGGTTGAATACAGTAGCAGTTGCTGCAGAGACAATGGTAGCAGCACGAGAGAAAGACCTGATGGAGAGGTGAGATTTTCAAGGTTTTTTTTGATGAATCATAGAAAAACCTGAACCCTGATTGTTGTTTCCACAGCTGAACTCCAAATTGTGAATCTTGAGGACAAGTAGAAGATGAAGTTTCTTGAGGTTGTAGTAGGAGATCACTCTTTTTCCATCTTGAATACTTGTTGCATTTAGAGTGTATTATTTTGCTTCCTAATTTAAAATGAGATGGATGTAAATATCTACGTCTTATTTATTGATAAAGAAGATAAATCTTGAAAATTGCTCAATAATTTTTTATTTGAATGAAGAATATAAAAAATATAAAAATATATTCCAACGCATTTTGTCTTCTTGTAAATATTTTTGAGATTTCTTGTGGTTTTATTTTAATTTCTATTTTAAAAAAATTACAGAAGAATTAGTAAAAATGTATATCTTATTTTAAAACTGACATCATTTTTATAAAAATGTAAATGACCCCTTCCCTTCATGTTCGGCTAGCTACAAAGAGATTGAAGACATATATGCAGTCCAAAGAATTATTTAAAAAACTTAATTTTGATCTATTATAGCAACAACAGATTGAATGCATATATGCACATCAAAGTAATATACAAATAACTTATTTTGATCTGTCATAGCAACAATAATTTGAATCTACATATACACATTTCGAAGTTATAAAACAAATATCTTATTTTGAATTGACGTCCCTCTTGTATCTCTTATATAGATGTAAGTGACCTTCCATGTATGCTTGGCTTGGCTCCAACAATAAATTGAAGACATATGTGCACTTTGAAGTAATAATCAAATACCTTATTTTGAACTAACATAGTTTTTATAGAAATGTAAGTAACTTTACATGCGTGTTTGGCTTGGATACAACAACAAAATAGGTTGAAGACAATTGTGCACATTGGTTCACAAGATGCATTCAATCGATGTTTGTTGAAGGCTAGAAGGTTTGGAATGGAAGAGGATGTTGTGGAGATGTCTCGGCAAGCTTTCCAACAAAGGAGAGCAAGAGTTCAAAAGCAACTACAAGAGATCACCACCATCAGAGAGGCCCCAAAAAAACAAGAAGAAGGAGGAGAAGAAGAAGAAAACAAGTATAACTACCGAGCTCTCTTGGCCGAAGGACATTCTTTATGCTTGGATGCAGAAGTTGCACATGCAAAAACATATGTGAAGAATCAAGTGCTTCAGTATGTTGCAAAAATTTGGAGACTTGCACAAAAGTTCATGTCCTACTACGTCAACAACAATGATGATGGTGGTGGTCGTGGTGGCGGTGATGAGCTTTGTCGTCGTCGTCTTGAAGAAAATCGTGAATGGAACTCGATCAAAGCGGAGGGTGGTGCAAAGTTCGGGCTTCGAACTCAAGCTTTTGATGCTCTCAAGTTGTCTATTTCCAGGAGTGTTGCGTTGGACAACACGAAGCTTGAACGTGCAATTGTTTCCATGCTTTTCAAATGTGATGATGAGCTTGGTAACCCTGTGAAGCAAGTTGGTAATGAGAGAGAAGAAGAAGCTTTTGCTCAGCAGGTTCTTGTTGATGCTCCAAGATGCTTCACATTGTGCACACCTCCATTGCAAAGGTTGCAAGACATCTCAAGTTCCTGTTTGATCAGTGATCAAGCTTTTGTTCTCTCAGACGACACCACAATTGCAGTCGACTCCCCCAGTCTCCTCCTCCCTCTACAGTGGATCTCTCACAACTACCAAGATCTGGAATTTCTGCGAACCAAATGGCAACAAGACTTTCGTGGTCTTGGAAGTCTTCAAGCAGTGACATGCATATCGAACAAGAAATCAATAGATGTTGTGGTGCACTGTGGTGCAGGTTTGTGCGACTCTCGCAAACAATTCGAACTTTCTGATAGGATAACAGACTTGGAATCCGAAGAAGAAGAAGAAGAAGAAGAAGAAGAAGAAGATGGTGATGAACAACAGGAGGATCTCGAGGAGGATGATGCAGATGACGACGACGACGAAGAAGAAGAAGTGTGGGAGAGTCATGAACAAGTAATGCAAGTTGGAGAAAATGCATGCAGTGTTGATCGTGAACTTTCAAGGGAGCTCCTCGTGCAGATGGGAAACTGTACTAGGGATCAAGCTGCGTTATGTCATATGCTGACATTGGATTTGACGCAGAAGGGTTTAACATCACTTGGAGATCGGAGCTTCAGTTGCTGGTGCCCACGAATTCATGCCTTGATATTGGACAAAAACAGTTTGACGACTCTGGAGAATGCATTTCATGGTTGCCAAGAATTTCTGGAACATATCTCTGCGAAAGACAACTACCTTACGGATTTTGCAGGGCTAGAAACCTTGCACAATCTACAAGTGTTGTCTCTTGAGGGTAATGCCATCTCTAAAATCTTAGCATGCACCAAAGAACCATGCTGGGATGATGATCACGATAATGATGCAAACCATAAACCTCTTTTTCTTCATCGTCGTCGTGGATTACAATTCGAATCCCTGCAGTGCTCGCGCTGTGTAGACAATGTAGGTAGACTTTTGCTTCAGTCATGGTGGCCAAATCTGAAGAATCTATCGCTTGGTCGAAATCGGGTCACCGAGATCTTCAACCTAGGATTCGTTTGTCCAAATCTCGAGATTCTTGACTTGAGTGCGAATCAACTCGTCTCACTCGGCGGAGATGCAAAGGGAAGAGGATTAACCAACTTGCGAAATCTTCGAGTACTCGACGTGGGACAAAATCGACTCAAAGGAAGGAGTCTATGGGAAGCATTGAACCATTGCCCTTTACTGGTATCATTGGTAGCCTCAAGAAACCGTCTCACGGAACTTCCAACACACTCAGGCAATGCTTTGTTGCAGGAGCTGTGGCTCAATGGAAACTCCATTCGCTATTTCTCTTGTAAAGCATGGCTACCAAATCTGCAACGTCTTTACTTGCAGGACAACAACATCGACACTTTGGTACCCACATGGGGATGCCCATCTCTCGAGGCAAGCAAACAACCTAAATTTTCTTTTTCTTTGTCTTCTTCTTCATCTTCTTCTCCAGACCCAAATTTGTGGTGTTGACAAACAAGATGATTTTTTTCAGCTAATTCTGTTCAGTTTGTGCAATAGACCTCGAAATTGTGCTCAAGATTTCTTATGGCACCAGCACCATTTGCAATCATCTGCTCCAAAATTCAGTTGCTTCACAGCAATGACACAAATTTCTGTTACTATTGTTGAGTACCTTACTGAAATTGTTAATTCTCATGACTCTTCTTCTTCTTCTTCTTCTTTCAGGTGCTGGACCTGTCCTTCAACAATATTTCAGATCAATCTCAATTGTCTCACTTGGCGTGCCTCCATCGTCTGCGATCTTTGCAGATAAATGATAACCCAATTTCTGCTCAAGAAGGTCACTTTGACAAGGTTTTGGAAGCTGTTCCATGGCTGATTGAATTCGACAACGAACCTGTGAAGGAAACTTGTAGAAACAAAGCATTCAAATCTGTGCTTGCAAAAGTCATGGGGGTTGTTGGAGTGCAATTTTTGCAGGAGAAAGCAGCAAGGGGTGAGAATCCTTTTAGAAACCTTGCAAATCCTCAAGAGGTACGAAGGCAATGGTTTCCTGACTGCAGTGAAACAAATGACTTGAATCCTCATGCCACCACAAAACATCATGCATCCTGTGAATCAAGGAATGACATCGTTGATGGGCATTGCTGGAATGATAGAAGTATTAAAGAAGAGACTTCTGTTTTATGTGCTCAAATAATGGAAACAACTCGAATGGCGCTCACAAGTCCAACAACATTAAGGGCTCAGCTACTAAGCGAAGAAGAACAGAAGAATTTCTTCAGTTGTCCTGATTGGGGGGCACAAGTGGAACAACATTGGAGTTTTCTTGCCTTTCAAGAGATGTGTGAAGGTCATAGGAAGAAGCTTCTTCTTTCAATTAGAGACAAAAATTCAAGAAAGTTTACTACAGTTGCTCCAACATTGCAACAAGTTGTAACTGGACCTGTTATTAACCATCAGATCGTGAGGGAGCCTGATCATTTGAAGAAAGACAGAGGTGGAAGTGGCAACATGGACTGGGGCATTTTGGATCATTTGCAGTACCAAGAATGTAAATACAAGGATGTGTATCTCAGGAACAATGACTACCAAATGGAGGTTGAGCTTCATGAGAAAAGGGTTACAGTACTGCAAGCTTTGGCAAGGGGTTTCCTAGCCAGGTTGAAATGTAAATGTCTAAGGTTGGATTTGGAGACAGAAAAAACCATGAAAGAAATCCACTTTCAAGAACAACTGAAGAAGGAAAAAGCAATGCTCAAAATCCAGGCAAGTAGAAGAGAGGTCACTGTCATCTGTTTCTTGTTTTGTCCCTAGCTTGAGATTTAATCATATTTTCCTCAATCCAACTCTTTTTCATGGATACATTTTAAATCCTGTGTTGCAGGCCTTGTGGAGAGGATGGAAGATTAGAAACTCCAAGCTTCTTGAGCATCTACAAAAGGATTCATTTGAGAGCCAATTATTGTTGACCTGTAAAGATGTGGTGCCCATGATTATAAAATTACAAGGTTTGTGGCGGGGTGTTGCAGCTAGAAAACGGTTCCGTAAGGCCTTAGATCATGGGTTGCATTATGCAGATAATGATGATTATGAGTATGTTGCTGTTGATGAGAATGAGTTTGCAGTTGACAGCTTTGTATTTGAAGACAATTATCTCTTGCCAAAAACATATGAATTCCAAAGTGATACAAGCTTTCTGTCTCCTCCTTCACTAAGTATGGTATTGCCTGGTGAGAAGGCCCTTGAAGCAAAAGAGTTCAGCTTCTCGTTGTCCATAAAAAACCCACAAGAAAGTCAACCAGAAATTGGAAATAACATTGGTTATGATATTGACAAAATCCTCTTGAACTCAGTTTCACCCCACCACTATTCAGAAAAACCCAACATGGATGATGAGGTTTTGGACATTATTCATGATGAGTATGAGACACATGGCACCATGCTATTGACGGATTCAAAAACGATAACTGATTTGGACATGATTCATGAGAAGAAAAATTGTCCTGATTCAAGGACAAATTTTCATTTCAATCCAGTGATTGACAAGAGAGAGACATTTGCATCAAAGAAAAATGGTTGTGATTCTCAAACAAATTTGCATTTGAACCCAGTGATCAACAACAGAGAGTCATTTGCATCAAAGCAAAATGGTCATGATTCTATGACAAATTTGCACTTTAATTCAATGATCAACAAAAGAGAGTCTCCATTTGCATTGAAGGTGATTCACTCTCTAGAAACATATGTTGAAATTGTATGGATGACACTTGTGCAATATGTGTCAGAACCTAAACCCCAAAAACATACACTCCATGAAATCAATCACCCAGAAGGAAACATGGAAATAATATGAATCTCTCATATTTTGAGGCACTACAAGCAACTAAAGAGTTGTTCAAATTCTATGAAGATTCTGCCAGTATATTATTGTTTCTACTCAGTTTTGGGCTTGGATTGGGTTTCTGTACATCAAGCAATAAGTCGTGGTAGTACATGCCCAATTTAAATTGCAATTTTTGAATTCTGATTTTTCTGAAGTTGCTTGATTGTGTGTTAAGGTTTTTGAGGATAAGAAGGAAGGACATGCATCTGAAATTCGGAAGAAGGCAACCATTGCTGAAATTTCAAAAGAATGGTGTTTTTCTCTGCAAGAACCATCAAGTTTTCCCTTGCATTTGTGATTCAAGGACATGTGAAAAATCAATGTCATTTGCTCATTGTGGACTTTAACTTCTTTTGTTACAACACAGATAAGTATGTTGTTACTTCATTCTACTTTCTCTTAGAAGGTTGCAGTCCAAAGCTACTATTCAACTACAAAATTCCAACAAACACAACATTGGGTTTTTTTTCTGCCAATGTCACAGGGACTCTAATTCTGACAACAAAGTTAGTGTCGTAGACGCTGATTGACATGGTGTATTTTGTTTTGGGCTCATGGGTGATAAAGGGGATTTAAGAATGAAAGAACAGCTGCTTCATGTATGAAGGCCCGTGCCAAGATCTTACGCAAGACTACTGAAACAATCAAATCTCATCAACAAGGTATGAAAGAAAATCTAGACACTTAGATGACCCAGTTGAGAAAAAAACCACAGATTACAATTGTTTATTCAATCTTGTTGTGGAGAATAGATGCATAGGTTATAGGGAGCAAAGCAATTAATTCTTTAAGCCTTTATATTCACACTTTTGGACCTACTTGTAAGACATTTTAGCTGCTTTAAATATGGTGTACACAGCCATTGTGGTTTCCACTTACAGAGAGTGTCTGTGTTCCAGAGCCATATGATCAGCAGCTCTAAAACAGATTGGTTGAATGAATGCAATATAAATGTGGAGAGGTGTTGGGTTTTCTTCTCACAGATTCTCAAAGCCGACTCAAAATGTTCAAGGCAAGAACTGGGGATTTCAGCCACTCTACACCCACATACATTCCTGTCAAACAACTTGTTCGACAACAACTCCTTCCCATCAAAATCATTACTAACTGACAAGCAAATCATTTGGAGATGACAAGAATCAATCAAGCAATTTTGTTCATCCCAGATTTTCAGGCCATAGAATTTTTACTAGAATGTGTAACATGCTTTTCTTTACAACTGCTGGTTTTTCATTTGGTTGGTGACCCAATTTTGAGTTTTTCAGAAGGCAGGAAACTTTTTGATCTTTTTTCTCTGAAACCAGCTTCAAGTCTGAAATCTGCTACATCTCAAAATAGATAATTCTCATGATTTTGTGAGAATGTTTATTTTGGCTGTGAGAGTGATCAGATGTATTTGAGGCTCCTAAGGAGCCCAATAACATCAAATGAAGCACCTGTTTGATGTGAAGATGTTTTCAAATTACATCTATCCCTTGAGTAATCCCATCAGCTCCTCACACATGTCAGTGTTGTGGTAACTTGGCACAAAGTACAAGGCACGATCTTGACTTGAGAACAATCAAGCTCTTAAATTTCCTCTATTATGAATCTTCACTATTTGATCTATCTCTAGATTTGCAAACTTTGGAATGCATGGATCTTAAGTTTCATGATCAATTAGTTCACCCAGTAAATCTGTACTAGAATTCACCAGATTTAGAATCCAATCTGCAGCTGTGAGGAGATGAAAGAAGTGAATAGTATTGGAATTCATTGTACATGTCCAAGAGTGGATGGCCTAATTATAATCCTTACCCAGTTTTGCAACAGTAATGGAGTAGCTGAACCCTCAGCTAGAAGGATCAGTTCAACTCTGGGATGATTTTCAAGTTCCCTGAAAAATGTGGATGTTCTTTCCTCTAATGACTGACAAGGTTAATGTAGAGCTTTGTAATGTACTCAATTGGATTTAGTCAGTACAAGAGGCTTTGAACATATGGAATTAGAGGCTTTGCCAATGAAACTTTGAAAGTTTTGAATTATTTACTACTGTGCATCTATTAGTCTAAATTGGAGATAAGAATCTGTCTACACTTTACAGAGGAGGAAAATTTGATGATGCCCATGATCAGCAGCCATTGTTGAGCTATACACCTTCCAACTACAAGGTGACAATCCCAGACATACAGAGTTCAGTGTCTAAATTTGTTTTAAAGTCAGCAAACATAATGATGTGGTCTAATGCTTTGTGAACTTGATTGGTTGGAGTATTGTGAAGAATTTTGTTTCTTGAGACTTGGAGGAAAGGGGTTGTTGGAAGCTTGAGGAGGACACAGTTGGTGGGGTGGACGTGATCTTGCTCTTGATCATATTCAAAAGATTTCTCTTGCAGCATTGAAAACAATTGAGTTTGAGGATCCGAAATCCAAACACCAACATTTTAGAGCTGAATACAGAACCCATCACGAGTGGCATTTAACTCCATAATAACTCAATGGGCTTTGTCAAGAAATGTTTGACAACAATGTTTTGACACCTTGATAGAGCAGAATACAAAAGCTTCAATTTGCCAATGGATTTCACTTCCTAGTAAACTGAATATCTTGAAATGTAATGTACAATCATGAAACATCAAACAATTGTGACACTGTCAGTTTCCATTGTTCTTTGTGTTCTCTCCAGACAAATTAAGAGGAGTATACTCAAATAGACAGACAATGGAAACTGTATCTTTTTGTCATTATAAGCTCCAATTCACCAAATTGAATTTGTCATCTTTGCAGCCAAGCAATATTGCAACACAGGTTCCAAGATATTGCTTGATGAGATCAGAGAAACTTTGACAATTGTATAGTAAATGCATTGTTATAGAGTGGCAGATGGGTAGCTCAAACATCCACGGATGTACCAGATTGAGTTGCATTGTTCCCATATCACGACTTGCTTTCCTTCCTCCACAACATTACCCTGTCATCCCAAATCCCATAATGGACCTCCATGTCAAATCAGATCCATCAGTCATTGAAATCTGATGTTCAATCTCTCATGGATCTATCAGATCTTAAATGCTTGAGAAGTTTGATCCTTCCCTGGTAGCAAAAGTGTTATTCTTTGATTGTAGAAATGGACATATTTGCTGATACATGATTCTAGAGCTTCCAATCATCAAATTGCAGTTGTGAATTTGATGAATCTCTTTTTTATGGGGTCTATCACATCTTAGATAGAGAAAATTTGATCCAAGTTTTACAGTCCTACTACATGGTACAAAGTTCTTCTAGATAATAGATGCACACATTTCTTGCTCTTGTGTAGGGTTTAGGGTTTAGGTTTTTAAGAGCTTTCAATCATCATGCAATTTCAATTGCTAGAAGTGATCTTTCACAAAAAAGTTCTTCACAAAATGGAATTCCATCAACAACTGTGTCACATTTTGGCTGGGCTTGATTCATGATCTTTGTACTGAAAAGCAATAAGCTACATGATGCGCACCTTGTAGTCACAGAGTGTGTACCAATCTTCCTCAAGGACACAAGGCTGCTGCTGCTGCTGCTGCTGTGAGCTCGGGCTGAAAATGTCTGCATGACTCTCAATCTGCAGTGTTTTAATGTCTTGAAGAAGAACCTCGAGAGCAAGGTTTGCCATTGCTGAATCATAAGGTTGTAGCTGTGTCCAACTTCCATAGCTGTCGATGGTGAATCCCATGGCACCTGAAGGTCCTAACTGGGTGACTGTATCTATGAAAACTTCCATGGAAAGCTTCCGGTCTATGAGGGATTGTAAGACATCTACCAGTCGTGCTTCTTTCTGCACTGTTCCTCTGTTGTAGCACCTCCATCTCCCTTTATCTGCAAAGGATTCGTTCAAGATTGGCGCGCACCGCTGCACCGTCAGCAGCATAAAACTATATCTTAAACTATTTTCGATTATATTGTGACGCTGAGTTTCGAGATTTTTCATGAGAGATCATGCAGAATGGAAAGTTAACAATTACCTGCACAAACTGCAAGCATGGCGTCAAGGTCGCCAAATTTGGAAAGCGCTTCGTTGAAGAGTTGCCACCTGACTTCTAGATGTCGCAGCACTGCCTAAATTCACAAACCACCTTACGGCCATCATGATGAGAAC
Source organism: Sphagnum tenellum (assembly GCA_963921925.1). Lineage (NCBI taxonomy): Eukaryota > Viridiplantae > Streptophyta > Sphagnopsida > Sphagnales > Sphagnaceae > Sphagnum > Sphagnum tenellum. The sequence goes on along the minus strand of OY998158.1, from coordinate 8,180,257 downwards.
CATTTCATACTCTATCTAGAAGTTTAGCAGAATATTCTTAAATCTCTTCAACAGATCTTATCCGTCTTCAGATTTGTTTGGTCAGTTAGATAGTTTCGAGTTTGCTAGGAAGTCATGATGTCCGTGTGATAGATCTGCAGAAACAATTCGCAGGAGTGAACCTAAATATTCAAGAGCAACAAACACTAGAGGACTGAGTCGCACGTCAGGACTGACTTGCATCTGCGTTCTGAGTCTGGAATCTTCGCCGGTGTAGCTGACGTTTCTTCCTTCGCCTGCAGAACCGTCTGCAGCTGGATTCTCGTTGTGGAGAACAACGAGAATGGGCGAATCTTCACCGTCGAGGTCGATGGAAAGTTGTTGCTGATGATGGAAGCAATGAGTAGAGCAGTTAAGAAGCTGGCGAAAAGCACCCATCGGCCCCCGTCCTCCTCCTGCTCCTCCTTTGGGCTTCGTCGACAGCTGTATGCCTTGCATCGGAATATCCGCCGGTGTTATACAGTCAGATTCCTGCTCTAATCCTTCTGCAGCAACAGCTCGCGGAAGGCTATACGTCGTGAAATTGGAGCTTGGACTCATGGGCCGCACACTAGTGCCCATTGAAGCCGGACTCATGGTCGATCTCACTCCCATTGAGAAAATCTTACAAATTAAAATGAAGAGCAGAAACATACAGATGGTCCCCCTTCTTCTCTCTCAAAATCCCTTTTATAGTTCCTTAATTCAACATCTGAAAACTCAGTTACTCCACCTCTACAAGAGACAACTGTGGACAGCTAGTCTAGACTACCAACGAACCTGCTGGATTTAACTAGCTCGAGTCTTCTTCGCTCACAGAATCAGTCCAAGATGCATCAGCTCCGTATAGTCAGCAATCTTGAAACTCATGACCACCAAAATCACAAATGAATTAAAAATGCCGGCGCATTGTTTGTTCCGAATCTCTATTCAATTTGCGATGAATATAAGAACTCCAAGAAGTCGACGAGCCGGGAGCTGCTAAAGCACAAGCTTCAGACTGGAGCAAGATAGAGATTAGAAAAAACAAGCTTGAGCATTGGAGACGAAAGAACGCAACAAAGCATTGGGCAAGGTGACAAACTGACGATGATTTCCTGCCACAAGAACAATGAACGGAAGGGCAGCGAAACGAGGAGAGACCACACAAGGGAACTACTACTTTTACTTTCATTGTATGTAATAAGAAGCGCAACAACGACAACCAGAGCGGCTCATAACTACTATCACATGTTTGCCATTTATGCTCCTGACCACTTTGGAATTCAATACGCCTCCTCTTAGCTCTAACCACCCCCTCCTCGCCTCACAAATGCTATTTACAATCATACAACCCAGCATAATAAGAGCAGGTCCACCCAAGGGCCACATCCCCTGTTTGGGCCTTCAACAGTATTTATCATATCGAACAATAGAGTGTTAATTGTTCCCATAGCAGCCCCAACCAATGACCATAGACATGCAAAATTAGACACCATTGCACATTTCCACCAGCACACTATGGCCGAGGTTGTGCCTGACACTACAATAGTTTTGGCTCAGCATTTTTACTTAATATGTTAATCTGGGCAAAAGCGACACTGCACATTTTAACACTTGATTGACCAGATGTATTGATTGGTCCAGATAGTCTGATATTAGTAGGTCTGACCTTTTCCAGTTTCAATTTCATGGGGAGGCTTACAAACAATAAATAATTAATCTTGAATGTGAGAAATATCATTGTGGGGTCAAAATCAGTGTTTTTATAAAAAACATTGTGATGTTGCTCACGTGGCGATACTCCATAAATATATTTTGTCAAATTTGATGATATTCAAAATATGAAAGTATAAAAATTTAAGCAACCTTTCATATTATAGGCAATTATGGTGATTTTTTGGATTTTCTTAGAATTCCAAAAAACAAGGAATTTGTGACAGAAATTCTTTTTTCAAAGTGACGAAAACCCACGACAAAAAAATCACTGGATCAAATGCCCATTATGGGTGGAGCTGCTCTAAGGTGAGAGGCCATTTAAATGTTGTCACCAGAATAGGCCAGTCAGTCAGAACGAATTAGTAATTCTTTTTAACTTGCCCTTGTGCATATCGTTGTGTGGTATCTGCGTATACAGGTCCAAACTCAGCTTCAAGCTATTTGAAATCAGGACTTCATTCAAAGTACAGTGAACAGGTCATTTTGCTGCTGTCGGCGACCCTTCTCTAGTAATCCAAGAAACTCAACATCCTCAAGAAAAAACAAAAAAGTATATTTAAGGTCAGTTGAGCCCAACCTTGAAAAGATAATATCTGATTCTTAAGTATGAGGCTGCCATTTCCAAATAGAACCGAGCTCACTTTTTCTGGAGGATGAAATGATATTTGTATATTCTCTCCATTTTCATAATTTCTGGTTTAGGGGATCAGTAATTATCATATCATCAGCAATTTTTTTTTGTGGTGAATACTCGCCGTTTTGTGAAATAAAATTGCCCAGCAACATTTTATTATAGATATACCATACGGATTTATCCCTCTTCCAAATATGAATTTCCATATTCGTTTTATAATGTTGTTGTGTATTGTGCAGTAGTTGGTATAACAGGAAGATAACGCCAACATTTATGGAAACATTCAACGCCAACAGTATTGTCGACATAAGATTGTACTGATTTTATTTTATTTTTTTCAAAGTGATAAATCAATTTGGATCTTTCCCTTGGAGTCGTATCTTTGTTTTTGTATCCTCAGTTTTTGCAAACATTATTTAATTGAGAATGGTAGTCATTGTTCTGAGTTCATGGGATAACGTGTGATTTAATACACCGATGATCAAATTCATTGTTCCCAAACACAAAACAATATCTCTCAAACCTTCTAGAAAATTTAAAAATTATGAGAAAAAATGATGTTTTGAATCTAAAATATTATTTACATTTCACAACTTTGATTTTGGGAGATTGTGCCCAATCAAAAAAGCCAATTTGGTTTCAAACATAAACCCATTGTAGATTTCAAATGGGTGCTACTTTGTAGAACTTTATATGCTAGATATCCCTTATCAAGACTAAGATGAAACATCTTAATTGGATTCATGAGTCTTCAATATATCGCTTTCATCTAACTGGAAGTGGTAGCTTGCAGAATGAAAACAATTTACTTGGACTCACAAGTGCTCACAACAATCACTTTTCCTTTGTTCAAAGTTCACTGTGCAATCATGGGAGGTGGAAATTATAGTTGCATGAAGGAAATGAGAAAATTTCAAGGTCTTTGGATACCAAAAATATTAATTTAAAGATCCATTACATCTCCTTGAACATAATTCTCTAGAAACATGCTTTGTAGAAACACATTGTTTGCTTCTAAATTTATAGAGACATAAAAAGCTTGATTAAAACATAATACTTATAATTTGTTATCATCTTCGTGTCCTAAACAATCTTGCAATCCTTAAGATCTGCATGCAACAAGTTTACTAGCAATCCTCTCATTGGAATTAGAACTATTATATGGATTGTGGAAAAGCAAAAACCTTTGTACTCAACATTGGAGATCTTTTGAGAAAATTTTCTCACATCACGACACTTGGAAGATGTTTTAGGGGAAAAAATAGATCTTCATCTAAAATAGCTTGAGTTGAAATTTCTTTCTAATTTATGCCACTGTAGGCACATTTTCTTCGTTCACTTTTGTGCACAGAAGACAGATGAGGGAAGACGAGTCCTGGAGTTTCCAAAGGAGGGAAAATGGTGGCAAGCTTTCAGCAGCACTCCCAGAGGTAGAAAATTAGAAGGATTCATGTGTGTTGAAGCTGCCCCAGTACTCCGGACTACCTTTGCACTTGGCTTTGTTTTGTTGTCTGCAAGTCCCTCTTGAGTCTCAATGGAGTTACCTTAAGCACAGACAAGGAAATGGAAGAAAAATGAAGATAATACAACTGGGCTACTGCTTACTTGCAGATTCATAGATCTACACTGTTCATAGAATTCTCAAATCTACAGCAGTGGGAAAGCTCTGGAGTTTGATCTGGGATTTTGATCTAGAATAGAGTCAAAATTGAAATTTTCAATTACACAAAATTACAATCATTTTAACAAATTTTCAGTATTTCTGTGTTCAAGTTTTTTTGCATTCTGTGCCAAGTTCCAACAGCGTTATGAGCCTTTCTTGCCACTTGGTGGAGGAAAAAAAATCCATTTATTAAAAAAAAGGTTTTTGGGGTTTCTGTCCACATATTTAGAAAAAAAACTCAGAAAATCACCAAGCAATACAAGCAAACAAGGAACAAAGGTTTTAAGTGTCAACACCAAAATTGTGAAACACTGCCATGGAAGACCATCTCCAGTTCTTTCATTTCCACAGGAGGAGTTCCCTCCATATAGGTGTCCCCCTTATTGACCTCCACACTCTTAACTTTTTGAGTGCAATGTCCAAAGTCTCAGACAACAAAATGTACATGAATTGGTTTTGTATGGCATGAAAGTGGGTTGGCAAAGTAGGAATTTTTAGTTGATTTAAATTCTTTATCTAGTTTCTTTATGGTCTCTTTGGATTTCTGAGTTACATACTCTGTACACAAAAGTTGTTTTCTCCCACATATGCTTGCCCAACAATTTATGGTGGGTTACATGAATGGAAGCATCAAATACCCACCCAACATTGGAATTCACCTACCAATTTTAGTTTCACACTCTTTCATAGGTATGTTTTTGTTCACACCTTGTGTGTCCAGGGCAAAGGGGAAGCTCAATTTTATGAACAGTGAACAAATTTGTGCATCAGATTTGAGAACACATTATAGTTGGGTTGTTCAATTTGTATAAGAAAATTTTGTCAATGGGATGAAGATGTTTTCTAACATCAAACATCTAGGTGAAAATCAATCTAGGTTTAGGATTTGGGTAACTAGTTTTTCTAGCTACATCATATCAAATTATTGAATTTTTTGTTGCCCCTTTTGGGTTTATATTCTTTTCAAATGTTTTGAAATCAAAATATGAGCGTGATGTATCAGTGCAATTTATGTTTTCAAGGAATCAAATGGAAAGCAAAGGATTTCAAAGAGGAGACATGTAGAATATTATCACTAGATTTATGGAACATGTCTAAATTGAATATTACAAGTTAATATTGGAATTTGTGATCTTTTCTGCAAGATTGCCTAGTTGAAGACATGGTTTTTTTTTCAGTTTTGTGATGTGGCCACATTGCTGATCATCCATAAAGCGTATAGGTCAGAAAGGAAAGTAGAAAATTTCCTGCTATGTTTTGGTGACTTGCTGGAACCTATTGTCTGAATGTGGAGATTTCAGAAAAGAATTCCCTTGAAATCTGACAACTTTGGCCTAGAGAAGGAAAGTTTGTTAAAATGCTTTTGCAAGCCTTGGGCTTAAAAATAATTTGAAAACTTGTTCAACCTAAACATTATAGAATTTCAAGTTTAAAAACCATATTGCCCAAACATTAGACATAAAAGTTAGTTCAAAGGATAATAAGGTCATGGATTGTTGTCATTGCATTTGAAAGAATAATTGTAACTTTTATTTCTCATGATTTCCTAGGTTATCCTTGAAATAAATTTTGGTTTACCTACATAAACTATAAGACATGGTTTTTCAAGAATTTGATCATGATGAACCAAAATCACCAAATAATATTACTAATATAAAACTTCATCATTGGTCAAAAACTTCATTTCTAGATTTTTGAAATTAAAAAAAATTGACCATGGGTCAACACTATTTTTTTGGTGTGTTCAATTAGAAACCTTGTCACCATTAAACCTCAATACATTCATTAATCGGGAAGAACTTGTTAGATAGACCTCAATCCAAAATAGTTTGACCATCTATTATAAAAATTTGCTTATAATTCTATGTTTTTAGACTATTCAGAAATTTTGTCACATTTGTTTGTTTATTTTAAAAAATCTAACATATATAATATTCTTGTTCGTGGATATATAACCGCAACTAGTTCTATATTGACCACATGATTTGAATTAAGGGGGTTGAAACTAATGTTGTGCGTGTAAGTGTCAATGGCCATATATATGGCGTGTATGGTCCTTGCATGTCAGTTATATACTTACATTTACATTACCAACGTGTAAATGTTTTTTTGTCATGCCTTGACCTAACTATTATGGTTTTTTTTGCTTGTTCATATATTTTTCAAGGCGATGAAACTCTAATGTTTCAATGGTTTCAAGTCCTAAACGCCTCTTGCTTTTGTGTGCACATAGTCTTATTCTTATTGATTATTGTTTGTGTGTGGCCTTGTTCTTGTTCATTGTTGTTTTGTGTGTGTAGGTTCCAAAAACTAAGAAGGGGAAAACTTGACGCATGGCTGAACTTGACACATGGTGGAACACATCGAGCTCATCATTTTCTTCAAATGAGTAAGGGCATGCCCTAACCCAACTTTCCTAGTGTTCTTTGGCTTGCTCGCATGTTTATTGAGGTGGTGAAGTTTTGTGAAGCTCCAGAGGACCTCTTGTTTTCATGTGTGTGCAATCCTGGTCTTACTTATCATTGTTTTATTATGTGCAATCTTGGTCTTATTCATTGTCATTTCTATGTGTGCAGGTTCTAGGAATTAGGATTGGCAAAATAAGATGTGTGACGAAACTCTTTCAAGTGAGCAATGATGTGCCTTAACCCAACTCTTTTGGTGTTTTTTTGCTTGTTCATGTGTTTCCCAAGGTGCTAAAGCTTTGTGAAGTTTTGGGGGTTTTGTGCTTCTTGTTTTTGTGTGTGTGCAATTTTTCCCTATTTGTTCTTATTTCTATGTCTATGATCTTGTTTTTGTTAGTTTTGGTTTCTTTGTGTGTAGGTTATTAGAGCTAGGATTGATAAAGCTCAACACGCAGCAAAGCTCCTAACGTAGCATAGTAGAATTTGACACACAACACAACATAACACGCAATGTAGCATAGTAAAATTTGCAATTTAGTACAGTATAGTTCACAATGCTATGCAACAAAGTCATAGTGTAGCACAACCTAGCAAAGTTGTAGTGTAACGTAGTAGAATTTGTAACATAATAGAGCTTGAAGTGCAATGTAATGTTGTACATTTAAACTTGCAAAGTAACACAATAAAATTTGAAAGCAATGTAGCACAATAAAGTTTGTAGTGTAGCATGGCACAACATAGTTTGTAATGCAACATAGCAAAGTTTGCAATGTAATGCAATTCAACGCCCAACGCAACAAAATTTGACATATAGCCTAATAGAACTTGACATGCGCTAGAGTTCAATGCATGCTGAAGCTCAATGCACACCATTAATTCCTTTAGGTGAGTAATGTTGTGCCTTTAATTCAACTATGTTGGTGGTTTTTGCTTGCTCACGTGTTTTTCAAGGTGGTGAAGCTTTGTGAGGTTCTAGGGGTTTTGTGCCTCTTGTTTTCATTTGTGCATGATTTGTTTTTATTCATTGTTGTTTCTATGTGTGTGGTCTTGCTCCTATTTGTCATTGTTTCTATGTGTGTAAGTTTCAAAAGCCAAGATTGATGAAGTTCAACGCATGTCATTAGTTTTTTTAGGTGAACAATAATGTGCCCTTGACCTAGTTCTATTGGTGTTTTCTACTTGCTCATGTGTTTTTAATGGTCATGATCGGTTCGTGAATCTATAGTACTTTCAGTCCTTTTGGTTTTGTTTATGATTAGGACCTTGATGTTTTGTGTGTGCACAATCCTACTTTTGTTCAAAGTTGTTTTATGTGTGTAAGTTCCAGGAGGAGAAATTGGTGGAGCCCAACATCACTGCTAACAAATTCTTTA